>OX422207.1:427088601-427688601 GCA_949130495.1 Sambucus nigra | reverse complement strand
TGTAGTGTGCAAAAATGCATGAGTCTTAATTAGTATCGTATGGAGAGTTTGTAATATGCTAAGTAAAGGGAGTACTACCACTATGAGGGAGAATATACAAATAGCATGAGATAAGAGGGAAAATCATGAAAAATAAAGCTAGCATGGAGCATAAAGACTACATAAAGCATAGTGATAAAGTGTGAAGCATGTAGATATACAAGTGAGTGAGATATTTGTACAAATCGAGAGAGTGACATGGGAATAGTGTGAGTGAGACAACATGTGAATATATACAAGTGAAAGTACGTGCTAGTGAGACTAAGCATGGATAGTCTACAAGCGGTGTGTGAGATGTGTAAATGAACACAGAGATATATACGAGTGAGAAAAAGTGAGGTTGCGTACAAGTGAAGCTAATCATAGATAATCTATAAGTGGTGTGTACAGCATGTAAGTAAAAGTGGGACTATATATGAGTGTGAGTGTATGAAGTGAACATGGAGATATATACAAGTAAGTGTAAGGTGAAATATGGTGAGCATGTATAAGTGAGTGAGGATTGATAAATACATGAGAAGAGAGCATGGTATGATAGAAATATATAGGATTTAAGCATAGGAGTCAAAGGGGAACATACAAGTGGAGGCATATATACATAGTGTAGAAAAGCACGAGAGTAAAGAAGTAAAACCCATGTGAAAATAGAGTTTAGTCCTTTAGAAAGACCCCATCAGAGTCTCCATTGTGGCCATCCATGTCGAATTCCTCCGGCGCGGGCCATCCCCAAAATAGGTACAAGAAGGGATAATGGTCCCCATCTCTCCCCCTTGCAATGAGCGTGTAGGGATTCGATGTCGACGTCTTCGCGGGCTTCTTCGATTGTAAAATTAACCATCGTCAAAAGGTGATAACACGAAGTAATGGAATCACTAATCTATTTTTCTCAAAATAGGCAAAAGAATGTAGTCGCCTCGAGAGAATGGCATCTGGTCATATAAATGCATACGAAACCAAGTGATTTAAAGGTTTGGGGACTAAGTTATCGAATGGAAAGGTGTTAGGAACCCATTTCTCACTTTTGGTCTCTCATGGGACTAAGTTATCGAATGGAAAGGTGTTAGGAACCCATTTCTCACTTTTGATCTCTCATGGGATAAGTTGATCTTCTCCTTTTCTCCAAAGAATGATGTGTGTGTACATGCATGTAATATAAATAAAGGGAGAAAGGAATTATTTGATTCACATCACAAAATGAATGCAGTGGACTCATCCATAGGAGTGTACCAGAAAATAATCATAAACATATGATGTAAGTATTTTCCAAATCAAGAATCTCTATCAAAGAGAGAATGTGCATGTCAGAGGAGACACACACACACACACACACACACACACACACACACACACACACACATATATATATATATATATATATATATATATATATATATATATATATATATATATATATATATAGGAGTTCAAGACTCACAAAATGGAAGTAATAGAATATAAAAATGGAAAGGGAGGAATCGAATCCCAGGATTGGCTTATGATCCCTATATAGCCCAAAGGGAATAAAAGTCCACATAGTTCGAAGTCAAACGGGTTCTGGAGTTGACTGATGTCAAACGGGTCTCGGAAGCGCCCGATTTTCTCTGGACAGGTGGTTTCGGAGTAAAAAGTGTTGTTCATGCTAATTTTGAGGCTGATTCACACATGACATGGACCATTGGAAATGTAATTTAGTTCCTTTCGATATTTCATTAGCTTCGCTCAAGTCAAAGAGTTTATCGAAGTTTAAATGGGCGGCCTGGGAGCACCCAATGACCTCCAAATTAGTTTCGGAGTATAAGGGATCGTTCTTGCGAACCATGAGGTCGATTCATGCACAGAATGGACACTATTGGAAAGGGTATTCAGAGACCTTCAAGTTTTCATTAAGCTTCGCTCAGTTAGGAGAGTTAACTTGAGTCAAATAGGCTTGAAAGTGCCTGATGGCCTCCAGATCAGTACTCGAAGTATGACCTCAGATTTATGGTGAGTGGAGGAGTGTTAGGGATCTAAGGAGGTATTGGTAGTGGGGGTACTAATATGGGTTATCTAGAGGTATGTCAAACATTTTTTGAGAATATTAATGTTACCATACGTTTTTAATGAGAACACTCACCAAGACACTCGTCACTCTACCCGAGGATGCCAAAGATTTAGTACAATGTGTCCTCTCTTACCTCACAAGGCCAAGTCCAAAGTCAAACTTTGATGATCAAAAAGTCAAACACCGATCTGTGACTACACGTCACTTCCCTAAGGAATTTAAACTGAATGTTGTGATACCAAGCATGCAATTTCATTTTCAAGCAATTAAGCATAGTATATAAATAATAAATCCTTAAAAGATAGAATGGTATTGAGTTGTTAATACTTGGAAATTATGGATCTAAAAGTTAAAAAGGGTAAATAAAGTGTGTCACTTTGGTAAATTTAAAAAGGTGACAATGCGTCGTGTGCGATATTGATTTAAATAAATGCACAAATTCCAATTAAAATGATTTAATTAGAGTCAATTTTAAACCAAAGTAAATCAACCCTTAAATAAGCAACTACGTGTGTGTGTGTCAAACCAATAAACACAAATAACCAACTCGCAGATTTCGGGAAAAATCCCCAAAGGGAAAAACCTTTTATGTCACTATGAATTAAATCGCAATTTACAATCATAATAAAATATGCAATAAGTTTACCTCAGCAAACCTACATAAACACGCAACCTAGAGTCAGCTAGAGCCTCGACTCCAATTCAACATAGGAACGCCCAAGAGCACTCCCTATTGACATGTAGTCGTAGTTAGCCCATTACTCCCCTTAAGAGCACCAAGATCAGCAGTAGAGATCATCTCTACAAGAGAAACTTGACAGAAGATGTGTTCTTGGGTTCCAAAATAATTTACACAAATTTTGGGATCTTGTGAATTGAAAACAAAAGGGATTAAAGCCCTAAAAGTGAGAAGGCAAAGAATTCTGCCAAAGTAGTTTCATCTCTGATCAAAATCACAGGCCTTCTGATTAAAAACGAAGTTGGAAAAACCTTTTTATAGAAAATTTAAGGCAACGTGTCGCTCAAATGAAAAGGCTATCTCGCTTGAATGAGGACACGTGTGCAATACCCCGTATTTTTATAGCTTTTAAATTATGGGATTTATTAAATTTAATTGAGATAAATTAATTTAATTTTAACCCGGAATGTTGTTTTAAATATTTACTAGCGTGACGAGAGTTAGTAATTATTGGAAATTTGTTATTTGTTGAATGTTACTGGATGAGTATAGTAATATATGAGATTCATTTTTATAATATTGTCACGTGTGAATAAAATGACAATTATGAAAATTTAAGTCGGGACGCGCCTGTGTCGTGTCGGGACTAAATGTTGATTTATAAAAGTGAATAAATTATAAGTTGCTCGTATGGTCATTTTGAGTGCACCAAAGTGTCTGGAAGGGTCGAGATAGTCAGAAAAGTGTATCCTGGGGTTTAGTTTGGGTCTCGGGGCATTTTTAGGCCTAATTAGTACCCCGGGAGGGCGTTTTGGACATTTCGCAATTATGGGTAATTAAACCTACGAATTTTATAGGGTTATATCAGATGGAAAGTGTCATCTTCTAGGGTTAACACAATGAAATACTAATGACGACCATTGGAGAGGAAGAGGAGAAGCTCTCCAAGGAGTTCTAGGCCAAGAACACCTCTGATTGCACCGCCGTCACCACCAACGCGTAGATCACACGATGGGGAACACAACCACGCCAAAATCGTCCGCAAATCAGAACTAAAATTTTCCAGGCAAGTATTTATCTTGTTTTTATCAAGTTAATGAATCATTTTATATTAGTCTTAGGTTGATTAGATTAGTATTCTTGAAGAAAAACATAAATTGGAGACACAAATTGCATGTTATAATGTTAGAGATCATAATTCTGGAAACCCATTTCACATATAGAGGATAAGCCACGAAATTCCCTGATATTAGAGATAGAAAATCTGGAAAAAGAATGAAAGAGATTAAGTTAAAGGAAAGATTAGGGTTTATAAGAATTATGTAGAGTTTGCCCCTTTTTAACCCATGATTCTTGAGGAAAATCCGCATGTGTTACGTAGGAAATTGTTTAAATGGGTATACAACACTTATAGTATAATTGATTGGGAGTTTGGGACTGTAAGATGATGATTTGGAGGAGTTTGGGGTGAGAATCCCGTGACTGGGTTGGCTGCATATTCTGCATAACTGCTTGATCGATCGATCGAGCCCAAAGCATCGATCGATCGAAGATTCGATCGATCGACCCCTTTTATTGATCGATCGACCCTCCTGGGAAAACTGCATTTTTGCTCGTGTTAGCATAATCGAGTTTTATGCATAGTAAACCTTGATTAGGGTTGCTAGAATATAATGGAACATAAAGATGACCAGTAGGGTCAAGAGAAAATCCCATAAAGTGGAACTTTAATACGAAGGGAAATAAAGGATAAACGGGGAGATTTTCAGACTTAAGAAATCATAAGTGTGTTGATTAAATAATCGAAACATCTAATAAGTTGGATTAGAAGGCGAGAGAGGACCTACTGAAATTGTACTTAAATAAAGAAAACACTTCGAGTGACAAGAAGTGAGTTTAGAATGAATTAATTACGAGAAGAGAAAGGAATGAGGCCGTTATACGATATAATTGAGAAAAACGTGTAATAACGGATAATGATAATTTTGGGTCATGAGAGTACCTAATTTAATAATGTGGATGTGATTACATATCTATATATGACGGTGTGATTGTGCATATATTTTTTCTGTGTAAAAATCATACCCGCGCTACTTGCTATCCCTGAGGTTACCGCGCTGGGACAGTCTTATCTCGATGTGCCTTTATGGGGGATATTGACTCGTACCCTAGAAGATAGATATCCTTGGTACAGGCTATCGAATCGATAGTTCAGACGGTCCTAAGAGACGTTAGGGTATATACTGACCTCTTAGAGACTTGGTATCTATGCTTCGCCTCAATGTTGTTTGTGTTTGTGTTAATACAGTTCGAGAGTGATTCCGAACTAGTATTTCCCTTAGTTTGTGTGATACGGGGACTTGATAGCAGAGTATGCCAGCACCATAGATTTTATGTGGGGTGCCGTTAGTATATATATAATTTATGAGTGATTGGTATATATATACTTAGATATGGAAATCTAGCACCATAGATTTTATGTGGGGTGCTGTTTGTATATATATATTATACGAGAAATTAATATATATACGTGTAACTATATGAGAACTTTCTACTGAGTAAAATAGTAGTTAAGGAAAGTATGAAATTTAATCAGCTTCATTATAAGTATTCGAAAATGTTACAATAATACAAAATTATTCTAAATAACGTAAGAAATCTTGGAGAGTTAGACTTTGCTAAAGTGAATATCATAACCTTAATTCCACGTGTTAAAACTTATGGGGAATAAGTTAGAGAGATAGATGGGGCTCATTAGTACGATAGATGTGCGCACTAGATGAGAGGTGAGAATTCTCAAGAGAGTGTCGCTTACTAATATGACTGTTGCATTAGCCGGTAGCATTTTAAATACTTGCTAAACTATTTTTAAAACGGTTCTCCATTCGGGCTCTGACCCGTTTGCTGTTACTTCTTCTCTCTTGTGTCTATATATATATGTATTACAGGTGCCCAGCCACAGGGGTATCTTACTTAGGATTCTTTGGATGGAACGCGCTGTAGCTTTTGTGGGAGTTGCAGGCCATTGCTTAGACGACCTCCTTGTTGACTCTACTTCTAGTTCAGCTTTATCCAGCAGGGCATGTGTCGCCCTTTTCCATTATTTAGTTGGTATTGTCAGAGATTGTAATTCTTTTTATTTTAGTATCTTTATTTCGGGATTGTTAATGTCAGGAGGTTTTCCTTAGTATTTTAATGATGGGATTTATCATTGTTGGGTAAACTCTTGAATGATCATTTTATTCTTCTACTTATTGTGTGACTCTTAAAAATGTAAATGGTTAAAGGTTTTATAACCAGATTTAATAAAATGAGGAAAAAAGGGTTTAAATGGTTTTGACACTTAGCTTAATTAATTAGGGTGTTTAAATTGGAAAAGTTTTATTTTTCGACAGTGATGCTGAGAATGAACCAACTGTTCACCTTGAATTAATTTAATAAAGGAGTGATCGCCCGGTATTTAATTAGGCGGGATGTCACAATGTGTCGCTCAAACGAGCTTCGTACGACGTTGGGATGTCGCTCGAACGAAGTCTTCTGTCGCTTGAACGAGAAAATTAAAAAATAATCTTTCTTTTCTTTTCGCCAGTAAATGTTCCGCCTTTAAACTTAGAAAATATTTTTTGACGAAAAACATAAAAACTCCGCTCCAACACTTAGAAAAAAATTGATGAAAAATATCCCAACACTCTAAGTGAATTATTAAGGACTTAAAACAAAACCTTAGCAGAGTTACACTTGCGGAGGCTTAATGTTGAAGAAAACTTAATATTCAGATCCGTCTTCATGCATATGTGATTTTGAACTTTTTTCGATGGTTGGTAGTAGAAGACATACTCAATTGATAACGGACATTTATAAAATTATGTACTTACAAATCTCCCCTATGTCTATGATGGTACAAAAGAAAAACATCTGAATTATAAAAAAATAATGCCTATACAATTCTAATACCCTTTCATGAACCCAAAGCTGATAAGGTATTAAACATTCAAGTCCAAAACTTTTTTTTCAAAATCTTCAACTTCAAATCTCTACGATTTTCTCATGAGGGTGTGCAATATAATGATCTTCAATCTTTGTACTTACACACATGAGACAAAGCAAATACCTTCGTGAAGCAGAGAGTTTGAAATGATGTAAGAGTAAATCAATCAATATAATCAAATCTCCCCCATAATGCAACAAAAACTTTCCATAATTCGTTCTCCCCCTTTTTATTTGTCCAAAATAAACAAGGAAAAGAATAAACATAATAAACATGGAGTTGTCACTATAAATAAGGCAAACAAACTACGATATCAAAAAGATACCCAAAAGTATTCCAAAAACTATTTTTGATTTTTTAATTTTTTAAACAAAATGCAAAAATAATTTTACAAAAATCACACACCATGAATTTACACTAAGATAACCAAATCATGGATACGGAATGAATGGGTATGAACATATTCGATAGGCAAATCAACGCAATCAAACATAACATATATGCACGATGCATATGTTTACTCCTATCGAATAAATCTAAAAATCGTCCTTAGGTGTTAAAAGTGTTGAATTTAAATGACATCGACTCAATCCATCAACACATCAAAGTCAAGAATGATTTCCACACCAATAACGTCTAAAACTGTGAATGATATTTCAGGATGTTGTCAGGACGTGCAAACCCGTTTTTTATTTCTTTCCATCTAAACTCCCTCATTAATAATAATCATTTATTTTTCTTTTGAGGTGGATCCTTTTTAGCATATTTATCTTTTTATTGCCTTTAAATTTTTTCGGGCCCTTTTAAACGGTGGCCTTTACGACAAGTTAATTTTGAACCCTCGTAGCCCTTTTTCGTGATTCACTTATCTTATTTTATTGCAATTTAATTCCTCACGCTAAACGATTTTTACATGCATTACTTCCATTATCAAGTTTTATCGCATATGGTTCGTTTTGAAGACAGAATTTAGATGACAATACTCCGACCGATATGTGATAAACAAGTACAATAATCAAACAAATTCGTAAAAGTGTTCATTAAAGGAACTTATGAGTCAAACATGTAGGTAGTAATAACTAATCACATCTCAATGAATCCAAACATTGTAAATCACAAGAATGAAATGACGACGCATATCAAAACACTATCAAATCATCACGTGGATATGGAATGAAATTGTGACTCGGTCATCCTAAATGTCCATTCATATATGGCGTAAAAATAAAATACAGAACTCTTTTTGTCTTTTCAAAAATTTAATCAAAAACAAAAATCTAATACAATAAATACATACTATTAATAGGCAAAAATATCATCATGCAAATCAACCTATTCTAGCAAACTAGTCTAAACCTCAACCGTTAGGTGCGGTGGAGTTTTTCAAAAGTGATGACATCCTATGAAAAACCTCCATCAAATCATGTGAAGAATTGACCAAAAACTTTACCTACTCCCTTATATGTGCAAACTCCCTCCTGTAATCATCCGGAGCATTAGGTATGGGTGTGGGTGTGTGAACATGTGTAGTAGCAAAACGTGACACATGACCCAACTTAAAACAAAACTCCCTAAGGTGTCATCTTTTCTTGCAGTGGGTGAAAACATAAACAAGCCTAGGAAAACCTCTCTCAAAACATCTCCTACTCACTCTCTTATCAGGTTCGGGATTCCTAGGTGGGTTGGGTTGAGAGCCATGTGAATCAAATACTAAAACGGGAACTAGCTCGGGTACAACATTCGAAGTGGACGCACCGTCACGACTTATTGCTCGTCTCTCAGCATCACCCAAAATGGGATTTAGAACCACATTTTCAACCTTCTTAGATGTGTTATCTAAAGGGGCTTTAACATCCAGGACGTGCTTAAGATCTCTCTCTAATTATGACACGCGGGTTATAAGTTAACTATTTTCCCAGCCTAAAGCTATCAACTGTTCACTCAAGAAGATATTCACCTTCTCGAGTTGACTCGCTTTTGCCTCAAACCTCATCACACTGTCTAACTCTGTCTCCAAATCTCGCAACCTAAGACTTAACTCCTTATTCAATTTTTTAGTATTTAAAGTCTCGACGTAAAAATTTCTAAATGCAATTTGGATCTCACTATCACCCTCACTAGCACACTCACTCTCAAACTCTCTAGAAACTCTCAAGTCATCCTCGGAGGTCTCACGTCCACAAGTATCCTCATCATCGTGGGATAAACTAGGTGTGCTCATGTGACTAGAAGAAAATGTGAAAAGCTTCTCACATGTTGACTCATCCCCGGAAGCTTTCACATCATCCTCACTATCACTAAGGGTGATTGGCATGGCAACTTTATTTCCCTCTCTCCTAAGTCTAGTGGGACACTCAAACAACTTATGCCCTTTTCCCTCACACTCAAAACATGTTACTTTTTCTAAATTTCCCTCACCCTCTTTCTCTTTCTCATTGCTTTCTTTTTCTCAGAAAATCTTTTATTAGAAGAATTTTATTTTGAAAATTTGAGATTTTTTTTAAAATTCTTTCCAAGCATGGCCATATCAAAATTAGACTCGTTCTCAGACTCGGACTCACAAAAACTCACTTTCGTTTTCTTTTTAGACCGGGCTTTAAGTTCTATCCCTCTATCCTTAGGCTTGACAGTGTCAGGAAACATGTCAATCTCGTATGACTAGAGGTCTCCAACCAACTCTTCCAATTTCAGACAATTCAAATTCCCTAAGGCATTTAAAACAGTCACTTTAGGGATAAAATGTTTTGGCAGCGATCTTAAAATCTTTTTAACCACTCATGCATTAGGTATAGGGTCACCAAGATTAAAACTAGTGTTGATAATGTCGGACAAATGTGCATAAAAGTCATCAAAACATTCAATCTCAAGCTTGGTAATCATTTCAAATTGAGAAGTTAAATTTTGAATTTTAAACTCTTTAACCGCATTATTGCCTTCGTAGGTGAGTTGTAAAACATCCCACGCTTCTTTAGACATGGTGCATATAATAATATGTTGGAACTCGTCAGGAGTGACGTGTTCGGAAATTTCACTAAGCCCACGTGAATTAAAAGTGCTCCACCTAAATTCATCCTCAGTTCAATCTGACACAGATTTTAAATTCGTGAGATTATTTGCGGTGCCAGTGGGAGGAATCCAGCCTCTTTTACAAATTAACCAAACTCTCTCATCGATTTCTTTTAAATGTGATCTTATGCGGGCTTTCTAGTAAGCATAATTAGACCCGTAAAAAATTGGCAATAGATTATATAAGTTTTCACTTGGAAACATTGCGACAATTTTTAAAAATATTATTTTTTTCAAAAAAAATCAATATCACACAATTTTGTAGAAAATAGGAATACTCGATAAATTTGAGTAACTTCTCTGATACCAATTTATAAAAAGGTGACAATGCACCATGTGCGATATTGATTTGGATTAATGCGCAAATTCCAATTATAAACTTATTTAATTATAGTCAATTTTAAACCAAAATACATGAGCCCTTAAACAAGCAACTACGTGTGTGTGCCAAACCAATAAACATAAACAACCAACTTGCAGATTTCAGGAAAAATCCCCGAAGGGCAAAACCTTTTATTTCACTATGAATTAAATTTTAATTTACAATCACAATGCAATATGCAGTAATTTTACCTCAGCAAACCTATATAGACACGCAACCTAGAGTCAACTAGAGTCGCAGCTCCAATTTAGACCAGGAAGCCCACGATCACTCCCTATTGACATACAATCATAGTCAGCCCAGTACTCCCCTCAAGAGCACCTAGATCTGTAGTAGAGATCCTCTCTACAAGATAATCTTGACACAAGATGTGTTCTTGGGTTCCAAAACAATTCACATAAACTATTGGGATCTTGTGAATTGAAAACAAAAGGGATTAAATCAGTTTTGTCCCTATTCAAAATTGCAGGTCTTCTGATTAAAAATGAAGATGGAAAAACCTTTTTATAGAAAATCTAAGGAGGTGCGTCGCTCGAACGAAAAGTCTATCTCGCTTGAACGAGGACAAGTGTCGCTCAAACGAGCTTCACGCGACATAGGGATGTCGCTCGAACGAAGTCTTATGTCTCGAAAGAGAAAATTAAAAAATAATTTTTTCTTTTCTTTTCGCCAGTAAATGTTCCGCCTTGAAACTTTGAAAAATATTTTTTGAAGAAAAACATAAAAACTCCGCTCCAATACTTAGAAAAAATTTGACGAAAAATATCCCAACACTCTAAGTGAATTATTAAGGACTTAAAACATAACCTTACCAGAGTTACACTTGCGTAGGCTTGAATGTTGAAGAAAACTTGATACTCAGATCCATCTTCGTGCATATGTGATCTTGAACATTCTTCGACGGTTGTAGCGGTGTAAGACATACTCAATTGATAACAGACATTTATAAGATTATGTCCTTACAGTAAATAAAGGATTTCAATGAATGGATGTGTTCAAAGTGTTTAATATTGCGATAATGGAAATAAAAAGGTGGTAATTTTATTGGAATAAATGGACTTTGGACCGGATATAAATTGTAATGTGAAAAAAAAACTAAAAGCTGCAATTATGTAAGTAAAGGAATGACTGTAAGCTGGGTATTTTGGTATGATTATGGGACCGCAAGTAAATGGAATTAATGTAAAGTGAAAGATTTTTAACAAAGGAGTAATTTGAAAACTTAAGGAGGGTCCTGAGCTCTAGGGTGAGGATTTGAATTAAACCAAAAACCACTGGCCAGGGAATCAATAGCTATGAAATTTATATCAAATGGTAAAACCATAAACATAAATGGGATACAGTTAACTTCGGGATGTAAAAGAAAAGAAACGGAAAGATATGGAATTTTTAAATTTTGAGAAAAATAAATGGTTAATAACTGTATCCATACATGATATTCTAGGTTTAAATGACATATAATGGAATTATGAGTAATCGTACAATGGTGATAATTGATAAACCCATGGTATAGAAAATTAAAGAACATAATGAGTTAATATGGTAATGTGTTGGTAAGATTAAAGGCTAAAGAAAATAAAGCAAAAAATACCGTATTTGGGCGTTCGAATAACCTATAGTGATTATAGTCCTGGGTAGACATATTAGTGTAAATAAGTCTTTTCATACACATGGTGCGTGCGTTAAAATGCTATTTTCAGGAAATGCCATGGACATAATGATTTAAATGTGAAACTAATGAATTTCAAAGGAAATTGGATTAACGTAAAAGAAGAATAAAGGAATATGGCTCCTCGCATATTAATTGTGTGAATTAATGGAACAAATAAATGCTTTTGTAATTAGATGGTAAAACATAAATGTAAAGATTGGATTTTAACCTAAGCCAAAGGAAATGTTTGGAAATAAAACATGATTAATGCGTATATTGATGAGGAGGATTTCTTAACGATGATCAAATGGATTAGGTGAAATCTAAATGGTGTTCGAACGATCATACACAGGCAGTGCCCAAGTAGGAGGTAGTCATCAAGTACCGAAAGATCCCTTCCCATGAAATGGTTGACGAATGGCTAGCCTCAGTAGTCCAATGACGCTAAGAATTACAAAAGACCCAACATGGATCACTCAGCCAGTCGAAGGGGTCTTCAGCTTTGACTGGAGAACCCCCCATAATGTGGTGGGTATTTAAACTGTCAAATACTTAATCAAAAATCGTGCCTCTAACGGATTGTACGAGTCTTATTTTATGGGCAGATATCTCAGAGAATCCGAACACGTGCCTTGCTTAAATTTAAATGTATCAACGTTTATGCATGAAAATAGGATGGATGTTATACTAAGGTTGTATATATAAATCCTAATAGAGCAATAGAAAAGCTAGGTCGTGAATTGTACTAAAAACCTTTACATCAACTACCTTAATAAATAAGTGTCACCCTTTTCCCCGTGGATATAGGTCAAGCCCGGTTGAACCATGTACATGTTTTGTTCCCTCTTGTTCCTCAACCCCTTCTCTATTAGCATAATACATAATTTCATTATGTTGTATAAATTTTAAATCAACATATTTGGCAGCGTCTGTGGGAATGACAGTTTCCGTAGCCATGAACAAGGCCTCCATATCTGTTGATAGAACTATTAAATTGGATCCCTCAACCCCAACAACCACCAGAGAAGTAGGTGGACCAAGAACCTCATCATGAGCAAAGCTGGGAAAACCAAATACCACCGCCTCCATGTCTATCACTTTCCCCCACCACTCATCGAGTGTTGATAGCTCGAGGCATTAGGCTCCCACGGACTGATGAGGCTTCGAGGATGCCAGGCAAGAATCACCATTATGATTGGAGGTCATGGTCTGTCCCATGCCATAAAACTTTAAAATACCCTGTATGGACTTGTTTGAAAGCACGATGGACCCAAGTGACCATATCGATCACTATGGGTCCCATATTGATTTTATGGCCAAACCAGACCTGATAAGGTGTAAGGCGGTCACCACCACATTGAAAGGATCAGCGAGGACATGGTTCAATCGACTACCCCCACACTTCATTACCTATTTTGAGGAACTCTCCAAACTCTTCGTTCGCCACTTCATTGATAGAATAGTCCATAAAAAACCACCGACTACCTGTTTAACATCCAATAAATAGGGGATGAAAGTCTCAGGGTGTACGTTAAGAGATTCAACAACGAGCTGCTCCATATATACCATCTAGATGAAAACGCGACCATTTCGACATTCCTGAAGGAACTTTTCAGTGGTAACACCATTTACTCGTTGTCCAAGAACCCCCAAGATAACATGACTGAACTCATAAAAAAGGCAGAGAAACACATCCATGCTAAGGACACCCTCAGTAATTGATAGTCAAGCCGCCCCTAGGGATATAGGGTAAACAAGATACGATGGAGAACGTGGGAAAAGTAAGTGTGAAGAGGATTGCGAGAAACGAATGTATGAATAAGAAAGGGGAAGGCGAAGACCACTAGGGATGAGGGGAGACCCTAGAATACACCAAACTCAGACTGAGCAATTCACCTCACTCAATACCACAGTAGGGAGGGTTCTAAACATCATAGAGGATATTAAGATTCCAAAGTGGACACACATGTCAAGGAACCAATGGATAAATCCCAAATCTAACCTGTACTTCTAGTTCCACAAGGATTATGGCCAAGATGAAAATAATTACCTACACCTCAAAATCAAAATTGAGGCGCTAGTGCAAAAGGGATACCCGAGGGACTTCGTTCGAAGAGGGGTCCATCGGGAGGACGTTTGGGGCAAAAAATAGGAGAATTGAGTGGAGGATTAAGTATAAAGAAAGGGATCCGAGAAGGGAAAACAAGTGGGATACATGCGTTACCAAAAAAAGGAGGTGAATCAGAATGATATTTAGTGGTTTTGAAGTAGGGGAGTCGGTCTCAGCTAGAAAAGCCTACCGAAGCCAAAAAAGAGAATTACTAGAGATGCAGGTCGGGAGACCCATGAAAGACTGGGAAGACAAAATTTTTACTCCTCGTGACTCTCGGGACCTCATTACATCTCATGACAACCATCTTTTAATAATTGCATAGATATCTAAATGTAGGTGGAAAGGATGATGATCAATACCGAAATCTTGGATGACCTAATCTACTATGAGTGCTTTGAGCAGATAAAGATACGGGCATGCCTAAAACCAATTCAGGTTCCACTTTAAGGTTTCTTTAACGAACATGTTTATCTAAAAGGGTTTATGGAACTACCGTTCACGATCGAAAAGGGCGAGTTGTTCGTCACCTTATAAGTGTAATATTTGGTAGTCAAGTCTCCCTCAGCATATAATGTACTCATAGAGCGAATAACCCTTAGTTACTTGGACATAATACTATCAGTCAAGTCCCTGACCATTTGATTTCCAATGCCAAATGGGATAGGAACGATGAGATAAAGCTAATCATAGACCCAAAACTATTACTTTATGTCCTTGAAAAATAAGCAAGAGGCCTTCAACATCGATGGGTTGGACCCGAGAGAAGAGGTCACAGTAGGATCTCTAGTTGAAAACTTAGTACCCAAACCCCTATATGAGGACCGCCTAGAGAGAGTGGTATATGTGGAATCTTCACTAGAACAAGATATGAAGAAAAAGTTGATCCACTTTTTAAAAAATCACCACATGATGTCCGCATCAAGCCACGAAGACGTGCTAGGTATCGATGCCTCAATATTAACCCATCACCTGAAGGTAAATTCGACCAAGTGTCCGATTCAGCAAAAGAAGAGATCGTTTGCATAAGAAAGGAGCCAGGTTGCATTTGTAGATGTGGTAAAATTTCTATAGGCAAAGTTTTTCGAGAAGTTAAGTATCCTGAGTGGTTATCCAATGTAGTGATGGTTAGGAAGCCAAATAGGAAATAGAGACTATGTATGGACTAATCAGACCTCAATGATGTTTGTCCTAAAGATTCGTACCCCCACAAAGAATCGACGCATTATGGATGCTACGATGAGTTATGAAACACTTTCCTTCATGGACGCATACTCCGAGTATAGCCAAATTAAGATACACCGAGGGGACAAAGAGAAGACATCATTCGTAACCAATGGGTGGACTTACTGTTATAAGGTAATGCCATTGGGGTTGAAAAATGCAAGGGAAACCTACCAACGATTGGTCAATAAGATGTTTGAAGACAATATAGGTAGGATGATGGAAGTCTATGTAGATGATATGTTAGTAAAGAGTTTGAGAGGGGAAAAGCATGCCGCAAATCTCGAATAAAACTTTAAGATCCTTAATAGATACGAAATGAAGTTGAAACCTGAAAAGTGTGCATTCGGCGTGGCATTAGGAAATTCATTGGGTTCAGAGTGATACAGAGGGGGATGGAAACTATTCCCCCCCCCAAAAAAAAATTTTAGGCCATCCTAAACATGAGATTCCCAAGAACAGTAAAAGAGGTATAATCCTTATTAAAAAATGTGGCAGCACTGAATTAATTCGTGATCAAAGCCACAAATAAGTGCATTACCTTCTTCAAGACACTAAGAAAGGCCTTCGTCTGGATGGACGAATGCGAGCAAGCCTTTTAGGATCTAAAGTCCTACATAACAGACGTACCCTTACTCGCAAAATAAAGATCAAGAGAAACCCCTTATGTGTATCTCACCATCTCCTCCACAGCAGTCAACTCAGTCTCAAACAGACAAGATAAAGGGACTCAACGCCCATTATAGTACACGATTAGGGTGTTTAGAGGAGTGAAAGATAGATACCCAGTCCTTTGGTCATAATGACTCAAAAATTATGATCGTATTTCCATGCACACGCAATTATGGTTCTGAAAAATTTCCCTTTGAGGTTTTTGAACGATGGAAGTGAAGAAACGAGGTGAAGGATGGAGAAAAATTAGTGAGTTTGGACAATCCATATAGAAGAATCATCAAATAAGGAAGGATGTAGAGAAGGAATCATCATCGAAATGATGGAGGGTGGCAGTATAGAATGTGCATTGCGATTAAACTTTAAGACGTTTAATAACAAAACAAAATATGAAGCACTGATCGTTGGATCTCGCCTCTCCCTTGACAACAACGCTAACCAGGTAAAGTTGTTGAGCGACTCAAATTTTGTAATCTAGCAGGTGATCGATGATTATAAAGCAAAAGGCTATAACATAATGGCATTCCTAAAAAAGTTACAACAGATAGCGGGTAAGCATAAAGAATTCAACATCAAACACATTCCAAGGAGAAAGAATTCAAAGATGGAATGTTGGATAAGCCAAGCATTCATATAGAGGAGGAAAGTGTATTCGATCTTGTAGGGCTTGGACCTAGCTGGATGGATAAGTACACCTCATTCATCAGAGATGGAACATTGCCGAACGATCCGATTGAAGCACAAAAAATGGGCATTAAGGCCCCAAAATTATTGATGTATGAAGTAATTTTATATTGATGAGGGTATTCTCGATTATTCCTTCAGTGTATCCACCCCATTGAGATAGAAGCCGTTCTGGTGAGATTGCACGAAGGAGCATGTGGTGGACACCCCAGAGAGAGGATCCTGACACAATGAGCACTAACCTAAGGTTACTACTATCCAGTAATCAAACGGGACGCTAAAGACTATGCAGGAACCTATGACAGGGGCCAGAGGATAGCTAATGAAATCCAATGGCCCATTAAAGAACTGGCAGTGATCGTCTCACCTTGGCCATTTGCGTTGTGGGGGATGGATATCCGGGACCCATTTCTAACAGGAAACACGTGCAAATTCTTGTTGGTGGCGATAAACTATTTAACCAAATGGGTGGAGGCAGAACCACTCTCTAGAATCATAGACCAAAAGATTCACTCTTTTCTATGAAACTTAATCATGGGTCGATTCGGCATACGTAATGCAATAATTACAGATAATAGAAGGCAATTTGATAGCTTTTGCATTAACAAGCTCTGCGATCAGTTACAAATTAAACATTACTATGCTGCTCTAAGGCACCCCAAATGGAATAGTCAAATCGAGGTGACGAACATAACACTACTCCATGGAATCAAAATTGAGCTGAAATAATAACTAAAGGGCCGACGGGATTCACACCCTTTGCTATTATATATGGCACAGACGTCGTCATCCCTATAGAAATCTAAGCCCAGACAATGAGTGTACAATGCTTCAATGCTGAAGAAATGATGAAAATCTACAAGAAAACTTAGACCTATTAGACGAACGAAGGGAGTCAACAATGCTAAGGATAGCAAAAGCTTAGCAAAAAGCCGCATGATACTGCAATCAAAAGTTTTAAAATAGGACATTTCACGCGGGCAATATAGTGCTTAGAAAAATGGCTCATTCCATGAAGGTTCCGAGACATGGGAAGCTAGTTAACAATTGGGAAAGATCCTATATGTTCGCCTACATCATCCGGTCGGGGATGTACGACCTCAGAGATCATGAAAGGGCATGCCCTCCCATGCCCATGGAATGTTAAAAACCTGTAACGGTACTACCAATAAGAGATCGGAGGCACCCCCCACTCAGGAGCATAAGGCATCCCCCTCTCATTTCAATTTTTTTTACTATAATTTCTTTATAAGATTCATCACTTTTGTGGCCATCTTCAATGTAGCCTTCAACAACTACGTTATCAACAAAGAAGGATTTATTTTTCCCGAATGACTATTTCTACATTTAATTCTTCTCCCGCTCCCTAAGTATTTGAATCGTACCAGTTTATGAACCAACCTCTAGGAAAAACAAGGCTAACATCGGACGGTGTTCTGATGCGTCTTTCCCATGCTTATAACCTCCAAATATAACAACTTGGTTGATCCCCAAGTTTAACTCCCGCCCCATGATCTCATCAAATCTACATAGCGAGGCCGTTATAGTATAATGTGATGAACTCCGAGTTAAGAAGGGATTTTATCGATCACTACGTTTTTTTTAAAATCAAGGGGGGAAGTATGGGGTCAATAAGGATGATATAAGACCAGCATGCTGTTATACAAAGAAAATATTTCAAAATCTATTACAAATTTCATTTAAAAAAATAGTGATCATAACACGTAAATGGTCATCCACACGACCCTTTGACAATTGACCTTCGGAGTATAAATTACACGGCTAATCAACCATGTACAAACAACCATAACCTTTTAACTCAGTCATTGATAATAACACAGTTTGTCAATTGTGTATAAACAAAATAAGACAGTTCGTGAACTATTTATAAACAAAATGGTTCCCCAATCATGTATAAGCAATAACAAGATATTTTTATTCATTCAAAATAACATGGTTTGCTAATCGTGTATAAGAAAAGTCATGTTCTGATTTGTTTGGCCAAGAAACCTAGGAAAATATGCCATTTGGCCTGTCTCATGAGCGATTTAGTGTAACCAAATAGTTTAAATGCAAAGAAATCATTCATCCACAGGTTATTCGTAAGCAAAGTAATGGTTTGGAATAAGGAAATGCATAATAATACAAAAATAAGGCCGAAGCGAAATGTTGAGGGGGACAAAGCCAATATAGACACTTTTTAAGGTTGAAGCCATTAAATGTTGAAATAGGCCTTAGATTATATTACAAAAGAAGTTTATTAAAGGGATGGGGGAGCTGAAGAGTGAAGGCATGCAAAGATTGATCTCATCTCCTCCAATATGCAGGTCCCAAGATCCACACACTCAGATCCCATTGGGGCACAATGAGTAGTCAGATCCTCTCGATATTGGGAATAACTGATTTTATCCTGGCAAGTGGGGGAAGTTTTTGGTTCCTCTTCAGTCTCCACATCGTCATGATTAATGGTTGAGGGGTCCCAGTCAGTTTGAGATAGCTTTACTCGGTTAGTTAGCTCAATATACCCATTCAGAAAAGACTAGTACTTGATTACACCCCAGTAGTCCGATAAAATGAAGGACTTAAAATATTTAAAATTGATCAATAGGGCCAAGTCCCTCTGATCCTTTAGAGCCTCTTCCTTCTATTTAGAAAAAAGATCAAGGAGACTTCGAGGTCAGAAACCTCAACTGCCGTCCAAGCCTTGAGAATAATAACCTCCTGCTCAGCATCTTCCTTGGTAGTCTTTTTCGCATCTTGCTGCTTCCAAATAATCTATAAAACAACATTGACTTCATTCTTGTCCTTTTAGAGGGCCTCCAGTTCAGCTTTCAGATTAGGGACCATCCTAGCCACCTCGACCCTCTTTTGCAACTTATGTGACATGTAAACCCCCCAGATATCTCACCTGTACATAAGCAACAAGATTCAAGTTGGAAACTGACATAATAAAGCTATCATAAAAAAGAAGAGAAAGGTAAAGTTTTCACCTTGGTGGCTAGCTAGATGATCTCCTTGACAACATCGATCATCCCCCTATTCAACCGATCGAGGTCCTTCAGGAGGTAGGCATTCTGTAAAGCCAAATAACTCTCATCGGAGTCATCAAACCTCAAGAATGGAACCTTAGAGACTACCTTTATATAAGGAATCCTCTCCCCCTTATCCTCGGCATCTTCATCATTAATAATTAGCCTTCAACGTGAGGAAGTATGAGTGCTTCCCCCTCCTAGGGCCTTTTATCATGCCTCATTTATAAGGCAGCCTCCATCATTAACTTAACTGAGGAGGTCTCTTCCTCAATGACATTGAGGGGATGAATGGTTTAGCCTTTCATTACCCATTAACTGGAGGGTTGTCTTCTTCTGCCAGCGGAACTGAAAGGGTAGTGGTAGTCATGGTAGCTAAAGGGTGTTAAGCCATCCTCTAGAAAGTTACATGGTATTCCCAACAAGCCATCGCCTTAAAAGTTGCAAATGCATGATAAATATGTTAAGTGAAGATCAGTACAACCAAACTGAAACATAAGTCGATCAACGATATATGAATACCTGAAGTGTGTCGGAAGTAGGCTAAAAATATAAGAGGGGAAGACGAGCCTCCTCAGTATCAGCCCAAAGATGAGCACCTATTGGTAATGGATCTCTTCGCCCCTTTCTATGAAGCCCAACTCCTTCAACCTCTGCAGGTCATAAAGTTGTTTGAATTGGCAGGCTTTACTGAGGGCTTCTTACATCATTCCTTTCGGTTAGTAAGAATGTACAATAACTCGTTAAAGATCCCTGAAGAATAAAAAATGGAAATCAAAATAACACTTAATGAAAAGAAAATAATGGTAATAGATCTAGACAAAGAAAATGAAGTTCTCACTTAGATCGAGTTTATTCCAGGTCAAGGGAATGGTAAACAGATAACCTGTGAGGTCGTTATGTTTATCATATTCCCATCCCTACCCTTAATGTAAAGCAAGTGATGTATCCAGTGATGGTTGGACGAAGGGAGAGAGGTCATAAAACCTTCACCTTTATGCCAACTATAGAAGGTGTACTAACCTCCTTGAGAGGACCCATATTTGTATACGGTCGATAACTCACCTATAATAAAAGGGTGATCAACCCCGAATGGGTTAAAAAAATATGGAGCTAATATGGATTCTCCGTACGTTCGATATTAATTGAGAGCGGGACAGATTGAGTAAGGCCAAGACTTGCCGAATGGTCCTTAGGAGTGGAATACCAAGGCCGACTTTGAAGCAATAATCATAAAAGCATACCTATACTTAGCAAGTAATGGGGTCCTAATCGGTCTTGTCATCAATACGAATGGATAAGGCCTTGGGGAAAGCTAACCTTTCCACCCAATAATTAGTTATCTCCTCAAATAAATAGCTGACATCTTCATGGGGTCTATGGGGATTTCCCCTTATAGGAACAAAAATTAAAGTCCCGACGAACCAGCAGTAGAACTCCATTAGATAGAGGGATTACGAACCCTAGGGTGATGGTCGGGACCTGGATAATGGGACAAAGAGGCCCCCAGTCTGTGGCCCTTAGTTCATTTTTCTCAGGGATAAAAGACTCCAAAATTTCTACCATATTGGACAAAGACCTTTGGCGTTGAAGTCTAGCTTGATGTAAAGGATGATCGAATGGCTGAAGCCACTCCAAGTACTGGAACAGTGGTGAGTGAGGGGATAACAAGTAAGAAAGGTAGGGATTGCCTCTGGGAATTGGTAAATGAAATTACTAATTATAGTGAAGTGGAAGATAAAACCTAAAATCAAAGTGGAAAAGACCATCTGAATTAAAAGACCCGATTTCGATCAATTCAACGATCCAGGTGTAGGGAGGGGGTTGCATGCACGGTAATAGACGTGAAATGGGACGACGTATCAGAGAATATCTTGGAATCGCACAAAGAATAAAAAAGTAATGATTAAAAATATGATGGGTGATGTTTTGAATGGGTAAGATCCCCTGATAGCTTAGTCACCAAAAAAAGTAATAACTAGGCCGCCAACTGTCACAATTGCATTAAATTTGTATTAATTGATGGACACTCAAAGTGAAGGGAGTTCGGAAATTATTAGAGTTTCTTCGATTTGGCACACCAAACACAAAAATTTTAAGGTTTACTGATGAGGAGGATCTCTGAACAATGATCGAATGGATTAGGTGATATCCGAACGGTATCCGAATGATCATGATCAGGCAGTTCCTGAGCAGGAGGCTGTCATCAGGTACCAAAGGATTCCTTCCCATAAAAAGGTTGACGAATGCTAGCCTCACCTAGCCAATGATGCTAATAATTACAGAAGACCCAAAAGGTACCCTCAGCCAGCTGAAGAGGTCTTAGGCCGTGACCGGAGGACCCCCCATGACATGGTGGTTATTTAAACTATCAAATACTTAACCAAAAATTGTGCCTCCAATGGATAGTACGACTTCTGTTCTTATAGGAAGATATCTCAGAGAATACGAACACGCGCCCTACTTAAATTTAAATGTATCAATATATATGCAAGACGAACGTTGTATTAAGCATGCGTATATAAAGCCTAATATAGCATTAAAAAAGCTAGGTCATGAATTGTACTAAAAACCTTTACATCAACTCCTTTAATAAATAAGTCTCACCTCTTTCCATGTGGACGTAGGCCAAGCCCGACTGAACCATGTACATGATTTTGTTCCCTCTATTTGCTCATTGCTTTCTTTGTTATCGTCATATATAAATTCATTGTGTTGTGTAAATTTTGCGTCAACTCATACACTGTTAGTTATTGCATGTACATGTGACACCCCTCCTAATAGAATACCGGGTGATCAGTCCTATATCAAATTAAACAAGAATATCATCTAGTTCATTCTTAGCATCACCATCGAGAACTTTTTTAAACTTACTAACCACCTAGTATTAAAAAGGCACGGTGTCAAATTTTTATCTTTTTAATTAGACCTCACTAACAACATGCGAAAGAGTATATGATAAACCATACACGCAATCACTGAATCAAACAATACTGAAAATGAATATTTACTATCTTTGCCGAGAAAGCTACCGACTACAAAACCCAAAATCAAAAATATAAACCATAAGAATAAATAAACCAAGTACATCATCTAATTGAAACGCATGAAATAACTAGGTGACATGCCCAAATTAAATACTGACTGCATCCTACTCTAGGAATGAAATGACTGAAGCGGCTAAGTCAAAATCCTGCAACATCCATATATGACATAGCTGCGTAATAGAACAATTCCAGTGTTCCTGTGGCTGGACGCCTAAAAGATTTTGAAATATTTGTATAGTAAGGGTTAGAACCCAAAATATTTTGAAAATATTTAGCAAGTGAATTAAATTGCATAAAATTAAAATGCATGAATGATCTTCATATTTAAGTTAGTTTCGCACTCCCTTGAGGACCGGCTCACCCCTCAACTATTGTGCATGCCTAACGCTTTCCTATGTAACCCGCCTAATTCCCTACCCCGTAACTAGTTCTCGATGATATCCTTCCCGTCACACTACTCTAGCCCGTGTAAATTTAATATACAATTTATAAGTTATTTAACATATTAACTTAATTAATCATTTCTCATTTGAGACTATATAACATTCTCACAAGTTATATGAAATATCAATACAATTCACAACACGTATTTTACCAGTATATAAATATCTACACTATATATACGAATCATCATATTACAACATTCACACATATGTCGTAAATGTATAACCATCCTCCCGAGGAGGCACTCATCGTATGTTCTCTAAAATGCTATCATCTCCAGATATACTCATCCACCCAGCCCCTAACACGGTTAGCTCCCTGAATCAGAAAAATAACATAAATGCATTGGAGGTGGACATAGTTTCCCTCGGAATGAGAGCAGATCATAGCCAAAGCGTCTCATTCTTGACTTCGAACACTATGACATGGGGACTATACTCAACTTGCTCCTCAAGACAGGGTATTCACCCTCATCGTGCAACCTCCCATGATAGCACTAGAGGGGTATGCTTTCTTATAAATATTATTCACACAAATATATATATATATATATATATATAGACACTACACATATTAAATCCAGGCTACCCATGCACAATTACTGTAACACTAGCCTAACAGTCCCCAAGTCTATACACAGACTTGATATTTAAATAATTCCGACACTTATTTATTTATTACTCAAGTTGTGTCACCTAACTAAATTATCCGGACTCGCTCCTACGGTCTGAAATCTCATCCTGTATATACTTATTCTTCAAATCGCACGTATTAAGGTTAACACCCTTTTTATTTTGAATGTTCCAGAACTTATTATATACCCCTATAATAAATTTATTCGGCTAAATCCGTGCCTAATACCTCATGCACTAGCCCCAAAATTTTACCCGAGTCAATATCCCGACTCAAATTTAATTAATCACGCATTAATTAATTTATTATCCATGTGTCACTCAACCAACGTACCCGAACTCACTCACTTGGCCCGGAAATATAATAACCACAATTCATTATTCAAAATTCCTTTCAATAAGTCGAGCACACTTATTAATCTAACTTTTACAAATTTCTCAATTTAAACCTTAATTCCCTTATGGATTATTTTCTCAATTATCTCAATACTTGTCTCACTTTATGTAAACTTAATCTCCACTTTAGAACTAATGTCCTTATTATAGAACAACAATCACAATCAATCAATCAATCTAGGCAACCTCCAACGGAATAACAACTAAAAATAATATTTCTTAAAATTTGCCCCACAAATCTACCCAGAATTTTAAATGTCATTTTGAAGGATTTTGGTGCCTTTTTTAGAGAAAAGGTTTAAGAGAACAAAATGTAGAAAACATGATTTTCTACGAGGCAATGTTAACAGAATCGCCATTTTCGAAACCAAAACGTCGGAAAAGAGTTTCTAAAATGATAGTTTAATTTACCCAATTTCATAGACTTCTTCAAATTTAAGAAGTTGTCTTACAATTCAACCCCACCCATCAAAACCCAATTATCACACCCACTATTATATGAGTAGAAATATACAATTAATTTAAAAGTAAGTTTAACAACTAGCCTTAGGGTTCGTAAGGTCTGAATCCGTTGATGTACATGAGGATGATTTGATGAAGAACCCACACACTTGTTATTGATTTTGGCTCCCATGACTTCTCCCACTTGCACCCAATTTTTTTTCTCTGTAAGGGTTTTCTAAAATGTGTTATGGCTGCCACACCCTCTCACTTTTAGGGTATAATAACTCAATCCCATTTTTAGGCTTGTGGGCTTTATAAAAAGGGCCCAAACACTCTTATGTGGGCTTAAATATGCCTAAAAATATCCCGAGACCCATTTACTACCCATGGCTACTCTTTTCCAATTATTTTGACCCATCCAGACTCAAGCGTGCACTGAGAATTGCCATCCAAATTAATTTATAACATTCTCCAATTTTTTACCTAAAAAATGCAACAAAAAAAAATAATCCGAACAACTAAATCTAAATTTGCCAATTTAAATAAATCCTCCAAGTTAAAAATTTTCCAAATCATGAATTTAATTCCTCCCAGTAAAATAAATTATTTTTCTCCTTAATATAAATAAATTAAAGGTCGTTGAATTACGGGGTGTTACAGTACACTCGAGTTAATGTATGATATAGCATCCGTTCTTTCTGTCGTTCCTTTCTATATTGTATTTTGTTCGGAACCCCACTAGGCGTTAGCTGTAATTTTCGTATTTTGAATCAAGATACCCTAATTCTCATTTTTACCCCTCGTAGAATGTATAAACTCAAAAGTATTCAAAAAAGGATAAAACTACTCTACAAAATCTATAACTTTACTAAATTACCCAAGTACTCATAAATTTTTAAATATTGCAAAAATAACCCCTGAACTTTTCAAATAAGCATAACTTGACCTATTCTAAACCCCTCGATCGAAAGATTATATCAAATTAAACCTCTAGACATCAACTAACTAAAAATTTCATTTTCATCCCTTACATAGTTTTGAAATTACAAAAATGTCCCTAAACTTTATAAAAGTAACACTTTTTGAACCAAAAAAGTGTATATACTTCCAACTAAGGACTAAAACCTAAACTAAAATTATTTTCAAATTTCCCTCTCCCCAAATTAGCCTTCACCTAAGCTAATGATTACAAAATACATGTCATGACCATGAAAACATGTGAGGAGAAAAGTTTCATAAACTTATCTTCTAAAACCATGAATGAATCCACCTTAAAACCACACCAATAACCTCTCCTTCTTCTACCCTATAAATTGCCCATGAACAGAATGTCAAAAACTCAACACTTCAGTTTACACAAAATTCAAAATTTTCCTCCAAACCAGGCATCCTATCATTTTATGCATTATTTTCATTCTTTCAATCTCAAATGTTTTTAATGTTGATATTATGTATATATAAATCAAAACAGTAGAAAGTTTACGTAAAAAATAGTCCCTGGTCAAAGAAACTCGAAAAAATCTCCATTAAAGGTTGAGCTTTAATGGTGAATTTTGATATCTTGATTGTTTAATCAGTTTTGAAGCTAAAAAATGATTCCTTGTGACCTTAGGAGCTCTAGTTCATAGCTTGTTTGTGAAAAATCATAACTTTTGAGCCTGGATAGCTCGAAGGTGTTATTCTATTTTATAAAATGAAAAAGCCAAACCCGAATTCCTCCTTAGGATAGAAGAAACACAACCATACTCATAAGAACCTCTTTCAACTATCGAGAGGCTGAACATGAACTTCTCAACCAGATTGATTGATTAGGCGTGTGAGGGCGAGTGGCCAATCAAAAAATTTAGAATTTTTTTTCAATATTTTTATTTTAATTTTCTGGTCGAAATGGTATAAGGTAAGATTGTGTTTGGTCAAACCTAATCAAAGATATAAACAAAATTAGGGTTTTAGGTTCGAAATATTTTCCCTAAATTTCAAAATGACCCATCTTGACTTTTCAACTTATGAATTTTAACCCCAAATATCTATCAATACTTTGATGTATTTCGAGTCAAAAAGTTTTACACCAAAATTCGAATTTGATCCTAAGCCTAAGATTTTAAAGTCCCAAATTAATCATAATTTAACCCCTTAAACTTTAATATACACACTTTTTAGTATCAATTGGCCAAATCTAACCTCAATTCCAACAACAATTATTCACACAAACATTTTTATACAAATAATCAAGTACTAGCTCCTCCCACATCCTCTTTTGATCTTTAAGCGATTAAAAACTCCGTCTAAGTAGGTTTATTTTTCCTCTTTAGCAGTAAATTTAACGTACTTGTTTATACTGCTATTGATATCATTCCACGATAGCCCTATTTGTTTCTAAGTATGTGTAGAGATTACCATACTCATATGTCATTATATCACTGATTGTTTTAATTATGATCAATTGGATCATATTTGAACCATTCTCATCTAATAACTGATATCATAATAATTCGTTGTAATGATTCAGCTCACCTTATACTTTTGTGCATTATTATTTATTTTAAAAGCATCAGTAATAATTAGGAAGTAAACTGTCGCATTATCCCACATAATTTTTTACTTGGCCTATGGGCTCAAATGATTGAGAGACGGAGTTTAGCTATAAATGTATGAGTGCCTCTTTGTTTGTGTGCCTATCTAGTTATTTTCCAAAGGTATTGGATTACTAATTGTTTGGTTTTACTGATGGCTTAGTTAATTCTATACCCACATTGAAATCTGATAAGTATAGAATTATCAATTTTAAACTATTTGACTTTCTTATTAAAGCATACCGACATCCAAATTCTATACGCACTCCACCTTCCATCTATACATATAATTATTATAAAAGTGGTAAACCCTGCTTAGCACATATGTGCTAATTCCTTTTTCCTCCATACGTCCTAGAAAAAAGAGGATAGTCTCTCTTCCCCTTTTATGACACACACAAGTCACATGTTTGCATTTATAATTGTTTGGCCGACTATACCAAATGGGATCAATGAGTGGAACTATTATATTATCTACTTTATATTTTAAATTGACAATAAGACATTGTTTACCCCTGCGGTGGTATATATTATGTGTGACATTTTAGTGCATAAAATTCTTTTTTCTTCCTTAAGTTTAATTCATTTCTTTATATACTCTTTTGTACATTCATACCAAAAAGCAGGGTGTGATAAGTTGGTAACACAACGTATTTTAAAATTAAAATTTTATCGGGTAGAATCGTATACGGGAAACTTCTATGAGATATTAGTTATTTTATATTTTTGTAACTTCTTTTATCAATATTATATAGAAAATTCTGCTTTGAAGCATGAATATATAGGACTCTCTTTTATTTAGTTTGAACATTGTTCCGACAAATCATTGGGAGACTACTATCAGAGAAGCAGAGAGATGATTAACACTGTGGATGAGGATTAGGGATACTCGAGTAGTGATGTGAAAAAATTGGTGTTAACGAATAAAGTATAAAGAAAAGTGCAAGTTATGAGAAAAATCAATTATTATATGGATGATCCGGTTATAATCCAAGAAGTAATTAATCTTGCTCCAGCTAATGCCCCATATCCACCACCTTATCCCAAAGCTACATCAAATGGTGTGCTTATTTTTGGTTTGTCTTCATATTCAAGTGATTCTACTGACGACGATCCATATGATCTGATGACTTTTTGATGATTCGGATTTTGCATCTTCCGAGACTGATGTTATTGTTCCCGCTTAGGAAAATCCAAAATCAAGACAATTATCCCTCCTAAATATAGCATAACAAAATAAAGTAATTTATATAGTGTGCCCAACTACTATTTATGAGGTTAATTAACTCTAGCTTATGTAGCATATGTACTATTGTGAAATACTACCCTATTGTAGCATACAAATCTATCATTTGTATAATACAAGTAAGCTTGTGATATATTCTTATTTTATGTTCTTATGTATTATTATGATTGTTCTATCATATTTTAGGATGGTTAGTACTCGAATTCCCTCCACTGGACTCAAAATGAACAGACTCACAATGAAGGAGTCATACGATGTCTTCAGGAATTAACATTTTTAGCTCGATAACAATAAATTCCTCACCTAGCTCCAGAGGAAATTCGTAGAATGAATGCACTCAAATAATTTTTAAGACAACTAACTCCTTTATTTCTTGGAAAACCAGGTGCCAGTGAAGCTGAGAAATCAATGTGTCAGATTGTGAAAATTCTTAATGGAGTAGGTATAACTGCCAAGCTTCGAGCAATTCTAGTTGCCTATATGTTCGAAGGTAACGATGATATATGGTGGCAAGCAGTGTTTCATAGACAAAATGTTGCTAATTTTACTTGGGATAAATATAAAGAAATCTTCTTTAAATAGTATTTTCCTGAAACTGAACGAGATCAATGAACAGTAGATTTCTTAAAATTACAACAACCAAATCTGTTCGTAGCCTAATATGAAGCCAAATTTACCGAGTTGTCTCATTACGCCATTGAGTATGTGTATACTTAGATAAATAAATACAAGAGGTTTAAAAGAGGAATACATCCAAGGATCAAGACTTCTATCGCTCTATTACAAATTCGAGATTATTCTCAGCTTATCGACATTGCAAAAATTATGGAATGAAATACTTCCAATGTTGTACGATCTTCTGCCCCCGTTACTGGAAATAATCATGTTCTTAGTACCTTAACTCAACCTCAAACTTAACCTTATCCAAATCCCAATGGAAAAGCTTATTCCCAGATTCCCCATAACACTACACATTCAGTCATGAATGTCAAGAACTTGGATATATTCGACGACAGTGTTCTGAGTTAAAATATCCTCCGATCCATCGTCGGTTAGATAATCCCTCGAGAAATCACAATCCTCGTACTATCTAAAATTAACCTGAGATAAATCTTGATGAGTAAATTGTGCCAATTCCTAATCATGGAAAGAATTGTGCTATATTGCCTACACAAAACTCCCATGTTGTGTTAGAAGGTACAATACTTTTTCATACTCTTCTTGTAAATATTTTATTTGATTCAGTTTCATCACATTCCTTTATCAGTCTTAAACTAGCTAAATTGTTACAATTACTACCTATGTCTTTAACTATTCCATTGGATATAGAATCGTCGACATGTGAAATCAATCACCTACCCAAGGTTATAGAAATTATAAAATTCAACAAGGTTTAGGTACACTCTTTGTTAACTTGATAATTTTAGATATTTACGGTTTCTATATTATTATTGGGATGGATGTTCTATCAAGACATCACGCTTATATCGATTATCATGCTAAGAATTTTTTTTTCAAAACAAAGATAATCGTTCCTTTGTATTTCAAGGATCAGGTCTATCTGAACCATTAATTTTCCAAATTCAAAATTCTTCTTCCTTAATTCTTAGAATTTTAAAACAATTTGAAGATGTTTTTCCATAAGAATTACCAGGAATACTCCCTTCTCGAGATGTACAATTTATCATAAATATTTATCCTAATACTCTCCCTATTTTGATACCTACGTATCGAATGGCTCCTTTATAACTTCGAGAACCTCGTACCCAACTACAAGATCTTCTTGAAAAGTATTTCATTCGCCTAAGTTCATGTCCTTAGGGAGATCCTGTATTATTTGTCAAGAAATAGGATGGAAGCTTTAAGTTATTCATAGATTAGCATAAGCTAAACTCAGTGACTATTAAGAATAAGTATCCTCAACCCTAAATCGGAGATCTATTTGCTCAACTTCGAGGAGAAATGGTATTTTCTAAAGCAGACTTACGATATCGTTACCATCAATTATGAGTAAGATAAGAAGACATTCTAAAAAATTCTTTTCGAACTCGTTATGGATATTTCGAATTTACCAATGCACCCTCAGGTTTTATGGATCTTATGCATAGAATATTTAGACCTTTTCTTGACAAATTTTTATCATCTTCATTGCCGATATTCTAGTTTATTCCCAAAACCCAGTAGAGTGCACAACATCTAAAGATAGTATTAGGCACTATAAGAAACCATCGATTGTATGATAAGAGGAGAAAATATCATTTCTCGATAAAAGAAATAAAATTTTTAGGACATGTGATTTCTGAAAATGAAATCCAAGTCGATCCTGCCAAAATTTCAGCCATTTGGAATGAAAAAATCCTACTAATATCACCGAGATAAAAACTTTTCAAGTTGTAGCTGGATATTATGGCCTCTTTGTGGAAGGATTTTCTCGCATTTTATCTTCCCCTCTAAAAGATAACTAGGAAGGAAGTACCATTTGTATAGACTGATGAATGTAATCAAGCATTCCAAAATTAAAAGGACAAATTAACTATTTCTCATGTCCTCACTATTCCTTCTAATGATGTAAGTTATGATGTATATACCAATGCATCATTGCAAGGTTTAGGATGTATTTTAATGCAAAGAGGGAAATTAGTAGAGTATGGATCACAACAACTCAAAACCCATGAATGTAATTACCATGACCATGATCTTGAGTTAGCGACTATAGTTTTTGCTTTAAAAATCTGGTGTTGTTACCTTTATGGTGAAGATACATCTTCACTCAAAAAAATTTAAATTTAAGATAAAGATGTTGAATGGAATTTTTGGAATATCATCAATTGAAATTAAACCACCATCCAATAAAATGAAATGTGGTAGCCGATGCTCTAAGTCATAATCCAATGGTAAGACTCCAAACTTTGATTTATTACGATATTTCTACTACCAAAGAGAAACATGATCTTCAATTAATACCCCCTTTCTCAAAATTTTCCACTATAATTTCATACCCATATTTTAGAAAGAAACTATTATCATAACAGTCCCAAGACCCTTTTGTTCAACATCTTCAGTATAAAAATCATGACTTCTTATATGATAAGGAAATAGTCTTACGATATAGAAATAGATTGTATCATCACCATCATCCTTGTCTTAATCCCATCATATGAGGTCGGCCACATGGATTCTCCTTTTCCATTCCAATATATTATATACAACATTATCATTCCAGTTTAATTCCTTAAGATCTCTCTTAATAATTTCCTCCCAAGATAGCTTAGGGCGGCCTCTTTATCTTTTACCCTATATTTCTAATAATATTCCTCTTATTATAGGTGCATCTACTAGTCTACGCATTACATGTCCGTACCACCTAAGTCTACTTTCTCTTAATTTATCGCTAATGGGAGCAACTATTAACTTTTCTCTCACGTACATGTTTTTAATTTTGTCCTTTCTAGTAATTCCTGTCATCCATCGAAGCATCCTCATCTCACTAACATGGAGAATTTATTAATATTTTTTCCTTAAAGCCCAACACTTCTATCCATATAGGGTCGCTGGCCTAATAACTGTTCTATAAAATTTTTATTTTAATTTATTAGTTATATCCTCTAATCGCATAACATCCCACTTTCCTGTCTCCATTTCATCCAACCAGTTGATATTCTACTCGTAATATCCTCAACAATATCCCCATTAATTTATAACATTGATCCTAAATAACGAAATTTATTTGTTTGGTTTATCACTTTTTCTCCGAAAAGTTATGCAGACCAGCGCCGGAAGCCCTTAGGATTTGAAGTTAATGACCAAGAATTTTTTTAAAGTTTTTCCTCAAAAATGGATTTTACCTCTGAAAAAGAAAGAAAGATTAGCCCCCAGATATATTGGACCTTTCACTATTTCTAAACGTATTGTCCCTTTAGCCTATTGACACGACTTAAAAAGTTTTCTAAATTGTGTACTAATCTAGGCTCAATTGCAAGCCTGTCGCTCAAGTAATAATCCGGTAAGTTGGGTATAAATCCTCATGGAAATAGGACAAGAAAATCGTGACGACGTTTGGAGAGACGAAGAACCCTAACTTGATTATAAAAGAAATGAAAAGATGCTTTGAATGGGAGATGGATTATGAACTAAATGAGACATTAACAACTAACTGAACTAAATACTAATGAAATGCAGCTATGATAATTAATTTAAGAGAACATAACAAATGTAGGAAATACTTAACTACGAATGAGAAGAATAGGTTAGGACACAATGCTCCAACCCTAGTGCATTTACCAATGTTAAAATCAACTCTCGAATTGAAATAAATGATTAAATCCAGTCTTTATTAATCTTAAACATTATATATATGAGGTTCAATCCCGCATCATATATAATCAAAAGTAACAATAAAGCGGTGTCCAGATAGCTACACGCGCGTTACACTCTTAAGCATTCCGGTTACCTTGGGCAGGGAGATCAAAAGTCCTACAATGGTTGTAATCACCACACAACACGATTTGACCAATTATTTAATTATTTGAAAACTTAATTTTATTCATATGTAAAGAACATCGGGTTGAATTCATGCATCCCAACCCTTAGAAACTTAGCCGGACATAACTAAACTAAATAAAGACACAATTTTTGAAAACTAAAACATCATACTATATGGACAATGGGGCAGAAGAACGTGCCGAATCAAAAGAAATAACTAATCTAAGTAAACACTGAAGGATTAAAGGAAAAATATTACTTGTATTGAATACATCCCAAAAATAAAACCTCAAAATTCACTCTTTGACAAAACTAGGGTTTTAGGTTACAAAACCCTTCTACTACTGCTGGAAATCTAACTTTTTTGAACCCCTAACATTGTGTAACAACCTTGAATAAATAGTCTCCAAATTTTACAAGAGATTGAGACAACATAAAACTCTTAAAAGTGAAATTCTGAGAAAATTCAAAGCAGTCTGGATCGGTGGGACTGGGCGGTCCGGATCGCCCTTATTTTTCATTAAGAGATTTTGTTGCCAACCAGTCCTGATCTTTTAATTTTAATAGGTTCAGATCGCCCTAGTTTTTCCTCCAGAACTTTTTTTCTTGACTTCTCTCATCTTCAACTGATCATAACTTCTTCACTATAGCTCGAATTGAGGTGCTGTTTTTTCAATGTTCTTGTAATTGAAAGCTCTTCAAATTTCCAGTTGTCCCCACCTCCGGTCTAAGGCTAAAAAGTTATAAAAATGCCCTCTTTGACACTCCTTCTTTGATTTCTTTCAATCTTCTTCCAATTTATTTCTTTCTCGATACTTTAAATGCCTAGAAAATTCATGAGAAATACACGAAACTAGATTTACTTGTTGAAGGAGCCATTAGCAAGGAAATGATATAAATCAACAAATTTTACATTATTGGAGATGATAAAAATCCCTAAACTAAGGGGATAAATTCGAAAGAATTTATGCCTAATCAAATTCCCCTAGCTTAGAACTTTGCGCGTCCCGAGCAATGTAAAAGAAAGAATCTCAAACTTAGCTCAATTCTTAAATTTCACTTATTGAGGTTAAATACCACTTTCGCGGGCAAGCGATTGCATTTAGCATATACAACAAGCCTTTAAACTCCTAGGTTACCCTAGTAGGACGGGTTATGTATCGTGAGGGTTTATAGTGAATATGCCCACAAAATTCATTATTGACTCAAAGAAAAATCAAAATACTTAAAAATTCTACAATTTAAAGTTTCCAGAAAATAGTCACCACAACTTCATATTCAAGAGTCTTAAATCATAGTGTGTGTACGAAGCCAGAAATTTATCCGCTAATTTCCACCGATTGATCATTACGTTACTTTTTCAAAAATTTATTTTGATTAAAATTCTCATGTAATACTCTCACAAATGAATCACTCAAAATGTGGCTATTCTCTTGGTATGCGTGATAAAAAAGAGCAAATATAATGAAACACAAGCTCACGCACATAAAGTTAAAAGCCAAAATATTTATGGTGAAAAGGTTTCTTTATCGGAATACGATTATTGGAAAACGAAAACATCACCTCGTACTCACACATTTAATCTCTTTTATTATCTTTTTGGCCTTATCTCTCGACACGGTAACCAAATTCGCAATTCGGACTCGATTAGGAATTTTTCGGGTTATAAGGTATAAGGGGTAAAAGGAGATGGTTGGATATTTTTGGAATTGGAAAATTTACTTAGGATGTCCATTAATGCTTTTTGGCGCATTTGCTCATTTTCTCTTCTTTTTCTATTTTTCTTTTCTTGCTATTTTTGTTGAGCATTTTCTATTTTTCTCTCGCCTCTTTTTACTGCACCTTTTTGGACTAAATTTCTGAATTTTTCATTTTCATAATTTCGAGCTAATTTGGTGTTTCGGGTTAATCAAATGAAAAGGGGTACTCAGATTAACTAGGTTTGCGAAAGGGATGATTTTTCACAACTTTTTATGGCTAATATTTTTGGGTGTCAAACGAGGGCCAACTTCATTGTCCAAAAGAGAGTTTCTTTACCATATGCGTCTCGATATTAATTTAGGTTTAGAGATATGTTAACGCACTTTTCAAGGCAACATCACACATTATTCCCCATAACCGATCAAAACAAAGGAATAGAGATCATCTATTACTTTTGTAAACTCTACATAGAACTTTGAGTTGATAATTAACTCGGATTGATTTATAAACTCACAAAAATGATAGGCTCGAAATCTCATCGGGTTTGTTAATCTCAACCCTTATTCGTTAAATCGTCAATTTTCGCTCAATTTCCATCTTTGGTCAATTTAGGCATAGTGCTCTTGATTTTTACAATTTGAGACTTCAAACAAAATTTTAGTGATATTTTTGAAAAATTTAAATTCCAATTTTTATATATTTTGAGGAAAAACATTTTTAGCTTTTTCTTTTTTTTTTGGATTTTTCTGGGCATTTTGGAAATTTGTGAAGTTTTAGAAATATTCACTCGTCTCCTAACTCAGACATTTGCATTGTCCCCAATCAAAAGGACTAAAAGCTAAACAAGGCAAAATAAGAAGTGCGATAAATAAAACAAGAAAATGGGGAAAATGCTGAATTTTATATAAGCAAGACCGTGGTACACTAGAGCAAGGAAACACAAACATGAATATCAACCATGCCAAATAAAAAACAACCAACACAATCACCATACAAATGCTTCACCGGGGCAGTGGGTGGGAACTACCGGGCACGCTCGGGTCGTAGGGATCATAGAAATAACTCGAAGGGGGGGGGGGGTACCAAATGACAATTGATACATTTGAGCTTGAAGGCGATGCATCATGCTCGTATCACGTTGATAAGATTACTGGTTGGCCTCCTGATCCCTGGTGTATTTCGTAATGAACCCGTCAACTTTGGTTTCAAGCGTCGTAAGGCGCCTATCAAAATCAGTCCCTTGAAGCTCAAAATCAGAATCAACCTCCTCATCGTATTCCTCATCCTACGCTCCCATCTCAATATCGTTCTCCTCCTCGGTGCTTATCTCCTCCTCATCGGAATACTCATTTTGCCGAGCACGTAAAATAGCTCTTTGGCTCTCGCTCTTGTTTCGGGTTGCCTGCCCAAACGAGATTGGGAGGCAAATGGAACTGGCGGGTGGGATAATAAGTATGTCGGCGAGAATAAAAGTAATGAGTCACACATACAGAAGAGGAGTAGTGCCCTTTTCGTCTAGCGCAACGAATAAAACATATCTGCAAATTATGTGTGCTAGATTTATGGAGGAGGTGCGGTTAAAGAGGTGATAAACGAAAGTAGCTTGTCGGGGTCTCATGTCGGAATCATTGGAGTTTTGCAATATGTTGGCGCAAATGATTTGAAATGTGAGACGCTCCTTTTCTCTCATCCGGTCTACCCTAAAAACTCCCAAACCCCAAATCTCACCGGGCGCTATATGTTGGATGCAATCAGCTTTGTCGATGGAGGCGAGACCGTTGGGGTAGGTGAAGTTGGTGGGATTTAGGACATCCTTTTCGAAAAGATTCTCGGTAAGGGTCTCGACAGAAAAGGGAATGCATTGGTCATCCACACGTGCCTCGGTGACAAAGTCAGCGGTGCGGACAAGGGTGCCATAAAAATTTCGGACCGCGACTGCCCAAACGACATTGTGAGGCTCGTTTAGATAGAAGCACCAACCCTTTGGGGCAAAATGGTTGGTGACGAAATTTGTTAACTCCTTCCAATGCACTGCTCATTCAATTTGGAACTTGTGGGATAGCCCGAAAAAATGCTCGCACCACCGTTGCTCTGAATGGAGATGTATGCGGGATTGTTGTTGGTGAAATCGACATAGTTATAATTTTGGGGATGGGCTTGGTCTACCATGGGAGGAAAGGTGGGTGGGCAGGAGAAATTTAGAGTATAGGGAGGAGGAGATCCTATTAGATATGGTGGGGAAGTTATGAGGGGGAAGGGGGTGTATTTATAGATGGGTATTGGGGGGGGGGGGGGAGTTGGAATTGGAGGGAAAGGGGATGGAGGGAAAATGAGGGATGAATTTTGAAGTTGAGTGATGGGAAAAAACAAAGAGGTGGGAACTGGGAGAATTGGGGGAAGAGGGATGCACCTAGGGAACACCCGAAGAAAACCAGAGGTCGATCCGGACCGGTGCTTAATTTGCAGCAGATTTCCATGTGTTGGATTTTTACTCCGCTCTCATACTCTTAAGGCTCTCTCGTTGTGATATAAACTCAACATGAACCTGATTTTGCTCAACCCTAGTTTCGAATCCCTAGGCATTCTCACAATGCAATATGCTTCCAAACCTGTCTAGCGTGATCTGTACCTATTGACTTAACCTACTCTACCTATCCTAACCTACACACATCTACTATACACAAGAGTCACCCTATACGCGTCGGGGGTGAGACGACCTCGCAATTGCATCTCACTTAACCCCGTAATTGGGGTCTGACAACTAAATGGTATCGACATCTCTAAGCACGCCTCTAAATATGGCTTTAGGCATTGTCCATTAACTTTGAACGTACTTCCCCCTTTGATTTTCTAATTCCACAGCTCCGTGGGGGGATTTATTATTTACAATGAATGGGCCAGTCCACCGAGATCGCAACTTTATCTAAAATATATGAAGCGAAGAGTTGTAGAGAGAACCTTTCGCCCGGGAAGAAACTCTTTATGTCGGATAATCTTATCTTGTGCGAGTTTTATCCTTTCTTTGGATATTTTAGCATTTTCATACGCGGCATTGCGTATCTCCTCTAACTCATTTAATTGAAGATTTCGAGCTTCACTGGCTTTGTCCATGTCATATTTCAACCTCTTAATGGTCTAATATGCTTTGTGTTCTAACTCAACGGGAAGATGGCAAGGTTTTCCATACATAAAGCAGAACGGGGACCTTCCTAGTGGATTCTTGTATGCAGTGCGATAGGCCCATAGCGAATCATTCAATCGAAGGGACCAATCTTTCCGATTAGGATCGACAGTCCTCTCGAGGATGTTCTTGATTTACCGATTCGCTAACTCAGCCTGCCCATTCGTTTGTGGGTGATAGGTCATTTCAACCTTGTGAATGATGCCATACTTTCTTATAATCTTCTCAAATGGCCTGTTACAAAAATGTGTGCCATTATCACTAATTATCGCTTTCGGAGCACCGAACGAGAAAGTACGTGTTCCTATAAGAAACGTATCACCACTTTACTATCATTTGTTTTGGTAGCTATAGCTTCCACCCACTTAAAAATGTAGTCTACCGTAATAAGGATGTATAAGTATCCTAAAGACGGGGGAAAAGGATCCATGAAGTCAATACCCCAGTAGTCAAAAATCTCAATAATGATATGGGGGTTAATGGCATCATGTCTCGTTGGGTAATAGCCCCCATCCGTTAGCACCTATTGCATGATTTATAATAATTTCTCATATCCTAGAACATTGTGGACCAGTAGAGACCGCTTTGGAGAATTTTAGCGGCCATCTTTTTCGTTGAGAAATTGCCTCCACATGCTTCCAAATGACAGAATTGGATGACTTTAGGTATTTCATCATCTGGTACACACCGTTAGATGATTTGGTCTTCACAATAGTTAAATATTAATGGATCATCATTGAAAAATATGCGTGACCAAGTAATGAACCTCTTCTTCTCTTGCAGTGTCCAATCGGGAGGGATAACTCCCATGACAAGATAATTGTTTATATCCGAAAACCAGGGGAGAGACGAGGTGGTAAAGAGTAATTCATCCGGGAAATATTCGTCTATGGGTATAGGATCACCAGGTACGTGGGACGAAAGTCAGGATAAGTGATCGAAAATGACGTTTTCTACTCCTTTTTTATCTTTAGTGGATATATTAAACTCTTGTAGGAGTAGGATCCACCTTATGAGGTGCGACTTTGCATATTTCTTTGCAAGGAGGTATTTCAATGCCACGTGGTCGATGAAGCAAGTAATGGGCGAACCGATGAGGTAAGAACGAAATTTGTCTAGAGCAAATACTACCGCTAGCAATTATTTCTCCTTGGTGGAGTAATTAAGTTGTGGTCTGGTTAAAGTCCGGCTAGTGTAGTAGATGAAATGAGCCTTCTTGTCTTTCCTTTGGCCCAAAACAACCCCTATTTCGAAATCACTCGCATCACACATAAGCTTGAATGGCAAGGACCAATCCGAAGCTTGCATACTGGGAGCGAAAACAAGCATGCTTTTCAATTTTTCAAAAGCGCATTGGCATGCTTCATTCCACTAAGATGGGGTGTCCTTCATGAGAAGGTTACTGAAGGGTCTAGCGATGGAGCTAAAGTCCTTAATAAAACTTCTATAAAACCTCGACTGGCCTAAGAAATAACGCATATCTTTTAGTGATTTTGGTGGAGGTAACTCGGTATGACATCTATTTTGGCTCTATTAACTTCAATTCCGTTGGATGAGACAATGTGGCCAAGAACTATACCCTTGGTGACCATAAAATGGCATTTTTAACAATTCAAAACCAAGTTCTTTTACACACATCGAGCAAGTACCTTCCCAAGATTTGTTAAACAAAGATCGAAAGAGTTTCCAAAAACTCTAAAGTCATCCATGAATACTTCAAGTCCTCTCTTAATCATGTCGCTAAAGAGACTTAACATGCACCTTTGAAAGTTCACGGTCGCATTGCACAATTCGAATGGCATACGCTTGTAGGTAAACGTACCAAAAGGACATGTGAAAGTTGTCTTCTCTTGGTCAAGCACGTCTACCCCAATTTGGTTATATCTGGAATAACAATCTAGGAAGAAATAATAAAGGTGTCCCTCTACTCTCTCTAGCATCTGATCAATGAATGGCAAGGGGCAATGGTCTTTCCTAGTTCTTGCATTGAATTTTTGGTAATTAATGCAAATGTGCCACCTGGTGGTGGTATATTGGGGGACTAGCTCACCCTTAGCATTTTCAATCACGTCCATGCCCGACTTCTTCGGGAAAACTTGTATGGGACTCACCTACTTGCTATTCGAGATTGGATAGATAATCTCGGCATCCAACAACTTAATAATTTCGTCCCTCACTACCTCTTTCATGGTAGGGTTTAATCTTCTTTGCATTTCCCTCGAGGGCTTCACGTCCTCCTCGAAGTGAATTTTATGGGTACAAATCTAATTACTTATACCTTTCAAATTAGCTATGCACCAACCAAAAGTACTTTGGTGCTTCCTCAAAATTTTTAACAATTTATCCTCTTGCTCTTCATCTAGGCTAGATAAGACAATAACAGGAAATGTCTCGTTCTCTCCTAAATAATCATATTTGACATTAGAGGGTAGTTTATTAAGGAACCATGCGTGCCTCCCTCGGTGGTAGTTCCTTAAATCTAGAAACCCAACTTACATCTCTCACGTCCTCGTCCGATGGTCTCTCATCAAGAATCTCTCTCAACTCCTCTATATCATTCTGAAAGTTTGTGTACACTATCGAACTCTCATTGCTCGATACAAGGAAAGCTCCTAACGCATCTCCACTATAATTTTCCTCTATGTGCTCCTCTACGATCTCGTCAATAAGGCTTACTTCGTTACGATCATCTTCTTCCCCCACGTGTTGGGTTATGTTGAAGATGTTGGTCTTTAAAGTCATGTTCCTGAAAGTGAGTTGCATCTGCCCATTTCGAGTGTTAATTAATGCATTAAGCGTAGCTAAGAATGGGTGACCAAGGATAATGGGAACATGATTACTCGAGGCGAAGGGGGGCTCTATGTTCCACATGAAAAAATCTATCGGGAAGTATAAAGTGTCAACTTGGACTATCATGTCCTCTACAATACCTCTTGGTATCTTCACGGTTCGATCTACTAATTGGAGAGTTGTGGGCTTGAGGTCACCCAAATCAAGTTTCCTACAAATGGAGTAGGGGAGGATATTAACATTCGCCACTAAATCGAGTAAGACTTTTTCAATTCGATTCTCTCCTATGATGCAGGAAATGGTAGGGGTACCCGAATCCTTAAACTTTGAAAGGAGATCATTGAGTAGTACGGAGTTCACATTTTGTGCTAGAAATACGTTCTTCTTTACCTTAAGCCTCCTCTTCACCGTCAATAAGTCTTTAATGACTTTTGCATAAGCGATAATTTGCTTGATGGCATCGATGAAAGGTAAATTTAACTTCACTTGCTTTAGGACTTCTAGCACATCATCATGGGGGTTTCCTTTTTGGGAAGGAACCAACCGTTGAGGAAATGGCACTGCGGTGGGTGGTTTTACTATTATCTCGGTCTTGCTAGTGTCGTCCTTTTCACTCTCTTTCAAGGGGACATCTTCGACCTCTTTCGTGATGGGGGAAATCTTATTTTCTTTCGATGCGTCGTCTGGGGGAGGTGATAAATCAACATCCCAGTATGTAGAGTGGTTACGGCTTGACATTGTTCTTAATGTTCTGTGGAAGTAGAGCTAACACTAGTTTGACCATGGGGAGGTCTTTGGCCCTGAGCAGGAAATTTACCCTTCTCTTGGACACTCAACGATGATTGCAACTTCGAAATATTCGCATTTATGTCAGTGAACATGCGCTCATATCTAGCATTAGCTGAATTTTTGGAGTTTATGAATTGGTATATCGTGTCCTCGAGATTTCTCCTCGGTGGAGAGATATATGGAGCTGGAGGAGGTGGTGTTGTCCCGTGTGCTTGCATAAGTGGTGCTTATTGAAAGTGTGGAGGTGGAGGAGGGGTAGCATTTGAATTAGGATTCAATGCAGCCTGCAGTTGCAACAACTAAAACCTGGGTGGTTTTTCCATGAAGGGTTATAAGAATTTCTGTGCGGGGCACCCAAATTACCCTTGAATCCTTCTATACCACTTACCTGCTCATTAAGCATAACTTTGTAAGCGGGAATCGTCGGACATTCCTCTGTAGAATGTCCTGCTTCACAAATAACACATACCCTCTCAATAGGGGTGTGGATGGGGACAGTTGGTTCTCTCACGCGTGCAGCGAGTAAATATCTCATGCCTTTATCAATTGGATCGAGTTAACGATCCATTATGGTATCTTTGTCTACGTTAAATAGAACGAATGCCGATGGAGTGATGGAGACTTGGCGAGTTCAATTCTGAGTGCTAGGGTCAGATGTATCCCATGCTTGAGTGGTGTCAGTGACATACCTCAAGTGGAGTTCAACATCATTAGCGTCTAATTCGATAAAGGGGCCATCACACATTGTTTCAACAAGTTATTTGGAGTTGATGTTCAGCCCATGATGGAAGAACAAAATGATTTGATGTTTATCATGTCCATGATGAGGGCATAAAGTAACTAACTCATTGAAACATTAAAAACATCGATCAAATGACTCATTTTCTAATTGTCGAAAGGTTTGGATTTGAGCCTTAATGGAGTTCGTTCGATGTAGAGGAAAGAAATTCTTGAGAAACTTGGATTGTAACTCGTTCCAAGACGTAATAGAATTAGGAGTTAAAGACCATAGCCAAGTATTAGCTTCATCCTTGAGAGAAAATGGGAAGAGCTTGAGGCGGATCACATCTTTCGTGCATACTTGATCGCTGAACATCTCACACACCTCTTCAAACTCCCGAATGTGGAGATATGACTTCTCCTATTCCATTCCAATGTAGGTGGGAAGTATTTGGATCATTCTATTCCTAAAACGGAATTGACTTGCATTATATGGAAGCAAAATGCAGCCCGAAGTGACTGACCACTCAGGGTACAAGAATTCTCTCAAGGGTCGATAATATGCCTCTCCCTCACCCGCGCCTATGTTTTCGTGCTGTGACATGGCTCGCTCACTTAACGACTCGGTATCCTCACTCAGTGCACTAGGAGTGTAACCTGAAATGTAACCATATGGGTAGCATGCTATTGAGTTTGGCGGTGTAGAAGCTAGAATCCAAAATTGAGGATTGTTAGGAGTATGTGGGCTATTTGGGTTGTACTCGACAATCGGGTTTTCGTGAATGTGTGTAGGAGTGCTTTGAGGAGATTGGTATGGATTTTGCATTAACATGATTTTGAGAGATGTTGTATCTTTTTCTTTTATTTTGTTTTTTGAATTTTTGGTCAAAGTTATGGATTAACTCGATCTAACCTACAGTCTACCTAATTCCCCGAAAATGGGACCAAAAACTTGACGCAACTTAAAAAGTGTTCTAAATTGCGTGCTAATCTAGGCTCAAGTGCAAGCCTATCGCTCAAGTAATAATCCTGATAAGTAGGGTATAGATCCTCAGGGAAATAGGACGAGAAAATCGTGACGACGTTTGGATAGACGGAGAATCCTAACTTGATTCTAAAAGAAGTGAAAAGATGCTTTGAATGAGAGATGAATTATAAACTAAATGCAACATTAACAACTAACTGAACTAAATACTAATGAAATGAAGCTACGCTAATTAATTTAAGAGAAGATAACAAATGTAGGAAAGACTTAACTACGAATGAAAACAATAGGTTAGGACACAATCCTCCAACCCTAATGCATTTACCGATGTTAAAATCAACTCTCGAATTGAAATAAATGATTAAATCCAGTCTTTATTAATCTCAAGCATTATATATATGAGGTTCAAGCCTGCATCATATATAATCAAAAGTAAGAATAAAGTGGTGTCGAGATAGATACACGCGCGTTGCACTCTTAACCATTGCGATTACCTAGGGCAAACGAGATCAAAAGTCCTATAACGGTTGTAATCACCATACAACACGATTTGACCAATTATTTAATTCAGAAACTCAATTTTATACATATGTAAAGAACATCGGGTTGGATTCACGCATCCCAACCCTTAATAACTTAGCCGGATATAACTAAACTAAATAAAAATGCAATATTTAAAAAATAATACATCATACTATATGGAGAATGGGGCAGAAGAACGTGCTGAATCAAAACAAATAACTAACCTAAGTAAACACTAAAGGATTAAAGGAAAAATATTACTTGTATTGAAGTAATCCCAGAAATAAAACCTCAATCTTCACTCAAAATTCACTCTTTGACAAAACTAGGGTTTTAGGTTACAAAATCCTTCTACTACTACTGGAAATCTAATTTTTTCGAACCCCTAATATTGTGTAATAACCTTGAGTAAATAGTCTCTTAAATTTACAAGAGATTCAGCCAACATAAAACTCTTAAAAATGAAATTTTGAGAAAATCCAAAGCGGTCCGGATCGACGGGACTAGGTGGTCCGAATCCCCCCTTATTTGAGTGAGGCATATGCACAGGGGTATTCCAGATCCTTTAATTTTAATAGGTTCGTATTGCCTTTGTTTTTCATTGAGAGATTTGGTTGCCAACCGGTCCAGATCTTTTAATTTTAATAGGTCCGGATCGCCCTAGTTTTTCCTCCAGAACTTTTTTCTTGACTTCTCTCATCTTCAACTGATCATAACTTCTTCACCGTAACTCGGATTGATGTGCCATTTTATTCACTGTTCTTGTAATTGAAATCTCTTCAACTTTCCAGTTGGCCCCACCTCCGGACTAAGGCCACAAAGTTACAAAAATGCCCTTTTTGTCTTTCCATCTTTGATTTCTTTCAATGTTCTTCCAATTTCTTTCATTCTGGATACTTTAAATGCCTGTAAAATTCATGAGAAATACACGAAACTAGATGTACTTGTTAGAAGGAGTCTTTAGCAAGGAAATAAGATAAATCAACACATTTTACATTATTCGAGATGATAAAAATCTCTAAATTAAGAGGATAAATTCGGAAGAATTTATGCCTAATCACCTATCAATTAGAATTACCAGTGGAATTATCTAATATTCCCAATATATTCCATGTATCCCACTTATGTCAGTATATTCCTAATCTCTCCCATACTATTACATAGTAAGAAATTTATGTTCAATCAAATCACGAATTCGAAATACATCCTATTCAAATTTGGGATCGCCAAGTAAAACTTCTCATAAATAATGAAACCCCCTCAATAAAAATACTTTGTGAATATCAAAATCAACAAGAAGCCACATGGGAACAAGAACGGGCTATGTAACACCAATATCCTGATCTCTTTCAAGTTAAATTCAAGGACAAATTTTATTTTTAGGTAGGTGTACTATAATATCCGTATTTTGAATCAAGATACCCTAATTCTCATTTTTAACCTTCTAGCATCTATAAACTCAAAAGTACTCCAAATAAGGATAAAACTACTCTAACATAACTACCACTTTACTAAATTACCCATGTACTCTTAAAGTTTTAAATATTACAAAAATAACCTCTGAAGTTTTCAAATAAGCATTACTTGACCTCTTCTTAACCCCTAAACCTAAGCCTTATATAAAATTAAACCTCTAGACACCAACAAACTAAAAAATTATTTTCAACCCTTACATATTTCTAAAATTACAAAATACCCCTAAACCTTACAAAAGTAAAACCTTTTGAACTAAATAAGTGTATATACTTTCAACCAAGGACTAAAACCTAAACCAACATTATTTTCACATTTTCCCATCCCCACATCAGCCTCCACCTAAGCTAATGAGTCCAAAATACATGGCATGACCATGCAAACATATGAGGAACAAAGTTTCACGAACTTATCTTCTTAAACCATGGAGGAATCCACCTCCAAAGCAGACCAATAACTTTTCCTTCTTCTATCCAATAAGAGAAACCCTTATGGGTATGCTAAAAGTGTAAAAATGAGGTTTTAATATATGTCGTGGGTACCGTAAAAATGCATATTTTCACTTCGCTAGGCTAAAAAATAATAAATATAGAATTGGACTAGTTGATTTTTTGTGGGTCCCTCTCTTAAGCGGGAAATCATGTGTCGTGCATCAATAAAAAAATTTGGCCTAAAGCGGAACATCATGTTCCGCCTAAGCCATTACATATTTTTCCCTAATTAAATTTCTACACCAAAATGTTTTTATCCTACCAAACCCTTTATTTTCAGTGACCCTTTTTTTTACTCCTATACCGGGCTATATTATTTTGGTAACGACTTTATTATATTTTCCCAACGATTATTTTTTTTTTTGTAAATAGAAGTTTCGGTTTAGCACAAATCCTACCCTAAATATTATTATTTAAAGCAGTTTCCCATATCTTCGTTGTAAAAATTCATAAATCTTTTATTTTTAGCTGCAATATATATTATATATTTACCAAATACTACTGATATTTGGTCTAAAAACATAAAATTATAGGGCTAAAATACAAACTCACGTCTAATAATAATAAAAATAGTAACTACAAATAATGAATTACAACAAAAATTACTAGCCACAAATTTTATAGATTAGTAACTACAAATTTTAGACTAAAAAATAATGGCTAAATTTTATTTTTATGACTTGCAATATATGGCTATATTATCATTATTTTTTTGACAAAGAAAAAATGGCAATATATGACTATATTATTATGGTTGGACATAGTAAATTTGGGGGTTTTATTTTATTACCATGAGTTTGGGGAAGAACTTGAAAATACTAACTTTGCTTAAGCGGAACATGTTCTTCCGCCTAAGGAATAGTGTACAATCCCTTAGGCAAAACATGATTTCCTGTGGAGGTAATTTGTTTTTTATACGCCATTGTTTCGAGTTGTTCGTAGCGTATATTTGTATTACTCATAACATTTTTCTAGTTTTTAGGAGATATATTTGGATTATCAATGTGTATATTTACACTACCCATAAGGGTTGCTCTAATTTGACCACGAACAAAACCTCGAAAACTCACTACTTCAGTTTACACAAAACTCAAAATTTTCATCCAAACCAAGCATCCTATAATTTTATGCATTATATTTCATTCTTTCAATCTCAAACGTTTTCTGTGTTGATATTATGTATATATCAATCAAAATAGTAGAAAGTTTACGTAAAAAACAATCGTTGTTCAAAGAAATTCAAAAAAACCTATATTAAAGCTTGAGCTTTAAAGGTGAATTTTAATTTCTTGATTGTAAATCAATTTTGAAGCTAAAAATTATTCATTGTGACTTTAGGAGAACTAGTATGTAACTTGTTTGTGAAAAATCATAACTTTTGAGACTCAATTCCTCAAAGGTGTTTTCTGTTTTAGAAAATGAAAAACTTCAAATTCTCCATAACCAAGCCACCTCAATCTTTCAAACCAAACCCAAATGCTTCCTTAGGATAGAAAAAACACATCCATACTTATAGGAACCTCTGACATATTCAGTGGAGCTTCGAAAGTTTAGTCAAAATTTTGAAAAAACACACAGTTTCATAACTCGATGTATACTATACATCAATCTATAAAACTTATATTTTTGGATTCATTTTGAAAAAATAGGTTGGGTTAGTTCAGAAATCATCTTAAATGGTTTAGAAAATTAGAAGTTATCTCAGGTCGAAGTTTTTTATACCCTTGGTCAACTGTCGAGAGGTTGAAGATGAACTTTTCAACTAGATTCATTGACCAGGTGCGTGAGAGCACGCAACCATTAAAAAAATTCTGAATATTTTTTTTATATTTTTATTTTATTTTTCTGGTCAAAATGGAATGAGGTAAGGTTGTGTTTGGTCAAACCTAACTAAAGTTATAAAAATTAGGGTTTTAGGTTTGAAATATTTTCCCTAAATTGCGAATTAACCCTCCTGACTTTTTCAACTTATGAATTTTAACCACAAATGTTTTCAATAAATACTTTGATGTATTTCGAGTCAAAAAAATTTCAACACTAAAATTCGAATTCAAACCTAAGCCTAAGATTTTAAAGTCCCAAATTAATTACAATTTAACCCCTTAAACTTCAATATTCAAAATTTTTAGTATAAATTGGCCAAAACCAATCTCAATTCCAATAATACTTATTCACATAAATATTTGTATATAGATAATCAAGTATCAACTCCTCCCGATATCCCCTTTTGATCTTTAAGCCGTTAGAAATTTCGTTCAACTTGGTTTCTTTTACCTCTTTAAAAGTAATTTTTGCGTACTTGTTTAAACTTCTCTTGATGTTATTCCATGAATGCCCTATTTAATTTTAAGTTTGTGTAGAGATTACCATACTCATATGTTACTATATTACTGATTATTTTAATGATGATCAATTATATCAGATTTGAACCATTCTCAATAAAAAACTGATATCATAACAATTCATTGTAACAAGTGAGTTCACCTTGCACTTTTGTGCATTATTTTAAAAGCATTTGTAAAAACTAGGAAGTAGATTTTCGTGTTATTCCACGGAATTTTCTACTTTGCCAATGGTCTCAAATGATTGAGAGACGTAGTTTAATTACATATGTATGAGTGGCACTTTAATTGTATGCCTAGCTAGTTATTTTCCAAAGGTTTTGGATTACTTATTACTTGGTTTTACTAGTGGCTTAGTTAATTCTATACCCACTTTGAAATCTGATAAGTATGGGATTATCAGTTTTAAACTCTTTGACTTTCTTATTAAAGTATACAGACATCTGAATTCTATAAACACTCCACCTTCCATCTATAAAGATAATTATTATAAAATTGGTAAAGTCTGCTTAACATATTTGTGCTAATTCTTTTTTCCTCCGGATGGCCTAAAAAAAATAGGATGTACTCTCTTTCCCTTTCGTGACACACCCAAGTCACTTGTTTGCGTATATAACTATTTGGACATAGATTAAACCATATGGGAGCAAGGAGTGTCACTTTTATATTATCTACTTTATATTGCGTGTTGACAATAAGATGTAATTCACCCCTGCAGTGGTAATGCACTATATGTGTGACATTTTAATGAATAAAAATATGTTTTTCTCCTTAACTTTAATTCATTGCTTTATATATACTCTCTTGTACATTCATACTAAAAAGCAGGGTGTGATATTGTCTCACCCCGTTCCTTTTGTTACGGCAGGTTAAGCAATATTTCACATTTTAAGAGCGTTTTGCATGTAAGTAAAGCTTACTATTTACGCTAGTAGCTCTGATTACTTAAACCCTAGAGCATTATTTAATGGGTTTCACACTTGTTATCACTATGTTTAAATACTTGTAAATGGAATTGCATGCTTAGTCGGTAAATATAACTAATTAAAATGAACTAGAAATATTATCTAGATTGTTTCATGTCACTCCACAATTAACGCAGCTGGATCAGATCGAGGTGCCCACGGATGACCTTTAATCCAGGTGGGATGTTACACAGAGAGAGAGAGAGAGAGAGAGAGAGAGAGAGAGAGAGAGAGAGAGAGAGAGAGTTGTCGACGACTAGTAATTTCCTTTTGATTCATAAATCAAATGAAAATGTAGAGGAACAATTTTCTCTCACTTAAATGGGTAACTAAAAAAGGAAAAATCAAATTGAAGTTAGAAAATGTGGCAATTCAAGTATCCTTGTACAAATCACAAGTTACTAATGGGGGTGATGGTAGGATACTATGCCTTTATGACTTTTCAAATTTGTTCTTATCTACGAGTGGAGTGAATTTCAAGTGGTCGTTAATACAATACTTCGAGAATATGTGATGTGATAAAACATAACTGGCTGGAGGTAATACTTGTATATCTTACAACTTTAATAAATATCAATCGCGTCATTCTTGAAAAAATGTTATGGTTGTGCTATTAGATTATTGATATGAATTATCTTCTTATGTTGGATTTTTTCACTTGTTGAATAATTACAAAATACTACAAGTTGATGGCAAGTCCACAATTATATTTTTGTGAATACCGTAGTAGTTTTGCAAGTACACTAATGTCATACAACTAGAGTGTTTGACATCATACCCAACATTTCTAAAGCGGAATTTGACGAAGTTGAGTGCTCAAATACCCGACAACATCGTTTTAATGGGTGACTTCAAATTCGAGGTAATTTTAAATATATGCTTGTAAGATACAAATATTAACACATTTGGGATTTTAAGTACATAGGATTACATAATACTTTATTTGTTGCTTTGAATAGCATGGTTTAAATGTTTAGTCTATATACAAATATTGTTTGGTTTGTGCACCATGAAAGAGAAACCGTAAATATGTATTGTTTATGTTATTTGTCTTGAACCAATGTTGATATACAGTAAACATTTAGTGTTTGTATTAATTTGAACTTGATTTACCAGGTTTTAAAACCATTAGATGAGTTAAGATTGAGAAAACAATAGATATTTACTCTCTAAGTTTATATTATATCTTGCATTGTAATATGACAGACAATAAATACTTATTGTCTATTATAAGAAACCATATATGGTTATAAAATACTATGTCATTACATAATTAACATATTTGGGAATTTAGATACATGTGATTACATAATACTTTATTTGTCTCTATGAATATTATGTTGAAAATGTTTAGACTATTTATAAATATAACCTTATTTGTTGAATGTGAAATGAAATCAATAAACATTTATTGCCTACATAATTTTGCTTGAACCAATGTTATGTAATATGCACTATAGGATATGTTTATGGTTTGCAGTAATTTGATTTGCCCCTTTGTAAAAACAAGGTCATGGTTTAATACTTTGTTGCAAATAATACATATTTAGTCCCTAAGTTAATATTACATCTTTTCTCTTTACATAATATATTGTAAACATTTGATGTTACTGTAAACATTAACTAATATAGGCTAATCTTCCACAAAATAGATATTTACTGTTAATGCCCAATCATATTTGGCATGTGAATATAAATAATCTCAAAAAACAATAATAGAGGATGATAAAGTAGGTGAGGACAACGATAAATAATATGATTACGATGAGATGAAGAGAATTTATTGGAAAACATTTGTGCACATAATGAGATCCCATCAAGTTGCATAAAAACTAAGTTTGAAGGAACTCAACCGCTATCATCGTCATCGTCAGTGATGGATGAGCCAACCCATGATGCAATAACGTTGAAGATCAAAAAAATTAGAGAATGAAGTTTAACGACTCGAACGTATGATAACTAAAAAAAATAGTTTGTTTAAAGAGTTGTACGATAAACATGAAAAAATGAGAAACACAAAGGAGAAAATAAAAATAAAAAAGAACAAACAACAAACAATTAATTGAAATGAAGGATGAGATTAATTGTCCCCATCAGACAATTAAAGATATGGAAGAGAATAAAAGAGACAGAAAGAGTTTTCTTAATGAAGAGTTGATAAAAAAAGGACAAATAGTGGAGTTAAATGCACAATAGGTTGAAGAAGATGTTTGTGAACATAAAACACCATTATCAGATGTACCATTTAAAATTTCACCTAGTGCGAGTGTTCATTTGTCACTCGACTTTGATTACACAAAGCACCCGCATAAATCAATTGAATCACATGTTGCCTTCTCATAATAAAATTGTCCAGAACAATTGTAAATGATCCCAACGTTTATTTATCCATACCTACACTAACACATTTCCAATAGCCCGAATGCTCAATGAACTAAATGGTGAGAGAGAATGGTCAACGATAAAGATGATTGAAAGGATAACAAATCAAAAATATTTTTCTAGAATGAAGTGATGCACAACCAAGACGAGTGCAAGGTGACCATCTTAGAAAGATGATGAAAATTATGAGATTATTGATGTTGAGCAACAAACCGGAGCGAAATATGAAGATGAAAATGAAAATGAAACAGAATTTGTGAAAAATATCTGATTGAGTCAAACCAACAAAATTTTGAAGGATGGAACAATGTGATCGACTCACAGTTTTATTTATTATGCATTATATATTATATTATCAAGCTTTAAATGAATAATCACTATTAAGCTATATATTATTGTATGTTGGTTATGTACTAATCTATTCAATAGTACAAATTTAATGTAAGGAGCTTTAGCTCTGTACTAACAAAGACAATATATATTTATTATGATAAGAATCTCAATATATTTAAGATAGCAATATTTACTACAAGTCCATATGCCCCTGATATAATGATACACATTACTATCTTAATAGACGTATATTATTCACAAGAAAAATGAACAGACAGTTATTTCACTGTATTATTAACATGCCTCTGATATAATAAAGGCATACATTGATCATATATTCAAACTAACATGCCCCTGATATAATAAACGCATTACTTATTTCTCTGTATTATTAATATTATTTATTTACTCACTAACAATTTTAACAACATAATCAAATAGTTCATATACGCGTACATGGAGGTTCTGAAAAAATAATGCGATGACTACTCCGTATCACGTCCAAAGGACATACTGTTCGACTAATCTTGGTTTTTCACTACCAATGTGGGGTAAGTAACTATTCAAACATAATATTTGATAATTTGATGTATTTCATATATCGCTATTGTTACACTAAACAATGCTATTAATGTTATTGCTGCTATTTAATAATTATAATAGCACAAAATTATTAAAACAATAATTATAGAAATTAAAAACGAAATTACAAAAAATAATACGGACTTGTATTTGCAGAAATAATTACTAGAATCAAGAAAGAATTCGAGCCCTCTGTGATACCACACTGTCCTTAAGACAATTGTATTCCCTCCTTAGTGTTTTAGATTAATGAATAATTGTCTCTCAAGATAGAATGGATTTTCGCATTAAACAAGTAGCACAACAGTGTAAAATCCCATCGAACACAATTCTGTGTGTTTACTCAACCAAACAGTATGTCAAATGGTAATCAAATGAATGCAGGAATACATAATTTATTTTCTAGGAATAACAACATTTCTGTTGAAAGAAATTTGAAGAGGGAATTTTTTCATTAGTTTAAAAATGGAGGGAAACATTTGTATTTATAGTAAATCAAGTGACTGTTCAAAATAACTGTCAAAACAGTTAAACGAATTCAACTGTTGACTGTTGGCAATAACTGCCAACAGTTTATTAATTAAACACATACCCACTCGTAGACTTAGAGTCTTTTCTACCGGATATTCAATTTGCATCGCAATGTCCTTCAAGAATAACTGGATATTTTGAGTAGTGCAGTCCATAATTTTGAGTATATTTCAAATAACCCAAAACTCTCAATATCTCCAGTGATCTCTTTCTGGATTACTCGTAAATCGACTTAGCTTACTTATTGAGTATGCTATGTCCGGTCGTGTACAATTCATTATATACATTAAACTGTCGATAATACAAGAATATTCTAGTTGAGATATGCTTTCACTATTATTTCTTGCTAAATGTAAATTTACATTTATTGGTGTCTTGGTAGGACTGATATCATACTTCTTGAACTTTTCAAGTACTTTCTGAATGTAATGAGATTGAGATAATATAAGTCCATCCGATGTTTTAAAAATTTTAATTCCTAATATAACATCGGCGATACCCAAATCTTTCGTGTCAAATCGACTACTCAACATTTGTTTTGTAATTTTGACAATTTCTAAATTACTTCCCATGATAAGCATATCATCAACATAGAGGCACATAATGACATATCCATTTTGAATGTATTTAAAATAAACACATTTATCGCATTCATTAATTTTGAAGCCATTTGAAAACATTGCATTATCAAATATTTTATGTCATTGCTTAGGTGCTTGTTTTTGTAATATCCCGTATTTTCATGACTTTTAAATTTGGGGATTTATTAGATTTAATTTGAGATATTAATTTAATATTAATCCGAAAATTATTTTAAATATTTACTAGCGCGATGAGAGTTAGTAATTATTGGGATTTTGTTGAATATTACTTAATGGATAAAGTAATATGTATAATCGAATTTATTAAAATTATCACGAGTATATAATTTGAAAATTTTGGGAAATTAAATCGGGACGCATCGGTGTCGTGTTGGGATTAAATTAGTATTATTAAAAGTGAATAAATTATAATTCACTCGTATGGTCGTTTTGAGTGCGTCAATGTGTCCGGAAGGATCGAGATAGTCAAAATAATGTATCCGGGGGTTTAGTTTGGGTCTCGGAGTGTTTTTAGGCCTAATTAGCATCCCGAGAGGGCGTTTTGGACATTTCATATTTTTGGGTAATTAAACCCACGAATTTACCAAGTATATATCAGATGTTAGGGGTTGTCATCTAGGGTTAACATAAGCAAAACCAAATAATGGCCATTGGAGAAGAAGTGGAGAAGCTTTTCAAGGAGTTCTAGGCAAAAAAACTCTGCCGTTTGCACCGCCATCACCGCCAAACTGTAGATCACGCGATGAGGAACACAACCACACCGCTTTCTTCCACAAATCAGGAACAAAATTTTCAGGCAGGTATCTATCTTGATGATTTCTAGTTAATGCTCCTTTCATGTTAGTCTAGGAATGAAAATCATATATTTTAATTGGAAAAAAAATTATATGTTCTAGAAGAAAAATCGCATGTGTTGTAGGGAGAATCTATGTAGCCTGAATTTTGATCATATGTAGAGATTGTATCATGAAATTTAAAATAATATTGATAAACGAATTGATGTTGGTTAGGTTCTTTAATTGAAAATTTGGGAATTATGGTTCTTATGAATTAATTTGGGGATTTCATGTAATCTTAATGATTTTTGACGAATTAATGATCCTAGAAGGTTATGAATGATATAAAACCTTATTATTATCGATTGGGATTGAAGATGAGACGTTGGGGATTAAACTGTAGAGGTTTTTAGGCTTAAAAATGGTGAAAAACGAGACTGCCAAAGGTTGAAGACGAAACAGTCCAGTTCGTGCATAGTCGCGCGAAGTCGTTCGAGCGAGATGCCCATGTCGCGCGAAGTCGTTCGAGCGACACGTGGAAGTCGTACGAGCGAGATCCATTCTAGTTCGAGTGAGATTTCCAATTTCTTGGGAAATTCCCATTTTGCCCCTATTTTAGTAAATGGTTAATTTGAGTGAGGAAAACCAGTATCCGAGGAACCCAGAATAGTACAAAATTATTGGGGGTTGTTTAGGTGTAATGATTTAAATATTTGGAACGGTGAGTTTACTTTGAAGATCACGAGAGTGAGATAATCGTAATAAAAGAGATGAGTCCGTTATACGGGATAAACGAGTAAAATGTCTTAAGAACGGATAATTATAATTATGGGTCGTGGGTGCACCTAATTGAGAAATGTGAATAAGTGTTATATATATATATGACTGTGTGATTGTGCATATATTATATATGTGTAAAAATCGTACCCGAGCTACTTGCTATCATAGGGGTTTCTGGGTCGGGACAGTCTTATCTCGATTGGGCATTTACAGGGGATAACGACTTGTATCCTAGAACATAGGATTCCTTGGTACAGGCTATCAGATTGATAGTCAGATGGTCATAAGAGACTTGAGGGTATGTGCTGACCTCTTAGTGACTTGGAACTATGCTTCGCCTCCATTTGTTTATGTTTTGTGTTAATACAGTTCGAGGGTGATTCCGAACTAGTATTTCCCTTAGTACGAGTGATATGGGGACTTGATAGTAGAGTATGCCAGCACCAAAAATTTTATGTGGGGTGCTGATAGTATATATATTATATGAGTGATTAATATATATAGACATGAGATTGGGAAATTTCTACTGTGTATAAAAGTAGTTAAGAAATGATTTAATGACTCCGACTTTATTATAAGTGTTTGAGAATTTTGTAACAACATTAGAATATTTCAAAAATGAAATGAGATACATGTGAGCACTTTATTTTCAGAAATTTGTTATCTTAGGCATAGAAATTATCGGCATGAAACCTTATGGGAGATTTAAGTTAAAATAAACTTTTGGAGTTAATAGTGCGGAAGGCGTGCACACTAGTTGAGATGTGAGAATTTCTCAAGAGAGTGTCGCATACTAACATGATTATTGCATTAGCCGGTAAGCATTTTAAATACTTGCTAAACTAAATTTAAAATATTTTACAATCGGGCTCTGACCCATTTCTTCTTATCTCTTTTCTCTTATGTATATATGTATATAGTACAGGTGCTCAGCCACAGGGGCGTCATGCTTAGGTTCTTTGGACAAGACGTGCTGCATCTTATGTGGGAGTTGCAGGCCATTTGCTTAGACAATGTCATTATTGCTTTCACTCTTAGTTCCGTTTGAATTAGTTGGGCATGTGTCGCCTTTTTCCTTATTCAGTTGGATTTATCAGAGACTATGCTCATTTATCTTTAGTATTTTACTCTTTGGGATTTCATTACTGTCAGGATGGTTTTCCTTTATGGTTTTAAAGTTGGTATTAGTTACTTGAACAATTAAATTCATGGGTGTTTATTTCCATTATAATAATTGTGTGATTCTTAATCTGTATATTGTTAAAGGTTTTATAATTGGATTTAATGAAATAAAAATAATGTTTTAAATGGTTTTGACACTTAGCTTAATTAATTAAGGTGTTTAAATTGGAGAATTTATTTTTCGCCAGTAGTGCTAAAAATGAACCAACCGTTCACCTTGATTATAATTTAATAAAGGACTGATCACCCGATATTTAATTAGGCGGGGTGTTACAGGTGGTATCAGAGCATCAGGTTCTAGTGTCCTTTAGGATCTGTACATCTTATTTTGCTTCGAGCTTAGAATTTTTGATATAGAGCCCTATTTTTAGGATTGTTGTATTCTTGCATTTTACGCTTACGTCTTCAGCTATTCGAGATTTGTTAATAACTGTAGACTAATAGGCTTCCTTCTCGTTTTAGATGCCTCTGAGACGCGCACCCAAGAACAAACATGCCCAAGCCGAGCAGCCAGCAGCTCCGGCTCAATAAATGATGAATGCAATCGAGGTAGCTGCTATTGTTGCTCAGGCGGTGAATGTCGCATTAGCGGTAGTGAAGTAGGCCCCACCCCAGACTCAGGCAGCGGCGCCAGTACCAACACAGCTTCCATCTGCATGGGAGCGAGTTAGGGATGCCTTTCCGAAGGCGCATCCTCCGGAGTTCTCGGGTAGTTCAGATATCATAGTTGCCATCCAATAGAAGAAAGATATCTAGAGGCATCTACGCATGTACGAGTGCAGGGACGTGCAGAAATAGCTATTGGCTTCCTTCAAGCTAGTGGGGGCCGCCTTGCAGTGGTGGGAGTCCACCACCACCTTGGAGGAGAGAGACATTATCACGATTCAGACATTCTGGGCGCGGTTTAACCGTAAATACTTCCCATCCGCCATGCAAACTTAGATGAGGCAGAAATTAGTGAATCTGAAACAAGAGAATATGACTGTTGCTGAGTACGAGGAGGAGTTCACTAGATTTCTCACTATAGTGCCAGATGAGGCACCTACAGAGGGGAAGAAGATACTATTGTTTGTAGATGTATTGTCCTGGAGGATTCACCAGCATCTCATAGGTAATCTATCACTGAGTACCTACACGGATATAATTAACGCTGCGTTATTACACTATCAGGATCACCGCTTCCATCTGCAGGGAAGCAAACGAGCAGGAGAGCCCAGCCAGCAGGGCAGGACTGGGGGCAGTAGTGCTGGTGGGACACTGGCAACCCAGGGACAAACACATCATAATGAGCAGAGTTCCCATCAGGGGGACCCTGCCAAATGATTCCGATTAGGTGACTCTAGACAGGGATTTGGAGGCTTTAAGCATGGCCATTCTAATCAGCAGGGCTAACACCGTCAGCCGCAGGGTTAGCAACAAGGCCATCAGGTCCAACACCGTTTTCAGCTGGGCCAACAGGGCTAGTGGAGGGGTGGTAACGGCCAACAGGGCCGTGGTCAGCAGAGACAGAGGGGAGGTAATTTCAGAGATCGATATTTCAATTGTGGCAAGAATGGCCATAGGCACCAGGATTATCTAGAGGGAGATAGGGCCCCACAGCAGCAGGGTGCCCGTAATGATCCACAGAGGCCACTCTTTCCAGTAGCCCTCCCACCACCAGCTCAGGTACCATCCCTACTAGCCATCCCAGCAGCGCCAATATAGCAGGGACAGTTGCAGTACGGACGTGTCTATAATGTCCACCAAGCAGCAGCTCCTCAGGCACCGCCCGCGATTGAGGGTACGTTTCCTATCCATGGAACTATGGGTCGGGTTTTATTCGATACCGGGGCGACACAATATTTTATATCTACTCATTTTGCAAAGGCCTTAGGATTATTTGCCACAGTAGAGAGCACTGTAACATGCGAACACTCATCACTGGGGAAAGGGTCGTTGATTTTCTTTATATGTCGGGGCATGGGAGTAGAGATTGGTGGCTTAATTTTACCAGCAGAGATGTTAGTCTTAGAGATGCATGAGCAAGATGTTATTATTGGCATGTATTGGCTCGCCACATATAGAGCCATGATAGATTATTTTGGTGGGAGTATTATCTTTGCCATTCCAGGGCAGGAGATATTTTTGGTGGCGATGCCTCTCCTAGAGGGAGGCTCTTCCGCTCATTTGTATTACATAGAGGAGGATACCTCTAAGGAGGTCGTGATTCCCTTAAATTAGATCCCAGTCGTTCGTGAGTATTTTGATGTCTTTCAGGAGATACCGGGCCTACCCCCAGTTGAGAGATAGATTTTGTCATAGACTTGTTGCCGAATACTCGACTGATAGCATGTGCTCTGTACCGTATGGCTCTAGCGAAAATGAGGGAGTTACGGGATGAGATAGAGCAACTGTTAGGTCATGGCTTCATTCGTAGAAGCACCTCTCCTTGGGGTGCTCCAATTTTATTTGTGAAGAAGAGAGATGGTTCACTGAGGTTAGGCATGGATTATTGGGAGCTAAACAAGGTCACAATACGGAACAAATATCCGTTGCCTTGGATCGATGACCTGTTCGACCAGCTGAGAGGAGAAACCTTCTTTTCGAAGATAAATTTGAGATCGGAATACCATCAACTACGAATTAGGGAGCAGGATGTGTCGAAGACTGCTTTCTTGACGAGGTATGGGTCCTAAGAGTTCAGAGTCATGCCGTTTGGGCTGACAAATGCTCCAGTCGTATTCACGGACTTGATGAACCGAGTGTTCAGAGAGTTCCTAGATCAGTTTGTCATCATCTTTATAGATGACATTCTGATATATTCACACACTGAGGAGGAGCATGCTAAGAATTTAAGGCAGGTTCTTCAGACTCTACGAGATCATCAGCTGTATGCTAAGTACGAGAAGTGTGGATTCTGGTTACGGGAGGTACATTTTTTGGGACATGTTGTGTCCGAATTGGGGATAGCGATTGACCCGAGTAAAGTGTCTGCAGTGAGGGAGTGGGGACAGCCCATGACACCGACGAAAGTGCATAGTTTCTTGAGGTTATCTGGGTACAACAGGAGATTCATCCGAGGTTTCTCAAAGATTGCGGGTCCATTGACGAATCTGACTCGCAAGGGGGTACCATATGTTTGGGACAATGCTTGTCAATTAGCTTTTGATGAGCTGAAACATAAGCCAACTTCGGCACCAGTTCTTGCTTTATCCAAGACGGGGGTGGAGTATTTGGTTTACACCAATGCCTCTTTATGGGGACTCGGGGGAGTACTTCATCAAGAGGAGAAGGCTATAGTTTTTGCCTCCCACAAGCTTAAGTCGCACGAAAGAAATTACCCCACTCACGACCTAGAGCTAGCAACGGTCATTTTTGCATTGAGGATATGCAGACATTATTTATTGGGGGAGAAGTTTCGCTTGTTCACAGACCACAAGTCACTATAGTACCTGTTCACTTAGCGAGAGCTGAATATGCGTTAGCACAGATGGTTAGAGTTTGTGAAAGACTATCAGTTCAAAATACAGTACCGTCCAGGGAAGGCTAATGTGGTTGCTGATGCATTGAGCCGTAGAACTGTAGACGACATAGCGGACGTCTGGAAAGCGAAGTGGAAAGAGTTAGGTCACCAAGGTACGAGAGCCCGTTCTTTCATATCTGTTATGATAGTCACCCCCGAGATTGTTACGAGGGTAATACAGGCACAGACAACGGATTCATTTTTCCAGGAGAAGATTATACGACTTTTAGCTGATGGCGCTGAGTCCTATTCAGTAGGTTCTGATGGAGGTTTGAGGTTTAATGAGAGATTGGTGGTCCTTAAAGGAGAAGACTTATGTCATGCAGTGATGACACAGTCTCACAGGTACAGATTTACGGTACATCCCGAAGGAGATAAGGTGTACCAAGATATGAGGCGGCAGTACTGGTGGAGTGGGATGAAGAAGGACATTGCTGAGTTCCTATCCAAGTGTTCTATTTTTTAGATGGTAAAGGTAGACCACGAGAGACCGTCGAGGTTGCTTCAACCGTTGGAGATACCTACGTGGAAGTGGGAGAGTATTTCCATGGACTTCATTACTGGGTTTCCTACATCACAGTGGGGTCATGACCCCATTTGGGTGATCGTGGATCATTTGACCAAGGTGGCTCATTTTCTGCCAGTACGGACAGATTATACCACGGGCCAGTATGCACAGTTGTTCATTGCCGAGATTGTTAGGCTACATGGGGTGCCCCTAGATATTGTGTCGAATAAAGACAAGATTTTCATGTCACGTTTCTAGGAGATCTTTTAGGAGGCCATGGGTACAGAGTTGAGATTGAGTTCAGCTTATCACCCACAAACAGATGGACAGACAGAATGCACCAATCAGATGTTGGAAGATATGTTACGCATGTGTGTCATTGATTTTGGAGGAGGATGAGAGCCACATCTTCCACTGGTGGAGTTTGCTTATAATAACTCCTATCAGTTCATGATTGGCATGGATCCATTTGAGGCATTGTATGGCAGGCCTTATCATTATCCAACTTATTGGCTAGAAGTGGGGGACAACAAATTGCTCGGACCAGAGGTGATTCAAGAAACCTCAGCCAGGATTGAGCTTATCAGGAGTCGCATTCGGGTAGCCCAAGACAGGCAGAAAAGCTACGCCGATGCAAAACGTTTTTTTTTATGAATTTAATGTGGGGGACCAGGTATTACTGCTCGTGTCTCCTATGAAAGGAGTGATGAGGTTTGGAAAGAAGGGGAAGTTGACCCCAAGGTACATGGGACCATTTCCCATTATCGAGAGGATTGGGTCAGTAGCATACAGATTGGGGCTGCCAGAGCACTTACACGGCATTCACGATGTATTCCACATTTCGTCGTTGAGACGATACCTTCAGGATGATATGACCCACACCCACATCGCGATAGAGGAGATTGACTTACAGCCCGACAGCTCTTACGAGGAGAGGCCAATGGCTATCCTAGACCATAGTGAAAGGATATTTAGGTCTAGGGTAGTTCCACTTGTACGGGTCCAGTGGGAACATCATAATGTGGAGGAATCCACTTTGGAGCATGAGGCGGACATGCGCGAGAAATACCCAGAGTTATTTTTAGCAGGTATGCCTTATTTTTTTCGAATTTCGGGATGAAATTCCGTTATTAGGGGGGAAGTATGTAATACCCCGTATTTTCATGACTTTTAAATTTGGGGATTTACTAAATTTAATTTCAGATATTAATATAATATTAATCAAATTTTTTTTAAATATTTACTAGTGCGATGAGAGTTAGTAATTATTGGAATTTTTTTGAATATTACTTAACGGATAAAGTAATATGTATAATCGAATTTATTAAAATTATCACGAGTATATAATTTGAAAATTTTGGGAAATTAAATCGGGACGCGCCGGTGTCGTGTCAGGATTAAATTAGCATTATTAAAAGTGAATAAATTATAAGTCACTCGTATGCTCGTTTTGAGTGCGCCAATGTGTCCGGAAGGGTCGAGATAGTCAAAATAATGTACTCGGGATTTAGTTTGGCTCTCGGGGCGTTTGTAGGCCTAATTAGCATCCCGGGAGGGCATTTTGGATATTTCATATTTTTGGGTAATTAAACCCACGAATTTACCAAGGATATATCAGATGTTAGGGGTTTTCATCTTGGGTTAACATAAGTAAAACCAAAGAACGACCATTGGAGAAGAAGTGGAGAAGCTTTTCAAGGAGTTCAAGGCCAAAAAACTCTGCCGTTTGCACTGGCGTCACCGCCAAACTGTAGATCACGCGATGAGGAACACAACCACACCGCTTTCTTCTACAAATCAGGAACAAAATTTCCAGGCAAGTATCTATCTTGCTGATTTCTAGTTAATGCTCCTTTCATGTTAGTTTAGGAATGAAAATCATCTATTTTAGTTGAAAAAAATTTCTATGTTTTAGAAGAAAAATCGCATCTGTTGCAGGGAGAATCTATGTAGCCTGAATTTTGATCATATATATAGATTGTATCACGAATTTTGAAATAATATTGATGAACGAATTGATGTTGGTTAGGTTCTTTAATTGAAAATTTGGGAATTAGGATTCTTATGAATTAATTTGGGGATTTCATGTAATCTTTATGATTTTTGAAGAATTAATGATCCTAGGAGGTTATGAATGATATATAACCTTATTATTATCGATTGGGATTGAATATGAGACATTGGGGATTAAACTGTAGAGGTTTTAAGGCTAAAAATGGTGAAACATGAGACTGCCAAAGGTTGAAGATGAAACATCCCAGTTCGCGCGTAGTCGTTCAAGCGAGATGCCCATGTCGCACGAAGTCGTTCGAGCGACACGTGGAAGTCGTTCGAGCGAGATCCATTCTGGTTCGAGCGAGATTTCCAATTTTATTGAAATTCCCATTTTGCCCCTATTTTAGTAAACAGTTAATTTGAATGAGGAAAACTAGTATCCGACGAACCCAGAATAGTACAAAATTATTGGGGGTTGTTTAGGTGTAATGATTTAAATATTTGGGATGGTGAGTTTACTTTGAAGATCACGAGATTGATATAATCGTAATAAAAGAGATGAGTCCGTTATACGGGATAAACGAGTAAAATGTCTTAAGAACGGATAATTATAATTATGGGTCGTGGGTGCACCTAATTGAGAAATGTGAATAAGTGTTATATATATATGACTGTGTGATTGTGCATATATTATATATGTGTAAAAATCGTACCCGAGCTACTTGTTATCACAAGGGTTTATGCACCGAGACAGTCTTATCTCGATTGGGCCTTTACGGGAGATAACGACTTGTACCCTAGAACATAGGATTCCTTGGTACAGGCTATCAGATTGATAGTCAGACGGTCCTAAGAGACATGAGGGTATGTGCTGACCTCTTAGTGACTTGGAACTATGCTTCGCCTCCATTTGTTTATGTTTTGTGTTAATACAGTTCGTGAGTGATTCTGAACTAGTATTTCCATTAGTACGAGTGATACTGTGGGGTACTGATAGTATATATATTATATGAGTGATTAATATATATAGACATGAGATTGGGAAATTTCTACTGTGTATAAAAGTAGTTAAGAAATGATTTAATGACTCCGAATTTATTATAAGTGTTTGAGAATTTTGTAACAACATTAGAATATTTCAAAAATGAAATGAGATACACGTGAGCACTTTATTTTCAGAAATTTATTATCTTAGCCATAGAAATTGTCGGCATGAAACCTTATGGGAGATTTAAGTTAAAATAAGATTTTGGAGTTAATAGTGCGGTAGGCATGCACACTAGTTGAGAGGTGAGAATTTCTCAAGAGAGTGTCGCATACTAACATGATTATTGCATTAGCCAGTAAGCATTTTAAATACATGCTAAACTAAATTTAAACTGTTTTACAATCGGGCTCTGACCCGTTTCTTGTTATCTCTTTTCTCTTGTGTATATATGTATATATTACAGGTGCCAAGCCACAGGGGTGTCATGCTTAGGTTCTTTGGACGGCACGTGCTGCAGCTTATGTGGGAGTTGCAGGCCATTTGCTTATACGATCTCCTTATTAATTCCACTCTTAGTTACGTTTTAATTAGTTGGGCATGTGTCGCCTTTTTCCTTATTCAGTTGGATTTATCAAAGACTATGTTCATTTATCTTTAGTATTTTACTCTTTGGGATTTCATTACTATTAGGATGGTTTTCCTTTATGGTTTTAAAGTTGGTATTAGTTACTTGAACAATTAAATTCATGGGTGTTTATTTCCATTATAATAATTGTGTGATTCTTAATCTGTATATTGTTAAAGGTTTTATAATTGGATTTAATGAAATAAAATGAATGTTTTAAATGGTTTTGACACTTAGCTTAATTAATTAGGGTGTTTAAATTGGAATATTTATTTTTGCGTCAGTGATGCTAAGAATGAACCAACCGTTCACCTTGATTATAATTTAATAAAGGACTGATCACCCGGTATTTAATTAGGCGGCGTGTTACAGTTTTAATCCATAAAGTGATTTAACAAGCTTACATACCTTTCCTTCTTGTCCGAGAGCTTTTAACCTTTCATGTTGTTCCATATAAATTTTCTCGTCTAGTTCACCGTTTAAGAATGCGATTTTTATATCCATTTGATGTATTTTAAGTCCATTAATAGCGATTATTGCTATTAACATCCGAATGGATGTTATTCTTGTTACCTGTGAATATGTGTCGAAGTAATCCAACCCTTCCTTTTTCCTATAGCCTTTAGCTACAAGTCTAGCTTTATATTTATCAATTAATCCATCGGCCTTCAACTTCTTTTTGAAGATCCATTTATAACCTAACGTTTTTGAACCTGGTGGAAGATCCACTAGTTTCCATGTGTGATTTTGTAATATGTATTCAATTTCACTATTAATTGCTTCTTTCCAATTAGAATCATTGGGTAAGGATATGGCTTCTTTGTATGATTGAGGTTTATTTTCTAGCTGATATGTTAGCAAATTCGGACCGAAAGAAGTTGAAAATCTTGCTCTTTTACTACATCTTGGTTCATTATCTATTGTTTCAATAGGTTGATGAGTACCACCTGTAGTATCTTGATTTGTCCTTTTAGAAGGACCAAATTCTCGGGTCATGTTATACGAGAATTCATTTAAAAAAAATAAAGAGTCCCTCGATTCAATAACTGTATTTACATGAATATCCCAAATCTCAGATTTACAAACTAAGAAATGATATGCACTGCTATTAGTAGCATAACTGATGAATACACAGTCAACAGTCTTTGGCCCTATTTTTTCCTTTTTAGGTTTAGGAACCATGACTTTGGCTAAGCACCCCCACACTTGTAAATATTTATAGCAAGGTCTTCGACCTTTCCATAACTCATAAGTCGTCTTGTCAGTTTTCTTGTGTGGTACTTTGTTAAGAATATAATTAGCAGATAATAAGGCTTCCCCCCACAAGTTATGGGGAGCTCCTAAACTTGTCAACATAGAGTTCATCATCTCCTTCAATATACGGTTTTTGCATTCAGTAATACCATTCGATTGAGGAAAATAAGTAGCGGTGGTTCGATGAATAATTCCATTTTCAGAACAAAATTCCTCAAATGAATATTCATATTCACCTCCTCTATCACTCCTAATAGCCTTTATCTTTTTGCTTAATTGATTCTCAACTTCAATCTTATATTGTTTAAATGCATTAATAGCCTTATCTTTACTATGTAATAAATAAAGATAGCAATATTTTGTGCAATCATCAATAAAAGTAATAAAATACTTTTTCCCACCCCTAGTTTGTACAAATTTTAAATTACAAATATCCGTGTGAATTAAATCTAGTGGTTCGGTTATCTTTTCAATCGAATGGAAAGGTAATCTGGCTAATTTAGATTCCACACAAATTTCACATTTATAATTTTTATCAATATTAAATTTTGGCAAAAAATTCAAGTTAATTAATCTACGCAATGTATCAAAATTAACATGTCCTAATCTAGCATGCCAAATATTAGATGACTCAATCAAGTAAGAAGAACTAGCAAATTCATTCATTGAAACAAATTTTTTTGGAGTTATAGTAAAAACATTGATTTTAAAGAGCCCCTCATTTAGGTAGCCCTTTCCTACATACATGTGATTATTTGACAACACAAAGCAATCAGATAAAAACATAAGCTTGAACTCATTTTCAGTCAGGAGAGATCCAGAAATCAGATTCTTTCGGATATCAAGAACGTGAATAACATCATTGAGAGTAAGTTCCTTTCCAGAAGTCATTTTTAGAGCAATCTTTCCTTGTCCCACCACCTTAGAAGTGGAAGAATTCCCCATACAGAGGTTCTCCTCATTTTCCAAAGGCTTATAGGTAGAGAACATCCATTTGTTTGCACAAATGTGTCGTGTGGCTCCAGTGTCCACCCAAGATTCCTTGGTATTTCCAACCAAGTTACATTTACAGACCACATCAGAAAGATTCATATCCGCCAAGTAATTGGCGATATTTTCACCCTTAGTTACATTTGCTTGAGGATTATTCTGTCTTTTCTTCTTAGGCTTATGACACTCGCTTGAGCGGTGTCCAGGTTTACCACATTTGTAGCATTTTCCTTTGATCTTCTTCATGTTTTGTTTGGAAGTTCCTTCCCCATCATGCTTTCGCTTGTTCTTCTTAGGACCTTCAACAACATGGACCTTTATTTCCATTGAATTCTTCCCACTTTTCTTTTGAGACTCACAGTTTCCTTCTTCAATTCTCAGCCTGATAACCAACTCCTCCACATTCATCTCCTTTCTCTTGTGCTTGAGATAATTTTTGAATAAAGTCCAAGATGGTGGAAATTTTTCAACAATCGCAGCAACTTGGAAGGTTTCACTAAGGGACGTTCCTTCAGCATGAATGTCGTGGAGGATCACTTGGAGTTCTTGCACCTGCGAGATCACTGGTTTATAGTCAACCATTTTGAAGTCCATAAAATGCCCGACGATAAATTTCGTCATCCCAACATCTTCAGTTTTGTACTTCTTTTCCAAAGAATTCCACAATTCCTTGGTTGTCTTGATCATGCAGTAGACATGATACAATATTTTATCCAAGTAGGCCAGAATATAATTCCGGTACAGATAGTCAGAGTGCTTCCAAGAATCAACAACAACAACTTTTTTCGAGTCATCTCCCTCTTGAATAGAGGGACAATCTTCATATACAAACCAACCCAATTGGCAGGTAGTGAGATCGAAATATATTTGTCCTTGATAACGTTTGAAGTCAGTTCCATTGAACTTTTTCGATTTCTCCCCGTGTGGTATAGATACGGGTGCAGTCACATTTGTGTTAGTGACAGTCACATTTGCAGGAATAGTGTTCCTACTATGCGATTCAATTTCTGTTACAAAAATAGAATTTTTATCAATGATAATATTCATATATAAATGAATTAATCAAAACAAACTACACAATTCGGTTATACTAATTTCCTCAATTATAATTAACAATAAATGAATTCTAAAAGAATTCTAATTAATATTCAGAATTAAACTAAAATATAAACACAAGTTTATACATGTCTAAGATAGAAAAAAAATCCGTGTCACACTGTTTTTAATATTAAAAAGAATTCCATACAAAACAGAATTAAATTATCATGTAAAAACAGATTTTCCCCAAAACTTTTATGAATAAAATTTATTTTTTGAAAAACAGAATTATTTTATACTAATAAAATTTCTGTAATAAAAAAAATTCTGTACACATTATAAACAATAGCAAAAAAAAATTGTCTTAAGATTGTTATTGCTGCTATTTAATAAATATAATACCACAAAATTATTGAAACAATAATTAAAGAAATGTAAAACAAACTTATAGAAAATAATACTTATTTGTATTTGCATAAATAATTACTAGAAATAAGAAAGAATCTGAGCCCTGTTTGATACCACTGTGTCCTTAAGACAATTTTATTACCTCTTTAGTGCTTTAGGTTAATGAATAATCGTCTCCCAAGATAGAACGGATTTTTGGATTAAATAAGTACCACAACAATGTAAAATCCCATCGAACACAATTCTGTGTGTTTACTCAACCAAAAAGTATGTCAAATGGTAATCAAATGGATGCAGGAATGCATAATTTATTTTCTGGGAATAACAACATTTCTGTTGGAAAAAATTTGGAGAGGGAATTTTTCCATTAGTTTAAAAACGGAGGGAAGCATTTGTATTTATAGTAAATCAAGTGATGTTCAAAATAACTGTCAAAATAATTAAACGAATTTAACTGTTGACTGTTGGCAATAACTGCCAACAGTTTATTAATTAATTAATTAATTTTGTAATTAATTCGTAATTAAAGCCTAGAAAGTTAATTTAAATCGGATTAAGACATAAGACCAAGCCTAAGCCTAAGCCTAAGCTCGAATCGAACGGAGCCGAGCTGAGCCGGCCGGTCGGCTGGACGGACGACGCATGTGGGCTTTTGGGCCAAGCCCAACACATGCATAGTGTAGGCCATCTCCCCTTCAAAGTCTTGGGATACCCCAAGGCATCCAAGCCTTAGTCTATACTTAGGGTGTTATTAACTCATCAACTTCTCACTACTCTTCTAATGTGGGACGAGAGTTAAAACATACCCAATTCATTAACTTTCATTTTTTTAGTCACTTTGGGGACATATTTATCATTCATAACTTAATGGAATTGGACATGTGAATATACTGCATTAATCTCCTTGCGAAGGAGAACACGTTCATATATGGTCCCACAATTATCGTGGTGTGGGTCCTACCTAACTTTGAGCTCAAAGTTGCTCAAAATTTTGTCCAGAACATTCTGGACAACTTTTAAGTATATGTTTAAGTCCAATTTTCCAACAATTAATATATATTCAGCCGATGGCACATGATAATATGGATGATTTTAAGAAGTGCTTTGTCGACAATCACCTTAAACGTGCACAACAACTGCCCCGCTCGTGTTTTTTTCCCTATAATATTTGCATCGGTGATGGATGATCCAACTAGTGACACAAAAAAGTAAAGGTAAAAAATGGATAATTAAGTTCAATAACTCAAAGACACAATATTTTAAAGGATAGTTTGTATAATGAGTTGTACGATGAACATGAAGAGATGAGAAATATCATGTAGGAAATGGAAATCTAAAAACAACAAACACTTATATGAAATGAAGGTTGAGATTGATTATCTCCATCAGAAAATAAAAAGATATGAAAGATAAGGAAAAAGACACAAAGAGATATCTAAGCAAATATCTAGTAAAATCAAATGGAAAAATAAAGGAGCTTACAGCACAAGAAGTTGAAAAAGATGTTTGCGGTCATAGCACCATTATCAGTTGTAGCATTTAAAATTTTACTTAATGGGAGTGTTAATGTAATACATCGTAATTTTGAGTCATTTATTTTAGCATTTAAATTACATGTGTGACGTAATTTAATTGAAATGGGAAAATATTGTGAAATTAATAAATATTAATTAGTGAGAATGGGATTTATACTAATCTGTAAATTTACTAGAGGGGGTAAGTAAATTTAATTAAGTTAATTATAGTGCGTCGTATGTGAGTAGAAACGATAGGAATTTACGGTATTTCAATCGAGGCATTTAATGCGAGCTATTCTTGGGTTGAGATAGGATGTTTATGTTTACTGACTTGAATGATGATTTTGAGTGCACGATTGATCTGAAATAGGTTGAAATAATGAGAATTAAGTAACCCGGGGTAGTAATTGGGTTCCATGGTCTTTTTAGACTAGCTCGAACTCACGTAGGGGTATTTGGGTCATTTTAATATGGCTTACTAACCTAATTTTGGGATTAGTGGGTTAAAATATAAGGTTAAGTGGGGGAGGCAGCCATACCAGTGGTTCTAAACCATAGGAGAAGAGGAAGAGAGGAGTAAGCAAGAAGAAAACTAGGAGAGGCTAATTTGGGAGGAAAACTTAAGGGATTCTAGTATCACATCATCACACTCAAGAGAGATCAGACCCTACAATCATTCCAAGGAAGATAATACACTTGCTTTAAAATAAATTGAGGTGATTCATGTTCATATCATAGTGGGTGTAGAAAAAACCATTTATGGGAAGAGTTCTTACATAAAAATGGGGTTTTGGGTGAAATTGATATCATGTTTAGTTAGATGATAAATTGACGATATTATGCCCATTAAGATTGTTGGAATCAGAATTATATTAGTGATTTAGAAATTGAATATGTTTATTTGGGGATTTTCAATTCAATTTAGGATGATGATTGAATATTCTTCTTATAAACCCAATTCATGAATTTAATTGATGACATTAGAAATCATTGACACTTGGATGATGTATTTATGTTGAATCAGTGCAATAAGGTTTATAAACTTTTTTGAATAATTTACGAGGGGGTTGGGTGAATCCTATGAACGTTTAATGGGTTAAAAATGGAGGAAAGCGATTTCGAAGAAGAGGATCTGTTCAGGTATCGATCGATTGATCGAAGGATGTCGATCGATTCATTCGGCAGAAGCTCGTTCGAACAAGTTTAGGTTCTTGTTCAAACTAGGTTAGTATATACTTTGAATGACGCTAGGTTTTGGTCACGAATATAAATATTTCCATTACGAACGCGTGGTCGCCAGATTCGTATTTTTTTGATTTTTTTAATTAGTTATGAATTTTCTACGAAAAGGTGTCCGAGACCGAAATCTTTAGTCAAAAATAAAATCCGGGTATCGATACATAGGATTATATTACCTAGGGATGAGTGGGTAATTAAAGTTAAATTATCAATAATGAGAGAATTAATTGATAAGAAAGTTTAAATAAAGAACTGGGGAGATGAATTCGAAAAGAAATGTACGGGCTGGTTGGGTAAGTTTGAGTGTTTTATCGAAGTAATGCTACTTGATAAACTTGAATAATTGATATGACGGACTAGTTAAGTAAGTCCGGGTATTTTAGCTGAGTGACGCTACTTTATTTAATTAATGGATGATAATTTAATAAATTAAGAGTCGTAGGATAGACTCGGGATTTTTTGGCTAGTGCTTTGAGTGATAAGCATGGATTAGCAGGATTTGTGATAACCCAAAATTGATACTAGTAGGGTAGTAATATATTAACTACTGAAATTAATTAAGATATAACTATGACCCTTCGGATAGTGAGTGATACTTGAATAGGACCCTTCAGATATTGAGTTTGAATCATTAGTACATTGAGTGTTCGGGATATATATAAAATGTACTGGATATATTTATTGGTGATGTGTATTCCTGTTATGTGCATTCTTTTGTGTATAGGCATAACTACACCACATGCTATCACAGGAGGTCACGCGCAGTGGGCGATCCCACTTTGGTGATGCCAAAAAGGTTTGGATGTGTTCCCCAGAACATAGAACTTAGGGCTTGACCACAATTTGAGTGTAAGATAGTGTGACCGATCATTTGGGTATGTTTGGTATGTGCGTATCCCAAAGGCTTAAGACGATGTTTGCCTCCATTGTATGTTTATTTGATTTATGGTTCGAGGGTGATTCCGAACATGTAGTCCTTGATTTGGCATGTGAGGTACATGGACTCGATAGCAGAGTATGAAAGCATCAGATTCTCATTATAAAGATGTTGTAGTTGTATTTGTATATATATAAATAGTGTGATACGTATATAGATGTGTGATTGGTTCTACTCTTGTGTGGTAGTTGAAGATATAGATAGGGTATATCTAAGGTAACTTAAGAAAGAAAACTTAATTAATAGTTCAACAATAATATTCGGTAAATATTATATGTTAATGATGAACGTTGATAAATAAATGGAGTAAAGTTATAAAATGATTTATTAATTAAATAAGCTAATGAGAGACATAGCTAGGAAATTAATGTTAGACAATACTCAGGTTATAGTAGGGTATTCATACAATGGGACTAGTTAAACGAGGTAGTGTAATTAGGTGAGTTAAGATGTATGTGCTAGGTGTGCACAATAGTTGAGAGGTGAGGGGTAATCTCATGAGAGTATGACACCGATTTAAATTTGGGAAGCTTAACTGCATATTTATTTACTGCATCTTAATTACTTGCAAATATTTTTAAAAGGTTTTATGCTCTGACCCATATCAAATCTATTTTCAAAAATTTTAGGTGTCCATCCACAAGGATGACAAGGATGATTACTCTTTCCAGGGACACGTAGCGGCAGCGGATGTGGAAGCTTACACAGTTTTGAGTATCCATTTCATTTATTGCATTTTAGACTAGGCTCTCTACTTCTGCTATCAGTTGGGCATGCATCCCTTAAATTTTAGACTCAGGTACTTTTAATTTATTCATTTCATTCAGACAGTTGTATTGGATTTTGGTAACCGATGGTTTATTCCATACCCAATTTTATATTGCATTTAATCTCTCTTATTTAGAATGATTGTGTTGTAGTTTTATTCTTCATTGGATTATGATTGAATGGATTTACTTTGGTTTGTTAACTCATGATTTAAAATTTGACACTGCTTGTTAAACTAATGGGCGGTTAATAATTAATTAAATTTCGGTAGTGATGCTAAGAATGAGCCATATGAGACTCTTGTTTGATTTGAGTGGGGGACTGGTCACCCATTATTTTTAATAGGCGGGGTGTTATAGTTCAGTTGTCATATGACTTTTAACACATAAACCATCCCCATACTATTGTTGAATTACATACTACCCTATCATAACTTAATGGCCTCAAACAAGTTATAAATGAGCCTAATGTTGATATGTTCGATTCTACACTAACACACTTTCAACAACTCAAATGGTCAGTAAACTCAATGGTTCTATAAGAGTATAGTATACTCGATGTGATCCGTAGAATAGATTGTATAATTCCTTTACCAAAACATGTTTGAGTCTTCGTACAAGAGGTCATCGAAAAACATGATCAACGAATCGGATTCACTTAATAGCGAACCTCAAGCATACCACTTAGGAGAAGGTATATAAGACTTAGCGGACTTAGATTCTTGATTAATATGTATAATAAAATAAATAAAAAAATCATTTTAATTAACCTTGGTTTTATAATTTTGTCAAATACAAATGCAAATATATTTTTCATAGGGAAAAATCTATTTTATAAATAATTTCATTTCTTTGTGTATTTCAAGTATGTATGTTAATATGAGATATACTTGGAGTTTGCCTCAAAAATATTTTTGAAAAATCTTCTAAAGGCAAACTAGAAAAACTCTGGACACATGGGCAACCTACTTTGCTACAAGGATGGCTTGCCTTACTGCAGTGAAACTTATTGCTGACCTTTTTTGTTCAAATTTTAAAACCTCTGAACAAAGGCATGACTTGCTCCGCCGCAATTTCACCATAATGATGGTCCCCTCATTGAAGAGACATTGTCTTGCTGGCCAATTTTTCCCCATGCAAAAAGTCTGATTAAGTATGCAACCTGAATCGCCTCAAATTCGCCACAACGATACATTTTCCGCTGCAGCGAACTTGCGGCAAATCGAGTCTGATTGGCACTGAAAGCCACTTTTGCATAAGATTTTCTTAGTTAGTGTGTCAAGGATAACTTTTAGGGTGAATTAAACCCAAATGTGACTACTTGAGACCTTAGGAGCATGACTCCTAACATTCAGACCTTTAAACATTTTCAAAATCAAAAGACTATAAGTTAAGGTGTTGTCTTCTCTTTCAAACCAAGAGTGAGAGATTTGAAAAAATATATTTGCTCATCAAAATATTTGATATACTTGAGAGAACATTTTTCACTCCTCTTCTTTGAGTTCTTACAAGACATTATTTATAATAGAGGTATATTTACTCATCTTGCATTCAAATCCAGTCTTCATTGGTGAGTAAATATTTTTTCTTCCTTGACATGAAAAAACTAAATTTTGAGATTTAAAGCACCAGACCCTTTGCAAACACCACAACACATATCTCTATTAGATTTCTTTTAAAATACTAGGTGTAGCATTTTAATTGCTTGAAGGTTCCTACCTGGAACAAAGTTGTTCTTCAAACTTTAAGCGAAGAAATTTGCTTTTACTTTGAAGAAGATTGATTTCGATAAAGGATTCAAATACATTGTTTACGGACCAAAATCGATTGTTATTGTGCAATTTGCTCCAGTTCTTGGTGCTCTCTACGAGGAATAGTGGGAAAGGGTGTCTAGTCGACTCTTGCATCATGATGATGCAAGTCTATTACTTCTAGTTATAAAAATCTACCATAGTTAATTTTTTATTCTTATCGGCCTGAGGTTCTTTCCACTAGTGGGTTTCCCTCGTACATTCGGTCTTGTGCTTATTTGACTTTTTTCACATCTTTTATAATTATTTTCTTAATTAAGAAGATAAAATTTGAAAGATTCTAAAATCTAGTAAAATGCTTTGTCACATAGATTTTTGGATTTTTAAACCCTTTTGTAATAATAAATTGACAAATATTTTCTTGAATTAGGGGAATTGATTTTTATTTGGATAAATACTGTAGGTATGGATCCTTTTCTTGTGCAACGGATGGAAGTTCATCCCTCCAACCTCCTCCATTTAATGGTAGCAATTATTCCTAATAGAAAGACCGTATGACAACATATTTAATGTATATGGATGATCGCATTTGGAATAGTGTTCTTATGGGATGTACTTGTCCCAAAACCGTTGTTTACCACGTCCAAGTTGATAAGATTAATTCCAATTGGGATGACAATGATTTAAAGGAGAATGGGTATAACATGAGGGACTTAACACTATTTTTGGTTGCGTAGCCCCGAGTGAGTTTAGATGTATCCACATGTACAATGTCTAAAGAGGAGTGGTACATTTTATAAATGATCTATGAAAGCACCTCCATCGTGAAGCATTCCAAGCTTCGACGTCTTACCACCCATTTCAATCTTCTTACCATGAAGTTGAGCAAAACTTATGACATAGTTACCTCTGTCTTTTCTTACAGTAAGATTGTAAAAGAGAATAAAATTATTGATAAAATATTAATGTCTCTTCCCCCTAGGTTCCATGGAAAAATGGATGCCATTAAATAGTTTAAAGCCTTGCTTTCAAAATGAATGCATTTAGATGAGTTTTTTGGTTCTCTCCAATAGTATGAGCTAAATTTGTCTTATCGCCAAGGAGTGCATCCTAAAGAAGAGGAGAAAATCTATCTTTTAAAGCTAAGAAAGCATCTATAGATTTTATTTCCCATGATGTTAGTCAGGATGATATGTCTTTCCTCACTAAGTTTGCTAAGAAGTGGAAAAAATGATTTCAGTCTAATAGCGCACCCAATAACTATCGTCCTAGACTTGAGATTGGTCACATAAGTGGAGAAAATAAAGATGAATATCTAAGGACCCTCATGTGATTTATGTGTGTTGGTCATGGGCATATGTCGAAGCATTGTCCCTCACATATGAGTCATGATGGTGGAAAAAATTATTATCAAACTATTTTTAGTGATGATAAATCGGACTCCGAAGATGACTCTCAAGAATTTAACTATGCCGCATTTATAGCGAGAGAGAAATTTGACGAGTTAAATGATTTGGAGGGTTTTGATGTTCCACTTTTGCCTTGTGAATAAATGATTATTCCTAGCTCCTCTTTGAGAACTATTTATGAAGATGAAGAAAATGATCTTGAAAAAGAATATGTTAGGATTTATGAGGAATCTATATACCTCGAAAGTTATAGCATGGAACTCTTGACCAAGTTAAGCAATATCGAGAGCCTAATGGTTAAAGTGAGTAATAGTTGTTTGAGTGAATTTTCTCTTCCACACATAATGAGTAGTGCATCACATTTTGAAGGAAGTTCCATTGACTTTCTTCACATGGAAATTGAGTTCCTTAGGATGTCCATACATGAGAGTGAAAACTCAAAAATGATCTTAGAGAACCAAATCTCTTTGCTTGAGACCAAACTACTATCTACGACCACTTTAAAGATGAGTATGGCGAGTATGTCTCAAAAGTAGGATACGATGATTTTTGGTGCCAAGTTGTCCACTACGGATATATGGTGATGATGATGTAAATAGCACCACCAAATAAAGAGGCAGTAGAGCTCAAACATGCATAACAATGGCAACAAATGACAATAAAGATATATAGAATGAGATGAGGAGAATATGATAAACACACCAATATAAGTGGTTCGGCCTATCTGGCCTACGTCCACTGTGAGTGTGTGAGTAATTTCACTAGATGAAGGAACTAATGGCCATAAATACAATCTCTCAATCTCTCTCTAATGTGCAAACCAACAGAGTTTCAGCTAGGGTTGCAATTATCCATCCTTTTATAATGTAGAGGAATACCTCTATATATAGGGCTTGAGGGGTGTAATGTACCCCCCAAGCATGCAATGAGCATGTGTATGAGGATCAAACCAGTATCCTGATGACACCTGTATGATCTTATGCATATAATGATGACCATAATATTCCCCCATGTGAGAGGAATGATTCGATTATAACTTATTTGCTCACGTGTTCCAAACCTTGCATGTTCTTGCATATGCTCAAACTTGTGTCCTTGACTGATGTAACCTCGTCCTGGACAAGTATGAGGTAGGTGAAGTTCGACAGTGTTGCTTTATCTTATTAATAGCCATGATGATCTTGGCCGGGAAGATTGGTCGAGGTTAGTCACAGAGGTGAGATGTAACGTCAGCTCAAACAGAGTAGGATATTGACAATAACTTATCCCCATAAGGAGCTGCTAACCTCGGTTGTTGTAGAGATGAGTTTGGTAGTAGAGAGCTGACCTCGTAGAATATGACCTTTATGATGGCAGTTTGTGAGCTTCATGTCAACTCGGCTGTGAGACAGGCCGAGATTAGTGACTCTCAGTACGAGGGTGCACTTTGGGCATATCAATAACCCTCTATCCCTTACTCTCCTATGTGAATATGTGAATGAGGGGTATGTTAGGTCAAGGTTGAGTTTCTTTTAGTGCCTTGGGGTGTGAAGTAATTCATTGACACATGTCACTCACTGAAGTGACTAATGTATTCCCCAAGATGTTGATATTTTTGGCAGCATCTTTTAGATTTCTTAGGGAAATATTGGGGGCATTGAAAATTGTTCCCCATTATTGAGAAGGTTTAAAAGCGTTCTCTCTCCTCATTTCCTCTTCTTCTTTCATTCTTTCCCGCCTATAGCTTTTCTGCCATTGCGAATTTCTTCAATCCTTCCCTTGTTTGCTATGATTCAGGGTTTTATTCTTCTAACCTTTTCCTTCTTCAATCATAATCAATCAGGTATTGCTTCTCAACCTTCCCTTTTCCATTTCTGGTCGTTATTTTATAGTTTCAATTTTTTTTGCGAGTTCTTCTTTTTTCGACAAGGGTTTCCACTACTTTCAGGTGGTTTTAGGGCTGGGATTGTAGCGGTTAGGTAGTTTTGGGACTCTTCTAGGCTTCTCTGAGGTTGTTTCATCCACAAACAACCCTTTTTTAGGTTTACCGATGACCCCCCGGTCATCTTCTTCGACAACTAGCTTAGGGTGTTCTTGGTGTTATTCATTTGAGACCTTTCAACTTCCACCCTTTGATCTTTAATTTGGGTTCTTTAAGTTGTGTGCCTGTTTACAGTTTTGAGTCCTTCCCTTAAGTATAGTGCCATCTTCCTTATGCTCAGATCCTTGTACCAACTTATAAAAGAGATCTCCTCTCTTCGTGAGAATATTAGGCAGATAGAACTAGCCCAAGAGGAAGCTCGTAGGGCTGACTCTTTTCCCCTCAGACCAATTTTTCCTCCTCCACTAAAGGTCATATACCCTAAGCCTACAGAACCTACTGAGCCTGCAGAGGTTCCTGAGGATCCAATCCCAATGTCTAAGTCCTCTTCATCAGACCCTATGTTAACATCTGAAGTGGGTGAGTCTGTAGACTCTTGTTAAGAGGCTATGGATTATTCTCATGGGCAAGGTGAGGTTCCTGGGGAAACTGAGGTTTGAAGCCGTTACTCATCTCACCAAGGTGATAGAACTTCGCATAGGTCTTTCGATGTTAAAATCTTAGGGCCAAGTGTGGCAATTCCCCCTCCTTTTGATGTTATTCCCTTATCGGCTGCCAACGGGGTTGAATTTGCTCAGAGGTTTCCCAGTGGTTCTCCTACACTTGCCCAGGCAGACGTTACTGGGGATGGTGAAAATGGCGAGGATAGAAAACTCGATACCTCTGAGGTGTCTGAGTATGAGAGTACCATCAACGAGTACGACCTTCTTACTTTCAGGCACCTCTATTCCATAAATTCTTCAATCATCCTTAGGAAACCTCTGAAGGATGAGAGGGGCTTCGATGGAGAAATTTGCATTTATGAGAAGATGTTTAAGTTGGGCTTTCGTCTTCATATTCACCCATCCATCAGAGCTATACTTTCCCACATAAATCTTGCCCCTTCCCAACTTTCCCTAAATGCCTGGAGGGTTATAATTGGGGCGATCATCCTTTAGAGGGCTGTTCACCATTCAGACCTTCCAGTTAGAGTTTTTACAAGTTTTTATGTTCCCTCATCTACCAAAAACCACCCCAAGCTACTACTAATTCTTAGCTAGGAAATCAGAGTAGAAAATTCTCTAGGTTACCCAAACTTCAAATCATAATTGGAAACCTCGATACTTCTTTATTTTCGAGGAATGAGAATTTGGTTCAGATGAGGCTTCTAGAATGTCGGTTCTAAGGACCCCTCTAGGATGGGGGAAGGTCTCTCTTGCTGCTAAAGCCGACACTGGACTTAGCCAGGACAATCACAAGAATGCTGAGGACCTTCGCAATCAAGGCGAGAATGGTCGCCTCGTTAAATATGAGCATCTGATGACCCCCTATTGCCTTTTTCTGACAGGTTTGGGGGGTGGTCCCCTAGAAGATCTTCGTAAGTTTTCAAAAAATTTCTTACCCAATTCATACCTCTTATATTTTTAATCTTTGACTGACTAACTCATGGACTTGTCTTTCAGAGTGTCCAGTAGGGATACCAGACGAATTTTGGGAGATGTCTGCTCCTAGTCTGGTTAAGCTTATGGAAAAGAGAGGTGGTAAGAGTGTACCACCACCGGCGTAAAAATAGAATGTCGGCACCTCCAGAGCCGATTCTAATAAAAAGAGGAAGCCCAAGGTTGAACCAGCACATACAAGGCCGAGCAAGACCCAGGCCAAGGATCGTGCTATCCCCATCTCTACAGACGATGCCTTGGCTGCTCGTCTATCTCAGATTAAAATTGAAGATAGCCTGATCAACCATAGTTTGAAGGTTACCGATGCTATTAATGCAATAATGACTAAGGAAGACAAGCGTTTCCTACGCTCATTAGTTGTCCCTTTATTTTTCGAGTTTGCCCTCCACAAGTCTATCCAGATATCAATTTTTTGCTCATTTTCTCACAAATGTAACATCGGATTTTTAGAAATTATAACCCTTATGTTCATACATCTGATCTTCTTCTGTAGGGTGTCTTATCTTTTCATTGTGTTGTTGACTGGGCTTTGAAGAAGATGCCCCTTATAGAAAAGGGGAAGGAATCTAAGAAGGTTGAAGCTTCTCTGAACGCAGAGGTTGTAAGGTTGAACTGGTTCATCAAGCAGAGGGACAATGATATGTCTCAGCTCAAGAATAATCATGGCAAATCTCTAAAGGCCAAGGATGATGTTCTTCAGTCTAAGGTTAATACTGCAGTAAAGACTGCTTTAGAAGATGTTGTTGCTGATGCTGAGAAGGCCATCGAAGACTACAAGATCTCTGATGAATTTGTTAGCTTTGGTTTTGAATACCTTAAAAGAGGTATCAAAGCGACTGGAAAATGGGCAGCCATAAAGGAGAATGAGTCTGGTGTCTTGACTGCATTAGACTTTGTTAGTCTCGGCTTTGGAGACCCTCAATTTTCTCAGGCCTTGAAGGAAGTTGAAGAATCTGATGCTTCTCCAGTCAAGACTGCTCCTTAGAGGTTACAAAGACTGAGGACGCTACTCATCATGATGATGGAGTTGAAGTCATAAATATCGGCCTTGACCAGATGACTCATGCTATTGGTGGGTCGGCTCCCACTGAGACATAGGATTTTTTACTAGTGAAGCTTTTCAATATATGTAGCTTTAATGAACTTGTCTGTAATTCTTGTTTTTATGAACTCTGATGGCCTTTTGACACTCTGTCTTGTAAGTCTGAACCTTTTTAATGATAATCATAAGTAGTTCAACTTCTTCACCTTCTATTGCTTCATACGATGTTTTGTTTAAAATTCATTTGTTGGTGTTGCCCTATAATTGAGATGTTTCACCTCTCATTTTCACCAACTTAATGATGTTCTTTTAAGGTCCGAGGTCACCAAACTATGGTGTTTCACCTCCAATTTTCACCACTTAATGATGTTTAAGGTCTGAGGTCATTAAATTATGATGTTTAACCTCCAATTTTCACCAGCTTAATGATGTTTAAGGTCTGAGGTCACCAAACTATGGTGTTTCAACTCATACTTTTACCAACTTAATGATGTTTTAAGGTCTGAGGCCATCAAATTGTGATGTTTCACCTCATAGTTCACCAAATAATGATGTTTAAGGTTTGAGGTCACCAAATTATGATGTTTCACCTCATATTTTCACCAACTTAATGATGTTTAAGGTCTGAGGTCATCAAATTATGATGTTTTACCCTCATATTTTCACCAGATAGTGATGTTTAAGGTCCGAGGTCACCAAATTATGATGTTTCACCTCATACTTTCACCAACTTAATGATTTTTAAGGTCCGAGGTCACCAAATTATGATGTTTCACCTCCAATTTTCACTAACTTAATGATGTTTTAAGGTCTGAGGTCACCAAACTATGGTGTTTCATTTCATACTTTCACCAACTTAATGATGTTTTAAGGTCTGTGGTCATCAAATTATGATGTTTCACCTTATAGTTCACTAAATAATGATGTTTAAGGTTTGAGGTCACTAAATTATGATGTCTCACCTCATACTTTCACCAACTTAATGATGTTTAAGGTCCGAGGTCACCAAATTATGATGTTTTACCTTATACTTTCACCAACTTAATGATGTTTAAGGTCTGAGGTAGCCAAATTAATGATGTTAAAAACATATAATAAAAGTATCAGCACAACATTGGTATATTTTCATTAACATCCTCTGTATAAACTGGTACATGTATTACAAAAAGATAAGAACAACTGCAACATCATATGTAATATTTATTTAAGTGATCATCATTCCAAGGGTTGAAGAAGGGTTCTCTTTAAGATTTTCTAGCCGGTAGGTATCAGGTAAAACCTCATCAATTTCCCTATAAGGACCATGCCAATTAGGATTGAGCTTATTTATTTTTTTCCACAACTTCTTCAGGACTAGGTCCCCCACAGCTATCGGCCTTGACTTTACCCTCTGATTGGAGAATCTCGCAGTTCTCTACTGATAGGCTTCCCATCTTATCTCTGCATCCTCTCTTTTTTCCTCGATCAAATCAATATGAAGTCTTCTCTCTTCCCCATTCCTCTGAGGGTCATAAGTTTGAACTCTATGAGTGGGAAGTGCTACCTCTTTTAGGATGACAACCTCTGAGCTATGGGCTAACATAAATGTAGTTTCTCTTGTTAGTGTCCTCGTTGTCATCCTGTAGGCCCAAAGCACTTCATATACCTCCTCTATCCATCTTCCTTTGTCCACTTCCAACCTCTTTTTTATCCCATCAAGTATTGTTCAATTTTTGACCTTAGTCTGGACATTTTCCTGTGGTCATCCAGGGGAAGAGAATAACTACTTGATCCCCACTCTTTCGCAGTATTTTTCCAAGGATATGCTCTTGAATTGGGTTCCATCATCATAAATGAGGGTGTTTGGAAGACCATACCTGCATATGATGTTCTTCCAGATGAACTAGAAGGTCTTCTTCTCAGTGATTGTGATCATTAGCTCAGCTTCTACCCATTTGGAGAAATAATCAATTGATACTATTAAGAACCGATAATTATTTATAGCTCTTAGCAGGGGTCCTATCAAATCAATGCCCCATACTGGAAATGGCCAGAGGGAGCTGATTGAGGTCATAGGTTGGTGAGGCTGATGGGGGATAGTGGAGAACCTCTGGCACTTGTCACACTTCTTCACATACGCGGCTGCATCTTTGGGCAAGGTCGGCCACCACTACCCTTGAGTGATTATCCTCTTATCCAATGGCCTTCCTCCTATGTGACTGGAATGAGAGACCTCATGCACTCGTGAAAGATGTGTGGAACCTCTGAAGTGTGGACACATTTGAGGAGAGGGAGCAGGAATCCCTTTTTATACAGGACATATCCTACAATTGATAATTTAACAGCTCTAAACCTCAGCTTTCTCCTTTCTAACTTCGATTCTTGAAGTTCTCCCTCTCTAATGTATTTGATAAGAGAGTCCATCCATGAGGCTCCCATACTTAGGTTTAAACAAGGTCTAGCAACCTCTTCCTCTTTGGTGGTGGTTTGAGGAAAATCTCAACTGGTACTCTTCTCTTTATGTATGTCCTTATTTCTGAGGCCAACCTTGCGAGTGCATGAACTCGACTATTATCTAGCCGAGGTATCCTCTTCATCTTAACTTCCTTGAATCTCTCTAGCATCGTTCTCACCCTCTTTAGGTATCAGGACATCCGTTAGTCTTTGTCCTCATACACTCCTAGGATTTGGTTCACGACTAACCTGAAGTCATTATGGACCAGGAGATGGGAGACATTGAGGGCTTTTGCCAAAGAGAGACCTGTTTTAATGCCTCATACTCTGACTCATTGTTGGAATCTTTGAAGTTAAACCTCAGCATATATTCAACATCAGTACCATCCAGTGCTGACACTATCAGCCCTACTCCACTTTCTCTTTCGCAGGACGACCCATCAACGAAGAGGTTCAAGATGGATTCATTTGAAGAGAAGTTTCCCTCCAATAGGTCCCCTTGCTTGAAAAGGTATCTCTCTTCCTCATTCTCAACTATTTTTTTCTTGGCTATACTTGTCCCGGCCTCGTAAGGTATTCGAACGATGTTTCTCTCTTTTTTCTCATGTACAGCCTGTTATTTAATCTTAACCTCGGCCTCATCCCAGGTAAACTCGGCCACAAAGTCTGCGAGTGTTTGTCCCTTGATGGCAACCCTGGGTTGATAAACAATATCGTATTCCCCCAACTCAATTGCCCATGTCATTAGCCTTCCTGACATCTCAGGCTTATAGAGGTCCTGTCTGTGTGGGGAATCAGTGAGGACGACTATAGCGTGGGATTAAAAGTTTGGCTTTATTTTCCTAGAAGCATGTATCAAAGCATAGGCTAACTTTTCAATCCGAGGGTACGTATGCTCAGACCCTTGGAGTGCCTTGCTATTAAAGTACACTGGTGCTTGTACTCCATCCTCTTCTCTTACTATCGCAGCACTGATGGATGACTCTGAGACTGCTAAGTATACATATAGCTTCTCACCTCGAACTGGTCAGGGGAGAACCAAGGTAGGACTTCACTCTTTAAAAGCAATGTCACATTCCTCATTCCATTCGAAGGACTTTCTAAGGACTTTGAAAAAAGGAAAACACTTATGTGCGGCTCTTGAGACAAACCTGTTAAGTGCAGCAACTCTCCCGATTAGCCATTGAATGTCTTTGATAGTTCTGGGTGTCTTCATTTCCAATAAAGACTTAATCTTCTCAGGGTTAACCTCTATTCCCCTTTAGCGGATGATGAATCCATAAACTTTCCTGCTCCTACCCTAAAGACACATTTGGCCGAATTGAGCTTTATTTTTTATTTATCCACTGTGTCAAAAGTTCTTTCGAGGTCGGCCACATGAGCATCAGCCTTAAGACTCTTCGTCAGCATATCAACCGCGTAAACTTCCATGGAATTGCCTATCTGATCTTCGAACATCTTATTTATAAGACGGTGGTATGTATCCCCTGGGTTCTTTAGGCCGAAGGGCATGACCTTATAGCAATAGGTCCCTTTGTCTGTAGTGAAGGTTATCCTCTCTAAGTCTACCGAGTCTATGAAGATCTGATTATACTCAGAATACGCATCCACGAAGCTCATGAGCTAATGTCCTACTGTGGCATCCACCATCTTATCAATACGAGGTAGGGGGAAACTGTCTTTTGGGTAGTATTTGTTTAAATCGGTAAAATCTACACACATCCTCCATTTCCCATTAGCTTTGGGCATAATGACAACGTTAGACACCCACTTAGGTTATATGACCTCTCTGATGAACTTATCCTTTTCAAGCTTTCTAACCTCATCGCTGATGACATCATACTTTTCCCTTGAGTATACTCTTCTTCTCTGCTTGACGGGCTTGGCATTTTCTAAAATATTGAGTTCATGGCACATAATCTCGGCATTAATACCCGGCATATCTACATGGCTCCAGGCAAAATTACTTTGTCTCTTCCTTAACAGCTTTACTAGTTCCTCCTTGATCTCAGGTCTTAGGGATTTGCCGACTTAGATGGTTTTTTTCTGCTCTTCCTTATTGAGGACGATGGATTCGACCTCCTCCGCTACCTCTCCCTTTTTGAGATTTATTTCATCCCTAGGAACAAGTGTGTCGATGTTGTACGTGGTTATTGCCTTCTTATGAGCCTCTTTCTCTTCTGCAGAGTTGAAGTAGCATTCACGTGCCTATGTTTGGTCACCTTGCACTTCCCCTACTCCATAAGGAGTCAGGAATTTTAGCATTTGGTGTACCGTTGAAGGCACGACCTCAAATTCCTTGAGGTCTACCCGTCCTATGATGAGGTTGTAAGTTGAGAAGAAGTTTTCATCCATCACAAAGAAATTAATTTTTCTGGTCAACCTCTTAGGCCATTCATCCCCCATTCTAACATCCATTTCATACATACCCAATGGATGAAGCTTTTCACCGCTGAAGCTAATCAAGGGATGATGATAAGTGACAATCCTAGCTCTGATGAGGCCTAGGTTCTTACAATTGGGCCAAAATATAACGTCTATAAAACTACCCCCATCAATGAGGATCCTTTGAACTTCACACGCATGCACCCTTGTGGTGATGACTAAAGGGTCATCATGGGGAGCTAAGATACCTTTGAAGTCAAGTCGTGAGAAGCCGACTATGAGGGTGTCTATATCTACCTTCTTTATCTTCTCACGCTTAACCTCCGAAGATGCCAAGTTCATAACCTCGGCTTCAGTCACTGCTTTGGCCTCTTCCACATGAGCCTTGCAATAAGCTACTGCTGAGCCACCCCCTGCTAGTCCCCCACATATAGTGTTCACACCGAAAGAGATCATACCGACCATCTTCACTAGGGCATTATCGTCTTTTGGTGGGAGGTCAGGGTCATCATCATCTAAGTCATCACCTCTTCTGATAGAGACATATTCCCGACATTTATCATTTCTTTTCTTTTTAAGGTCGTCTCTTTCCCCCTTAGAAGCTCTACCATTCACATACTTTCTGAGCTTTCCAGACTTCAACATCTTCTCAATCTCATCCTTCAGGGCGAAACACTTATCAGTCACATGACCGTGATGGAACTTGCACCATAGATTCTCATTTCTCTTATGTGGAGGAGCCTTCAGCTTCTCCGATCATCTTAGGGATCTATCATTCTTTATTTCATTAAGGATATGTTCGCAGCTCATAGTTAAAGGAGTGTAGTGTGCAAACTTATCGTCTGCAGTCCTCTTCTTTCCATCCTTTTTCCTTTGAAACTTCCCACTACTACTTCCATTCTCATCCTCATACTTCATAGCCATTGCTTCTTCTGCGTTCATGACCTTTCCATCTATCTCTAACATCTCAGCCATAGACTTGGGATGGTCTTTGATAAGCTTCCAAAGTAGCTTTCCCTTCTGAAGTCCTCTAATAAAGGTTATCATAGCTATGCTCTCTTCATAATCTTCTACCTCTAATTTTTCCTTGTTGAACCTCACGATGTAGTCTCTGAGGCTTTCGTTCTTCCCTTGCTTTTCATAAAGTAAGTGAGTCATCTTATTTTTAGGTCTTACCCCAAAACAAAAGTTATGAATAAACCGTTCGGCCAAACCATTAAAATTTTCAACTGAATTTTTAGGAAGAGACATGAACTAGATATGTGTAGCCCCGTCAAAGTGATTGAGAAATCTTAGCACCTCATTTCATTGGAGATTGAATAAATGTCTGCTGCAGATTGATATATTTCAATATGATGGACAGGGTTAGTAATACCATCATACTTGGGAGACACCACCAGAGGCTTAAATTTAGCAGGCGTTGGGAAGTTAACAATCCTTGCCACAAATGGTGAACCCTCTGAGTACCCCCTCTGTAATGGGTCTCAACTTTTTATGAGGTTCCCTATCTTCTCTTCCAACCTTTGAATAGTGTTATTCCATGGTTTGGCAGCGTCGGCTTGGCCGAGTTTGTCCCTAGCCATTTCTAAAGGGTGAACTGAGGGTTCCCCAGCTGCTGCGCAATGTCGGCTGTTGACCTCCCCCTGACCACAGTCTTCTCCATGATGAGGCCGATGATCACCAACTTACCTTTATGAGCTAGATATGCTTCTTGACCTGGATAGCCTCTGCCTCAGATCATTAACTGGGTTGAACTTTTCAAAGGCCGACCCCCTAATTATGCGATCAAAAGCTGACCCTCTTTGTCTTGCATCACCATCTTGTATTTCACACTGACCTTGACTTTGCTGTACAGGATGTACAGTGTTATTTGAGACCTCATACGGCTCCTAATAGTCTATCGGGGCATCTTCTGCATCAACGTCATCGTACTTATCCTTAGGGAAAGGGTTTATTTTCCTTACTAGGCATAAACGCCTAGGTTCAGTAACATCCCTCCTCCGTTGAGGAGTAGGTTGGTCCTTTCGTGGTGCCTGGGGTGGTCCACTGGACTCATATTGTGGCTGAGCAGCCTCCGGAGTAATCATCTCTGGTGAGACCCTAGGTGGTATCATTATGTTTTGGCTTAGTTGGGCAAATTCATCCTACATCACTTACTGAGTTACGACCAAGGACTTCAAGGTTTCTGCCACCTCAGCCATCTCGAACTAGGGTGGTGCCTGGCTGGAACTGGGTCCTCCAACACCATATGTTGGAGGAGGTGGTGGTAACTCTGGTGCCATATGCTTGATATTTTTATGAAAGGACTATAGAGCTTGGAAACCTTAAGGGACCTCTTTGAATGGTGAAACAGCTCCACGCGAAGGGTGAGGCCTGGTTCACTGCCAGAGTCTCTGGTGAGGTTAAGCAGCAAAAGTGGAAGAGAAGAATCTTCTCATTCCTACAGATGGCGCTAAAATGATGATGCTATAAATAGGACCACCAGATAAAGAGGTAGTAGATCTCAAACAGGCATAACAATGGCAGCAAATGTCAACACAAATGTGTATAAGGAGATGAGGAGAAAAGGAGGAACACACCAATATAAGTGGTTCGGCCAATTTGTCCTACATGCACTGTGAGTTTGAGTAATTTCACTAGATGAAGGCACTAATGGCGATATATACAATCTTTTAAGCTCTCTCTCTACTGTGCAAACCAATAGAGTTTCATCTAGGGCTGTAATTATCCATCATTTTATAAGGTAGAGGAAGACCCCTATATATAGTGCTTGGGGGTGTAATGTACCCCCCAAGCATGCAATGAGCATGTCTATGAGTATCTAACTAGTATCCTGATGACACCTAGATGATCTTATGCAGATAATGATGAACACAATATTCCCCCACATGAGGGGAATGATTCGGTTACAACTGATTTGCTCATGTGTTCCAAACCTTGCATGTGCTTGCGTATGATCGCACTTATGTCCTTGGCGGATGTAACCTCAACCTGGATGTCCGACAGTGTTTCTTTGTCTTATCAATAGCCATGATGACCTCAGCCAAAAAGACTGGTCGAGGTTAGGCACAGAGGTGAGATGTAACGTCGGCTCAAGCAGAGTAGGATGTTGACAATAACCTGTCCCCATAAGGCACTGTTGACCTCGCCTGCTGCAGAGCCGAGGTTGGTAGTAGAGAGCCGACTCTCAGAATACGACCTTTCTGATGGCAGTATGTGAGCTTCATGTAAACTAGGCTGTGAGATAAGCCGAGGCTAGTGACTCTGAGTACGAGGGTGAACTTTGGGCATATCGTACGAGGACACGATTTTGGAAGTGAGGGTTTCACGTCTAACCTAGCTTTCATTACATACCAATATATTTTTTCATCGCCCATTAGTTATTTTTTAACTCATTTTATACTCAAAAAAATCCAAGGGAAGGCAGATTTGATGTGTTCCTTTTGTAACAAGGAAGGCCACTTGAAAGAGTTTTGCTTTAGACTTAGGAAGCAAAAACTCAAACACCACATTGACCCATAATCCTTTAGGTACATGCAATGTCATAAATTAGGGGACCTTAAGGAATTTTGTGTTTTACTCCAACCTTCATCACATTTAGGTGAGTTTGGCATGGGCAGAAAGGTCAATATGAGAAGGAAGAAAAAGGTGAAAACCCTTTAAAATGTTTCTTCCGAAGGAAAAGGGAAAGGAAAAATGTTTGGTCCCTTAAACTTCCCATTTTGGTTCCTAGATAAAACTCTTTGACAATTGATACAGATAGGGTTCCAAATTAATCTATTGATAGAGGAGAACTAGAATCCCTAGAAAAATGTGACAATGTTTGGTCCTTGTTAAAAAAGAAATATGATTCTTTTGGTTTAGGTGTCTTAGAGTGTCTGGTTTAATCTTTTTAAATAGGCCTCCTGATTTCTCTCTATCACCAATTTCATTTCTTTACTTATGATTTATGGTTTTTTCATATCTTTATATTTTTGTCCTTGAACTATATTGGTCTTCTATGCTTGTTATGTATTATTTTATCCCGTAAACTGAAATGTAAACCAACATTCTTAGTTATTGTACTAATGGTTCTATTTCTATTTTTTTAATAATATATGATTAAACTTTATATTTTGAATTGCCTTGGAAAATTGAGCTTGTTATTTAGAGTATTTGTTACGACTCATTCACTTTTACACCGCACAATAAACTTGATCATTTCCACAAGAAAATCATAATGCTTCTACCATAAATTAAAAGTTTTATGTGTTGTTTTGATGAAAGGGTGTAATTGTTAATCCTTTTGTGTATGAGAGTTTTTATCACCTGGGTTAGAGTTAAACACACACACACACACACACACACACACACACACACACACACACACACACATATATATATATATATATATATATATATATATATATATATATATATATATATATATGAGTGATGGCGTGCTAAGGGCTACAACTTTGGGTTAAGATAACTACCTTTGAAAAATCAAAATTAGTTCCCCACCCTTTGTAATGAATGAGCGAAAGCCTCCACATGTAGAATTTTATCAAAACCGATGTCTCAAAGCTTTTGATCGATCCAAAAATTGGGTAACATAAGGGATATGATACTTAAAAGGTTTTAATCATAAATCTCTATTTGAGGATGAGAAATAACAGTTGAAAATTTTATTTGTTTTCAAGGATAAATGAGGCTTTCTCTCTATTGCATAAAGTTAAAAAAAATATCAAAAGTGAGTTCAAAAATTAATCTTCATTATTCGATTTCACAGGCTAATGAATCATTTTATTCACTTTCTATTAGAGTTATGTCTTTGGAATCACTTTATTTATGAATTTAATTTGACCTTTAGCAATTGAATGCAAAAACCATTCTTGTTGGAGAGTATTCTTCATAAACAAGAACTATTATATGATCGTCTAAAAATTATTTAATCATTCAAAATGGTGTTTCAGGGATTAAAATGTACCCACATGATAACTAAAATCCATCTATGCATTCCCTGTTAAGTATTGTTGTATTTTCACAGTTTTTATTCACTGGAAGCTGGCATGGCTTATGTTGTTGTAGCTTCGTTGATGCAAGAGATGGAGAGCTAGCGAGAACTCTTCTCCATGTAGCGGCAGCGCCTGGGATGATTTTAAATCCAAAATCGGGACTGTTTTAGAAAATTTCCCATTTTTTTCTCAAAACATCGTTCACCCTTACAAAAACCTATTTCCCTGCTCTCATTTTAGATTTTGGAATGTCTAGTTTGTCTTTTCCTCACTCAAGTGGATTAATCATCATCGTGGTAAGTTAGTTTTTATAGATTTTCTGATTTACTCCTTTTTAGAGTTTGGGCTTAGTGATTATTGTTTTGTTAGATGTTGTTGGAATCTTCTCTATGATTGATGATTTACTAGTTATTTGGAGTTTAGATTACATTCTTGAGTAAAATTTTGATGTGTATATCATTGCTTTACTCTCTTTTTTTTTGGCTGGGTTGGGGGAGGAGGGGGAGGGTTGTCTACTCATATTTCATAGGATCCTTATTTTTTTATTACCATATCTCATAGGATTTATGTTCTTGTGTCTTGGCATGTGATTCCAGGCTATCTTATTGCTCCTAAATCACGCTCATATTCCCCAACTTCTTCCAATCGCTCAAGAATTAATGAACTCTTCACCACATGTTTCGTGCATTGGGAGAGGTCAATAGACTTGGAATATTTTTTTGACACATGTTTGTATGAGTTCTTGGATAAAAGAGATTAGATTTGTATTTTCTCTCAAATCGAACCGTATTACCCTTACTTGGTGAGAGAATTTTATTCCACTCTTGTGGGTAGTGAGGATAACTTAGGCGATAGACTTCTTTCTGCCAAAGTAAGGGGAATCTCAGTAAATCCTTCTTCAAAGTGTATAAGCAACCACTTCCAAGTCCCGAAAGAATAATTTACCCAATATCCTTACAAGTCCATAACGAGTGAACCTTGAAACTGGAATGCGATCATTCTTTTTATTGACAACTATTATCAGGTTTAGAATAGAAGGACCTTTTCCCATGCACTTAGTTCTAAACTTCTACATTATAAACATATTATTGTGCTCTTGTATTATTTTGACGTACCGCCCTCACAACACAACTTCCAAATGTGCAAAATTGTCTCACGTCATTTTTTCAGGTGTAGGTATGTGTTTGTGTGATACTATCTCGAACTAAATCTTTGATCACACAAAGTACAATATGAAAGCTCACGCCTTTCCCTACCGCCGTTTGATCTTGCGCTTGAATTTGGAGAATGGAGTTACTATACTTCCAAGTGAAGATGAGGATATTCTAAAATTTTCATTGACTATTCACTCATATTATAAATCAATTCCTCAGATTGACACATATAATGACACGCTTGGTGCACTACGTGTTATTCCTCCACTACCTCCTCGTTCTACTCTTACATCACGAGCATTTGTTTCACTCACTCTAACTGAAAATGATTTGGACTCCATCGTCTCTCTGACATCTACAAAATTGGGTTCTAGTTTGCTTTTGTCATTTGGTTTGATAAACTATTTCTTCAATGATGACACTTAACAACAGTTTGATATGCATGCAGAAAATGTTCGAGACACCTTGCAAAATTAAAATAGAGAGATTATTCGTTTGTGTGTCTTTGGGATGCTAAAAAGGAAGAAGAAGTGTTGTAATTTATTTTTAATTTAGTTTATAGTTATTTGGATTTTGGCTAGTTTGATCATTTTCATTATAAATCCATGGAAAATCTTAAACTTTTTAAAATGCTTATCAAAATTAAGAATTTAATATATATATATATATATATATATATATATATATATATATATTTGTGTGATATATGTTATTTTCCCATGTGTAGTTTAACTTTTTGATATTAGGCCTTTACTCTAATGATTATATCCTGCTTAGATTAACATGTTGATTATTCAGTAACTATATGTTCTTCTCTATTTTTTTTATTAGCATGTTTTACTCTCTTGAAATGATTTGCAAACTTAATCCCGTTGTGTTCTTAGTTCTTTCCTTTGTCTCTTTTCGTGATAAAAAGTGGGAAAAGTTTGTGGATAGGGGGTATAGTTATCTTAGCATATTGGGCTGCTTAAAGTTATTTGTTATTATATCATGTTTGCTGAGAGGAATTGTATAATTGAGGCGGCGTTAATTTAGATAGATATGATGTTCATGTTCATAATGTTATATTCACGTAACTCATAATTATCATATTTCCTTATCATATTTCTTCACATTAAAACCCTCGTGAGTTTGCTAGTGTGTGACAGGAAAGTTTGAACAAGAGCTCTTAGAAGATGAATTGTGTCTCTTGTAGTGATTCTTTACTTTCAACAAATGTAATTTATTTACTTTTTTATTTATCCCTAGCCAAGCAAGTCGTACAATGGTAGAATTTCCTTTATTTCCTTGTAATTTTTCTTTTTATGTTTTGTCTTAGAATTCATCATAAGGGGAGCTTATAAGAGTACAGTATACTTGATGTGCTCCATAGAATATGTTTTTTGAATTCCTTAAGCAAAACATGTTTGAGTCTTTGTCCAAGAACTCACCGAAAAGCTTCATCAACCACCTAGATTCACTCAATACCGAACCTCAAACATAACACTTAGGAAAAGGTATAAAACTTAGCAGGCTTAGATTCACCTTGGTTAATAGGTTTTATAAAATAAATAAAAATATTTTTAATTAACCGTGGTTTAGTAATTTTATCAAATAAACATGAAAATATACTTTTCATATATTAATTTTATAAAGAATTTTATTTTTTTGTGTATTTTAAGTATGTGCGTTCACGCGAGAAACAAACATACTTGGAGCTTGCCTGAAAAAGTATTTTTGAAAAACTTCTAAAGGAAAAATAAACAAAATCTGGACACATGTGCGAGCTACTTCGCCACAGCGACGACTTATCTTGTTGCAGCAAAACTTGTCACTAACAGTTTTTATTCACATTTCAAAATCTCTTAACAAAGGCATGGCTTGCTTTTCCATATTTCTACCATAACAATGATCCCCTCACTGCAGCGATACTGTCTCGATAGTCAATTGTGTCCCCGTGCAAAAAGTTTAATTAATTACACGACCTGAATTACCTCAAGTTCATCGCAGAGTCGCATTTGCCTGTTGTAACGACCTTTTAGGTGACCTTTTGCACAAGATCTTTCTTCAATGTCTTCTTGGTTACTGTGTCAAGGATAATCTTTTAGGTGATTTAGACCCTGATGTGACTACTTGACACATTAGGAGCATGACACCTAGAATTTGGACCTTTAAACATTTTTAAAATCAAAAGACTATATGTTAAGGTGTTGTCTTCTCTTTCAAACAAAGAGTAAGAGGTTTGGAAAAATATTCTTGCTTATTACAAAATATTTGATATATTCGAGAGTACATTTTTTCACTCCTTTTCTTCGAGTTATTACAAGATTACATTGTTTCTACTAGAGGTATATTTGTAGAAAGAGTATATAGTTAGTTGTATTATACATTAGTTATATTATTACAAGATTGCATTGTTTCTAATAGAGGTATATTTGTAGAAAGAGTATTATCGACAACTGAGAATATGGTGGGAAAGAGTATCTAGTTAGTTGTAGCATCATGAGGTTGTAAGTCTATTTTTTCTAGTTATAAAACTCTTCGATAATACACTTGTCATTCTTATCGGTTTGAGATTTTTTTCGTTAATTGGTTTTTCCCTCATGCATCCGGTCATGTGCTTATTTTACTCTTTTTGAATCTTTTAGAATCATTGTCTTAATCAAGAAGGTAAAATTTGATAGATTTTAAAATTAAAATACTATTCCATGTAGACTTTTGGATTGTTAAACCCTTCTATAATAATAAGTTAACAAGCCTTTTTCGTGAATTCGGTTAAATATTTTTTATTTGGGTAGCTACCATTGATAGGCACACTATTAGGTTCGAATGATCAAAGGTAAAGACAATCGTATGAATAAGAAACTATAAATATTTGTTTAAGAACTGATGGTTAATGATATATTGAAGCAATACGCAACCAACTCGAGTGCAAGGAGATCATATCAAAAAGTAGATGAAATAGTTGAGGTTCTTGATATTGAGCAACAAATCTAAGCAAGAAAAACCAAAGGTTGCTAAGATGAAAACGAAATGGAATAGGTTGACACACGAGGATGCTATTGCAAAATATCTAACTGAGTCAAGTTTACAAATGATTAAAGGATAAAATAATGCAATCGCCTCGGGGTAGTTTATTTACTATGATATTATTTCATTAAGAGTTAAATTAATAGTCTATATTAAATTACATATTAATGTATGTTGGTTATGTACTACTTTATATGATAGTACAAATTTAATATAAGAAGATTTAACTTTGTACTCACAATGAGACTATATGTTTATTATGCTAACAATCTAAATATATTAAGACAGTAAATATTTACTATCAAATGCTTGTGCTCCTTGTTATAATGAAGTTAAATATTTATTGTCTTGTTCCTTATCACTTTATATACATTCAATATATGTTTAGTGATGTTGTATTCAATATTTAGTGTACGTACAATTAACTAATTAATAGAAAGTTGATATTATCTATGCAACAAATATATCACACGAAAAATGAACAAACAGTAAATAATTACTATCCTACCAACATAATAGTAATCTAAGTTAATGTTCACGATAAAAATGAAGAGAAAGTACATATATAATAGTTGAATAATGCCAATCCTTTGAAATATGACCCATATAATCAACCCTATTTTTTATGTGTTGCATTTATTTACTACTTTGATGCAAGGTCATGTGTTATACGGGTTTAATATGACATACATTTTTCATACTAACAATGTTCATACATATACACTTATCAGTTCATTGTTCACTAAAAAATAAAATTTCAAAACATTTTTAGGCATATTGTGAGAGATATAGGACATTTTATTTTGTTTGTATTCATGAAAGACTTTTTCAAAGTCATAACCAAACAATGATTGGGAACAAATGTGAGGATTTTATCTGCAGCGCATTAATGATTCCATTGTATTATTAATCTTGATTTTTGGATAACTAACATTTCAGCAACACAATCAATAGTTTATAAATGCGTACATGGAGGATCTAAAAAAATAATGAGATGCGTACTCCGTATCAGATCATCACCGTCATCATCATCCTTGCCTTAATCCCATCATATGGGATTAGCCACATGGATTCTCCTTTTTCATTCTAATCTATTATAAGAAATATTTTCATTCAATTTTAATACTTTAAGATCTCTCCAAATAATTTCCTCCCAGGATAGCATAGGGTGACCCCTTTCTCTTTTACCCTATATTTTCAATAATCTTCCTCTTGTTATAGGTTCATCTATTGGTCTATGCAACACATGTCCGTACCATTTGAGTTTAATTTCTCTTAATTTATTGCTAATGGGAGCTACTCCTAACTTTTCTCCACATAATGATTTTTAATCTTGTCCTTTCTAGTAATTCCTATAATCCATTATAGCATCCTCATGTCACTAACATGGAGGCTTTCTTCATGTTGTTTTTCTCTAAAGCCCAACACTCCGCTCCATATAAGGTCGTTGGCCTAACAACTGTTCTATAAAATTTAATTTTTAATTTATTATTTATCCTCTTAACGCATAACACTCCACTTGCTTATCTCCATTTCATCCAACCAGATGATATTTTACTCATAACATCCTCGCCAATATTCCCATTACTTTGTATCACTGAACCTAAATAACGAAATTTATTAGTTTGGTTTATCACTTTTTCTTTAAGATTTAACATTATGCTATCATATGCCTCATTATTAAATTTACATTCCATAAATTAAGTTCTATTTCAAGTTATTTTTAGCCCCTTAGACTCTAAGGTATTTCTCCAAGTATCTACTCTCATCGCTAAGACCTCCTTTGAAGTGTCTACTAAAATTATATCATTCGCAAATAACATACACCATGGGATAATTTCTTGTATACTCTTAGTAATCTCATCCAATAATACGGCAAATAAGTAAGGATTTAAGACCAATCCTTGATGTAGACCCACTTTAATCGTAAAATCATTAGTTTTTTCATAAATTGTTCTTACTCTAGTCTTTGTGTTATTATACATATCTTCAATGACTTTAATTTAAATCATAGAGATTCTTTTTCTCCTTAAATATCATCATATTATATCCCTAGGTACTCTATCATATGCCTTTTTTAAATCTATAACGACTATGTTTAATTTTTTATTATTACTTTTACATTTCTCCATTAGTTGTCTTAATAAGAAAATAGCTTCCGTGGTGGATCACCCTGGCATAAATCCAAACTGATTGTCCGAAATCGTTTATTCATTTCTTAATCTTTTATCTATAACCTTTTCCCATAATTTTATAGCGTGACTCATCACTCTGATTCCTCTATAATTACAGAAATTTTGTATATCTCCTTTATTTTTATACAAAGGTATTATGGTTTTTTTCCTCCACTCATATGTCATATTTCATTCTTTTAAATTTTTATTAAATAAACATGTTAACCATTATACCTATATACTTCAAAGGGTCCACCATACCTCTATGGGTATTTTATCCAGGTCAACCGCTTTATTCCTTCCAATTTTTCTTATTAATATATCTACTTTTTTTCAAGTAATCTGATATACCATTTATATATTCGGTTCTATGTTCTCAACATATTTTTTGGGATATTATTCATTCAATAACCCTTAAAAATAGTCATCCCATCTATCTAGAATTTATTCCTCGTTAATTAATATATTTTGATTTATGTCTTTAATGCACTTGACTGGACCCATTTCCCTTGCTAATCCATCTCAACTATTTGCCAATTTATATATCTCCTTTTCACCTTCCTTGGTACCTAATTTACTAAAAATATTATCTAGTTTTTTTGCGCATTTGTAATGATATTTTTTACTCGCCATTTTAACTTCGTATACCTTTCTAAATATTCTTGTTTTTAACTCTTTTGTCACTCTTTAAAACTTACTCGTTTCTTTTATATCTTTTTTATTTTCTCATTCCACTGCAAAGTCTCTTTTTTAGTGAATCTTTTTTATTTAGTCTCACATAAAATTTGCTTACACATTCTCAATATCATTCTTTATTCTTAGCCAAATGTTGTTAACATTGTAATTCCAATTCATCTTGATGTTTAATAGGAACTTCTATCTAAATTCTATATATTTGCATCCTTTTAAATCCTTCCATTTTATATTTTCATAACCTATTTTCTCTTTTGGATACTTAAGTCTTTTAATATATAACTTTACTATATTTGCATGTGTTCAAAGTCTCTTCTTTTAAATAAGCAATAATTTATTTAAATTTTATTCTCTCTACTTTTAAATGTTATTAATGTTCTTCCCTTTTAAAAAAAAATGTATTTTTTATCACTAGATCGTATGCCTTAGCAAATTCTAATATGGTCTCCCCTCCTTCATTTTTCTTATCGAAACCACAACCATCGTGTATCCTTAGATACTTGTCCCATTCTACTCCTACATATCTATTTAAGTCACCTCCTAAAAATATGTTTTTATGCGTAGGAATTTTCTATAGTACTTCATCCAATAATTCCCAAAAAAGTTTCTTCACTGGCCTATGGTAGTTAAATAACTATTCACACATAATAAGTTGATAATTCATTGTATTCCATATATCACTAATTACTGCAATAAATGATTGTATCAATTTTATTTTATATATGGAACTGATGGTACATGATATTGTGGATGGTTTTGAGAAGTACGTGCACCACAGTGGACCTTTTTTTTTATAACATTTGCTTTATCCATTGATCGTAAAGATGGACATCACTTTCATATTTTGGTTCTTGACACACATGAGGGGCACTAGAAGAACTATAACCCATTGATCAACCAAAATTAAATGGGAAACGTATACATGATCGATAAGTACCAAATATGCATTCATAGTTCAATTTATATCATGATTATGTGTTCATGTTATATTATATATGAACGATAGACCTATTAATGTCTGATATACAAAAACTGACAATAAACATTATACATTTACTATTTGAATATACCAAAATTAATAACATACATTAAATGTTTACTATATGATATAATAAAATAAATAACGGACGATAAAATATGTAATATCTCCCCTATCAGCGTGAGGCACATCAATCACAAATGTTAAATATACAATTAATATTTACAAGTACAAATTTTATTATCTAAAAATATCAACAATAAAAAAAATTCTAGGAGGAATACGTGGAGAGGACTATCATAGACATAAGGCATACATCCTTACTAGAGGGTAACAACGATGGCAAACAAGCATCATAGATCTTTCCAGCCACCCATGATTTTTTTCAATAATTCAATCAAGTAAATGATTGCCCCCAACAACACGTGGGGATGTAAGATTCAATCAAATTTTATATCATTATAACATTATGAGAAATATTTTTCCACTTATATGTTTTAATATAATATTTATGGTTGATCGTGGAGTTGCGATTTGCTATTATATGTTAAAATTATCAATGGATGAAGATATTCCTTTGACGATGATCAATAAGTCTGTGCAAGGGTATCACACATTTCTGGTGGAGACGATAGTTAGTAATGGATGAATCAATCCGAATGTATAGGCAATGCTCGTTTATTCATTGATTTCTCCCTCTTTTGCTCTTTTGGATAACTAAAATTCATAAATATTCTATCTAGGATGTCAATTCCTTTTTGTACTCATTTCCTGTTTAGTTAATTAAGATTTATAATTAGATTTTAATTTAGTGTCAATACTACACAACATTGTGACTTCTTATCAATCAAACGCAATTCGAATTTTGTGTCACAAATGTTATCAGCGTGTACAATGCGGTTTTCGTGTTGATATCCTTGATTACCATAATAAGTGTTTAATATGGGAATATCACTGTATGCACATATATAAATAGTAAACTATTTACTATCTACATATAAATATTAGCCCATATATAACTATATGCTCATACACTAACAATAAATATTTATTGTATGCATACCACTTATTGTTATTCACTATTTTTATAAAAAAATAAGTATTAATGTACATCATATTTGTTTAGTAAAAATAGAGCAGCAATTATTATTTTCTATTAGTAATAAAAACACATGTTTACAAGCAAACACAATAAAGCAAACATAAAAAATAAAGTTAATTACAGTGTGTAAATCGATTACATTGTGATTGAGTTATATCTTGTTAGTGGTGGGTTATGAGGGCAGCCGAACCATAAGAACGTTAAAACTCATTTACTTAAGGGACATGAAATTTCACTTTATGTCCCACTTTGAATAACATGTTATAAATATGTTTAGTTTACATACAAATCATGATTGTTTATTGATTATGATGTACAAACAATAAACATTTATTGTCTATGTTGATGGGGATTGAAAAAAAAATATTTGGTTGCCCAAAGGACTTTGGTTGAACATGTTTAAAAAAAAATAATAAGAAGAAGATCTACGTTTCAATCCACCAAGTCAAAATGTTGCGAAATCCATGGATCGATCCGCCAAGTTCCATCCTTCGCAGATTCTATTGAGCTTTTCAATTTTTCCCACGGATCGATCCACCAATTTGATGGACCGATCCACAGGTCCGCAAATTGTATTTTTTATATTTTTTAATATTTTTAGTTTATATTTTTCGCACTTACTATAAATAGCAAGTGGACTTCATTTGAGGAATAAATGTCAAATATTTTTGAGGGGTTTTCTTTGTTTTGATATCTTTTCTCTCTCTCCTAAGTTTTCCATTTTCATGGGTATTGTCGGGCCCATTTATTTTATCCCAAGAGAATAGCCGACCAGCCCAGCGTGCATAGTGGATTACCCATCCCAAATCAGTTATTTATTTAGAACTATGTGTTTAACATCTACTTAAATACATATAGATATACTCAAATCGGTTACCAACAATATCAGGGAAGATATTCAGGGATACCATGAGTTATCTACGAGCTAATTGAGTTACTTGTACAACTCAATCTCTTATTTTCCACCTCTATAAATTGTAAACCCTAACTCGATGTAATGGGATGTAACCTCGATTATTTAGAGACACTAATATGAACATAGTAACTTCTTCGTGGATGTAGGCACGTTGTTGAACCATGCACATATGTTGTTGTGTGTGTGATTAATTATTTTCATCTTTATATTGCTTTCTGGATCATTTATTGTGATATTATTTTTCACTCACAATTGGCGTCGTCTGTGAAAAATGATTATTTTTTCTATGAAAATAGTTATCAATCGAAAGCCCGTGATGTCTTACCCCAATATCAACCTTCCTCAGGTTGGTGACGTGAAGGATGATTCAGCCCCCAGTTAGGGTCAGTCGAAGATTCGCCAACAACCAGATCCCAGGTTTTTCCGAGAAAGGAAACCTTATGAAGAGAGTCAGGGACCGCCCTAGGTCTACTCAAATTTCCAGTTGGTTGACGCTTACGAAGTTAGGCTTTGAGAATAAGAGGAGCCAACACGACCCCAAATGGAAGAGAATGCTCGCTCGTAAAAGTGACTGAAAGAATGGAGAGAGATCTCCATAAAGATAGCAGGAAGTGTCGTTATAGGACTCCTAGTCCTCAGGTAAGAAACACTCGTAGTCGATGAAGGTGCTTCAAAAGCGACCTAGACAGATCTGAACGAGGTAGGTCAAAACGTGATCGATCAAAATGTGGTCAATAAGAAAGGCGCCACAGAAGAAACGATTATTAGGATGAGAACATCAAGAGATGGACCAGCATCCAGCTCATCGACGAGCTAGATCCACCAGGGAGCTAGCTATAAGAGCTTTTAAGACTCATATGAAATCCCCTTTTTTAAGGGCGATTGAAGCAGAGGAACCCCCAAAGAAGTTTATCTTTCTCAGGTTTAAGATCTATGATGGAAATATGAATACCATAAACCACGTTTGGCAGTACAAGCAGACAATGACCTTGTGGAGCCACAATGACACCTTGATGTGTCGAATATTTTCTTCTAGCCTACATGATGTAGAATATAAGTGGTTTGAGAAGCTGCTGATATGGCAAATATAACACCCTATTGCAGACCTTGATCAGGCCCACAAGTTTGGTACCTATAGTTTCTCATCAGTACATGCCAGACTTATATTACAGAGGGCGCGGTACCCACAGCTCTAACCTCACAGGCCGCATCCCTCTCATCATATCTGCTCCAGACTTATATGTCACGTGCTCAAGGCACGTGACACAACTCACATACCAGATATAAATAGAGGACTACACCTCGAGATTAGAGGTTGGATTCTTGATCCATGTGCTAGATTCTACATTACCTGGAAAAGCCTTTCCGAATTCTCTTTATACAACCTCAACATATAGCTTGGAGGCTACTCACCTACATCGTAGTCATATCTTCGGCACTCCCGAAACTGCTACAGTCATGTATTCTTCTCTCTCATCTATCTTGTACACCCATTGTAGCATTATAAACTTGTACATCAATGATATGAATATAATGAGAGGGGGGAACCAAAGTGGACGTAGGCTCTTGTATAGTCGAACCACTCTACATATTGTCTTTAATCTTTCTTACTTTCTTTATTTACTTATTATGCACTATACACTTGATTTGCTAATATGAGAATGACTCATGGGCGATTTCTCGTATCAACAATCTGGCTCCGTCTGTGGAAAATGAGATATTCCAATCTTGTTTCTCTATGTTCTGAGTTCTTGAACACCTTATTTTATTCATGGGGATCCTTTGGATCATCATCTCAAGAGTAAATTTTGATTATTGAGCTCTGTTTTATATTCACACCCTTAAATTGGTATTTCTTATATTCAGATTTGTTATCGGGTCTTCATTTTATGACCTTAGATCTATTTTACATACCCCTATAACATCATTTCATCTAGATGTTGCTGAAAGGCATGATGGGATTTAGCCTCGAAAAGGTGAATGGTTAGGGAAGGATTGTATTTACTCCCATTTTTGTTGTTCTTGTCCTACGATCTAGGGTTTATCACTGAAACTGTGTTATTTTATGCACCGTGAGGCTGTCCTCTCATGAACATACCCTAGTAAGTACGTTCTCCACGTGTTGAGAGAGAAAAACTCAGTCTGGGCTTAAAATTTTGGGATTGCTTCCTTTGCTGCCTAGGAGGGGATGCGATCGGGTAGTTTAAATGCCTTTATGAACACGGCCTCTACCAGCGTAGCTGGATTATAGAAGCTTCAAAACATCAGGGAATGGACTCAGATGGTCTCTAGCTCAAACTTGGTGAATATCATACAAAGGCCACGACAGTGCACCTATGTTCCTTACTGGTCGCGGCCTCAACAGTAATACCATGCAGCAGTGCAAACGTTGCATCCCCAAGAGTCTAATTATATCCACTAAATATTTATAATTGTACTCCAACTTTATTATCTTAGAATTACTCGAGATGAGGCCTTATTTGCAAAGTTTGATAGCACATAATATCATTCCACGCGTTAAATATTTAATATCCTCTTGATGAAATTCAATTTTTTTCATATCATTCTACTCCAACCTCTTATATATTCATTGATAAGACCATCTTTGAGCAATGATGAGTCATCTTTTCATATTGAATTTGTTTCCTCGCCATTTTTTCACCGTTATCGACCCATTACGAGTACCGCGGAATCGAATAAAAGTGTTGAGGACTTTGCTCCATTCTTGTCAAGGAATGCTTTTCATGATGGGATTTTTCCTTATGTGTGACTCATCTCCCATTCCATTTAGAAAACCTTTGGGAGTAAATTTCGTCTTTCTTAGGTCCTATTTGTACTTGTCCACATTAAATCCAAACCCACATCATCCACCAAAAAAAATTCATTGGTGATGGCCCTTTTCCCCGCCCTTTGCATGCCTTCCATTATGCAAACATAATTCTTATTTTTCAAGATGCATGGTTTTTTTGTGATCCCACAAAGCCAACTTGTTTTATAGGTGGATCCTCAAAAATTTCAACTTCTAGTGTATAGTTGGATAGAAGTTAAAATTGTTAGTTGAACATAGTACTTTAGTTTATTTTTCCTTTTGATTATTGTCTAGTGTAATTAGTTAAAAATTTTATTCTCTTTTATTTTGTATGCATGGTTCTAACATATTTTGTAGAATCTTTAGACATGAACTATCCCAGGATTGCTCCATATTGAGTAATATCTTTCTCTACCTTGTTTTAATGTTGTTCTTGATTCACATTGAGGACAATTCATAGTTTAAGTAAGGGGTGTGGGTTACTCTTTCCATTCATTGATAAAGTTTCTTTGATTTGCTTGCATGTTCTTCCTAAGCATGCTTTTGTTAAAAAAAATCAAAATTTTTAAAAATATTTTATTTATTTTTCCACCTTTGTTTCCAATGAAATTGCTAAATCAATGATTTATTTCATGTTATTAGACTTTAGTCCTCAAAGTGTCAATACTTATAATGAATACGTGAATTAAAACTTTGACCCCATGAGCACATGAACACTTGAGCATTTCTTGTTAAATTATTCAATAGGACAATTATAACTTAGAGATCTTTTTTTCTTTGTGTAGACTAAAATCAAGCGACCTTTGTGCTTTTCTTTATTTGTGAGTGTTTTATACATTACTCTTTCCTTCTTAAAAATGTTATAGTTATCGGTAATCTCATTTTTCTATCTTTAATCATTCATTAATTGAGTTCATGATTTTGAACGTTATTTTGATTCGAGAATCGTGTAAGACTTAGGAAAGGATCATATTCCCTCTTTGTTATTTAACCCTTATTAATCTTGAACTCACCCTATATATTTCCCTAGTCAACCCCTTTAAACCTAAATATATCCTATCATTTTATAACCCAAATTCCATAACCCACTTCACATTGGAGTATAACCCACATAAACACCTTCCCTAACTTAGTTTTGAATTGTACTTAGGATTTAGTAATTTTATATTTTCATGGTTACAATTAAGCATATGACTTGGCTTTTATCATCAATAAACAAAAAAAGATACAAAAGAAAAGAAAAGAAAAAGAAACAAAAGAAAAGAAAAGAAAAGGAAGAAAAATAAAAGGGATTGAAAATAGTAAGAATCCTGAATTTATGTTTAGAGAATAATAACTTTAGTCATAATCCAATGTTATATCCATTACTTTGCAAGGAATTTATATTTCAATTTTTCATTGCCCGCAATTTTTCATTGCCCTGGGCATTCTCCCTGATCCTCTTGAATCCATAAATATTGCAGTTATTTCATAACCTTAGACCAAAACCTACATCACAATCCTTAAAAGTCCTATATGATCCTAAGGTGAATTTGATTTATAACTCTAAATAGTTGAAATAATCTGTAAAAGTGAGTTTCATCTCCTTTAATAAATGATATATTTTCACAAGATTAATTTTTTTTCATTTTATATGCATCATTCTTCATTGTTGATGATGATGCTGGAAACAACACCACTAGTATAAGGTGTTGATAAGCTCAAACTAGCAATAACAAAGGCATCACAAGAGTAAATATCTAGTAGAAGGAGGTGAGGAGAAGAGGATGAACACTAGTATATAAGTGGTTCAGCCAATTTGGCCTACGTCCACTGTGAGTGTGTGAATGTTTTCACTAGATGAAGGCACTAATAGCCATAGATACAATCTCTCAAGATTTCTCTCTCTTCTGTATAAACAAATAGAGTTTTAACTAGGGTTGCAATTATCGATCCTTTTACAAGGTAGAGGAAGACCTCTATATATAATGTTTGAGAGGTGTAATCTACCCCCCAAACATGCAATGAGCATGTGCATGAGGATCGAAATAGTATGATGATGACACCTGGATGATCTTATGTAGATAATGATGACTACAATATTCCCTCACGTGAGGGTAATGATTCGATTATAACCAATTTTCCCACGTGTTCTAAACCTTACATATGCTCGGACTTGTGTTCATAACTGATGTAACCTTGTCTTGGGTGAGTACAAAGTTGTAGGAGTCTAACTGTTGCTTTGTCCTATCAATCACCGATATGGGCTCGGCTTGGAAGACTAGTCGAGGTTATGCATGAGGTAAGGTGCAACGTCGGTTGAGACAGAGTATGACGTTGGCATTGTTTGATCCCATTACTCTGATAACCTCAAATAATGGCTTGCCGAGGTTGGTAGATGAGGGGCCGACCTTCTGGAAGATGACGTTTCTGATGACAGCTGGGAGCTCTGTAAAACTTGGTTGTGAGATAGGACGAGGTCAGTGACCCTGAGTACGAGGGTACAGTTTAGGCATATCAATCACCCCTAGCCCTTAGTCTCCTATGTGAGTAGGTGATTGAGGGGTATGTTAGGTCGAGGTTGAGTTTCTTTTAGTGCCTTGGGGTGTGAGGTGGTTCCTTGATACATGTCACCCACTGAAATTATTAACGTATTCCCAAAGGTGTCCTTTTGGTTTCCAAGGGTAATGATGGGGAGATTGGAAATTGTTCCCCGTTATTGCGTTGGTTTAAAACCTTCTTATCTTTCCTTATTCTCTTTTTTCTTCTCATCTTCATGCCTAAGATTTCTTAGTTACAGAACCTCCATAGAGAAACCTTGGTCATTTCCCTAGTTTTTTGCACTTCTCAAGCTTGTAAGCCTTTGCCCTTCGTTAATTAGGTAACCTTCATTGACCCTTCTTCTTCCATTTCTGGGTATATTTACTTTTTCAGTTTTATTTTTTTGGTGGTCTTTTCTTTTCTTTTTTTATAAACAAAAACCTCCATTGTTTGGTGGTTATTAGGTCAGGCTTGGTGGGCTTAAGAATTTTTAGGTCCATTATAGGTTGCTCCAAGGTTACTATAGCCAATACCCCTTCCTTTCTGACTTTCGGTGAACTTCCTATCATCTTCTCCAATGACCTGCCCTTGAGTGTTCTTGGTGTTCTTCATTGGAGACCTTTAAACTTCAATCCTTCGATCTTTAATTTGTGTTCTTTAAGTTGTGTACCTGTTTGTAGTTTGAGCCCAAAGTGTAGTGTCATTTTCCTTATGCTCAGACCCTTATACCAATTTATAAAAGAGTTACCCTCTCTTCATGACAAGACCTTTGAGAAGATTAGGTAGATAGAGTTAGCCCAAGAGGAATCTCGTAGGGCTGAGGACTTTCCCCTCAAACTAATTTTTCCTCCTCCATTAAAGGTCATATACCCTGAGCCTGCAGAGCCTACTGATCCTGCAGAGGTTCCTAAGGATCCTGTACTAATGTCTGAGGATAACATCTCTTCAGACCCAATGTCAACTTCTGATGTAGGTGAATCTATAGATATTTTTAAGAGGCTATGGATTATTCTCCTAGGCAAGGTGAGGTTCCTGAGGAGACCAAGGTTTCTAGCCGTGCCTAGTCTCACCAAGGTGCTAGCACTTCACGTAGGTGTTCCGATGTTGAAATCTTAGGGCCCAGCGTAGCAATTTCACCTCCCATTGATTCCATTCCGATATCGACTGCCACTGCGGTTGAATTTGCGAAGAGGTTTCCTGGTGGTGCCCCTACAACTGCCCAGATCGATGTTATTGGGATTGATGATGATGGTGAGGAAAGAGAACTCTATACCTCTGAGGCAGCCGAGTATGAGAGTACCGTCAACGAGTATGACCTTATTACTTTTAGGAACATCTATTCCATATATTCTTCAATCATCCTTAGGAAACCTCTAAAGGATGAGAGGGTTTTCGATGGACGAGATGGAGAAATTTGTTTTTATGAGCAGATGTTTAAGTTAGGATTTTGTCTTCCTATTCACCCAACCATCAGAGCTATACTCTCTCATATAAATCTTGCCCCTTCCCAACTGTCCCCAAATGCTTGGAGGGTTATGATTAGGGCCATAGTCCTTTGGAGGATTGTTCACCATTTAGACCTTCCAGTTCAATTTTGTACATGTTGTTATGTTCCTTCCTCTGCTAAAAATCACCCCAGATATTATCACTTCCCAGCCAGGAAATCAGAGAAGAAAATACTCTTGGTTACCCAAACTTCAAACCATAATTGGAAACCTCGATACTTTTTTTATTTTCGGGGCATGGGAATTTCGTTCAGACGAGGCTTCTGTAACTTCAGTTCCAAGGACCCATTTGAGATGGGAGAAGGTCTCCCTTGCTGGCAAAGCCAACCCTGGTCTTAGTCGGGATAACTACAAAAATGTTGAGAACCTTCGCAATCAGGGCGAGAAAGGTCATCTCGTTAAATATGAGCATCTAATGACCCCTACTACCTATCTCAGACAGGTTTAGGGGGTGTTCCCTCACAAGAGATTCGTAAGTCTTCAATATTTTTCTTACCCAAGTTATACCTCTTATATTTTTAATCTCTGACTGAATAACTCAAGGACTTATCTTGCAGAGCGTCCAACAGGTATACCAGACGAGCTTTGGGAGATGTCTGTTCCTAGTTTTGTGAAGCTCATGGAAAAGAGAGGTAGTAAGAGTGCACCACCACTGGTGTAAAAAAGTAACGTCGTCACCTCCAGGGCCGACGCTAATAAAAAGAGAAAGTGAACGGTTGAGCCTATACATATGAGGCCGAGGAAAACTCAGGCCAGTGCCATCCCCATCTCTATAGACGATGCCTTGGTTTCTCATCTATCTCAGCTCAAGATTGGAGATAGCCTAATCGGCCATAGTCTGAAGACTGCCGATGCTATAGGTGCAATAATGACTGAGGAAGACAAGCGTTTCCTACGCACATTGGATATCCCTTTACTGGATGAGTTTTCTCTTCACAAGTCAATCCAGGTATCAATTTTTTTCTTATTTGCTCTCCACAAGTGTAACATCGGACTTTTAGAAATTATAACTCTTATGTTCATACATCTGGTCTTCTTCTCCAGGGTGTCTTATCTTTTCATATATTGATTGGACTCTGAACAAGATGCCCCTTATAGAAAAAGGTCAGGAGGCCGAGAAGGTTGAGGTTTCTTTGAATGCAAAGGTTTCAAGGTTTAATGGGGTCATCAAGTTGTAGGATAATGACATGTGTCATCTCAAGAAGGATCGTGACAAAGCTCTGAAGGCCAAGGACGACGTTCTTCAGTTTAAGGTTAATTCTACAATCAAGGTTTCTTTGGAAGATGTTGTTGAGAAGGCCATCGAAGACTATATGGTCTCAGATAAATTTGTCAGCTTCGTATTTGAATACCTAGAGAGGGGTATCAAAGCGTCTGGAAAATGGGCAGCCATGAAGGAGGGTGAGTCTGGGGCCTTGTCTACCTCAGACTTTTTCAGTCTCGACTTTGGGGACCCTCGGTTCGCTTATGTCTTGCAGGAAGTTGAAGAGGGTTATGCTGCTCCAACTGAGACTGTTCCTCTCGAGGTCACTGAGACAGAAGATGCTACTCATCATGATGATGGAGTTAAAGTCACGAATGTCAGCCATGACTAAATGACTACAGATGTTGGTGGGTCGAATCTTACCAGGTCGTAGGCTCTTTTCTTGTCAAGCTTTTCAATAGTTATAATTTTGATTCCCCCTCTCGTCTGTAACTCTTATTTTTATGAACTCTGATGAGGGCTCTTAATACTCTGTTTTGTAACTCTGAACCCTTTTTATGATAATCATTAGTAGTTCCACTTCTTTAGCTTCTATTGCTTCATACGATGTTTTGATTGAAATTTATATGTTGGTGTTGCACATATAATTGCGATGTTTTACCTCTTACTTCCACCACTCTAATGGTTTTTGAGGCCTGAGGTCACCAAATAATGATGCTCCACCTCATATTTTCACCAACTTAATGATGTTTAAAGGTTTGGGATCACAAAATTATGATGTTTAACCTCCAATTTTCACCAAATAAGGATGTTTAAGGTCTGAGGTAACCAAATTATGATGTTCCACCTCATATTTTTACCGACTTAATGATGTTTAATTATTTGAGGTCACCAAGTTTTACCTCTTACTTTCACAAACTTAATGTTGTGTAATAATTTGAGGCCACCAAATAAATGATGTTTTACCTCGTACTTTCACCAACTTAATGATGTTTTAGGTCTGAGGTCACCAAATTATGATGTTCCACCTCATATTTTCACCAACTTAATGATGTTTAATAATTTGATATCACCAAATAAATTATGTTTTACCTCGTACAGTCACCAATTTAATGATGTTCCAAGGTTTGAGGTCACCAAACTATGATGTTTAACCTCCAATTTTAGCCGAATAATGATGTTTAAGGTCTGAGGTCACCAAATTATGATGTTACACCTCATATTTTTCACCAACTTAATGATGTTCCAAGGTCTGAGGCCATCGAATTATGATGTTCCACCTCCAATTTTCACCAAATAATTATATTTAAGGTCTGAGGTCACCAAATTATGCTGTTTCACCTCATATTTTCACCAACTAAATGATGTTTTAAGGTCTGAGGTCACTAGATTATGCTGTTTCGCCTCTTAAACTTTCACCAAATTAATGATGTTTTAATGTCTGAGGTCACCAAATTATGAAGTTTTACCTCCAGTTTTCACCACATAATGATGTTTAAGGTCTGAGGTCGCCAAATTATAATGTTAAACCTCATTTTTTCACCAACTTAATGATTTTTAAGGTCTGAGGTCACCAAATTATGATGTTTCACCTCCAGTTTTCACCAAATAATGATGTTTAAGGTATGAGGTCACCAAATTATGATATTCCACCTCATATTTTCACCAACTTAATGATGTTCCAAGGTCTAAGGTCACCAAATTGTGATGTCCCACCTCATATTTTCACCAACTTAATGATGTTTAATGATTTAAGGTTACCAAATAAATGATGTTTTACCTCGTAATTTCACCAACTTAATGATGTTCAATAATTTGAGGTCACCAAATAAATGATGTTTAATAATTTGAGGTCACCAAATAAATGATGTTTTACCTCGTACTTTCACCAACTTAATAATGTGAGGTCACCAAATAAATGATGTTTTACTTCGTACTTTCACCAACTTAATGGGGTTTAAGGTCTGAGGTCACCACATCATGGTGTTTTACCCTCATAATTGACCACATTAATGATGTTAAAAACATAATAAAAGTATCAGCACAACATTACTATCTTTTTATTAACATCCTTTGTACAAATTGGTACATGTATTACAAAAAGATAAGAACTGCAACATCATATGTAATACTTCTTTAAGTGATCAGCATTCCAAGGGGTGGAGAAAGGTTCTCCTTCAAGATTTTCTAGCCGGTAGGTACCAGACACAACCTCATCAACTACCCTATAAGGACCATGTCAATTAGGATGGAGCTTGTTTATTTTTTGGCACGTCTTCTTTAAGACTAGGTCTCTCACAGCTATAGGCCTTGACTTCACCCTTTGATTGTAGAATCTCATAGTTCTCTGCTGATAGGCTGCATGTCTTATTCTTCAATTAAATTAAGATAAAGTCTTATTTCCCCCCCATTCTTTTGAGGTTCATATGTATGAATTCTATGAGTAGGAAGCCCTACCTCTATTGGGATGACAACCTTTGAGCCATGGGCTAACATAAATGGAGTTTCTCCTAAGGGTGTCCTCTTTGTCATCATGTAGGCCCAAAGCACTGCATATAGCTCATCTATCCATCTTCCTTTGGCCTCTTCCAACCTCTTTTTTATCCCATCAAGGATTATTCGATTTGTGACCTCAGTCTGGCCGTTTGCCTGGGGTCGGCCAGGAGAAGAGAAGAAATGTTTGATCCCCACTCTTTTGTAGTATTCTTCTAATGATATGTTCTTGAATTAGGTTCCATTGTCTGAGATGAAGGTGTTTGGAATACCATACATGCATACAATGTTCTTCCAGATGAACTAGAATTCTTCTGCTGAGTGATTGTGATCATTGGGTCAACTTCTACCCAAATGGAGAAATAATCAATTGCTACTATTAAGAATCAATTGTTGTTTATATCTCTTAGTAGGGGTCCTACCAAATCAATGCCCTGTATTGCAAATGTCCAAAGGGAGATGATTGAAGTAATAGGTTGGTGAGGCTAATGAGGGATGGTGGAAAACCTCTGACACTTATCACAATTCTTTACATACGCAGTTACGTTTTTGGCCAAGGTCGGCCACCAGTACCCCTGAGTGATTATTCTCTTAGTTAATGGCCTTCCTCCTATGTGACTAGAACAAGATCCCTGACGCACATTGTACAAGATGTGTGGAACCTATGAAGGGTGGACACATCTGAGGAGAGGGAGCAGTAACCCCTTTTTATACAAGACATATCCTACAATTGAGAATTTAGCACCTCTGAACCTTAGTTTTCTCCTTTCTAACTTAAACTCTAACTGCTCTCCCTCTCTGATGTATCTGATAAGAGGGTATATCCATGAGGCTCCCATATTATGATTTAAGCAAGGTTTGGCAACCTATTTCTCTTCGATGATCGACCTGAGCAGAATCTCAACTAGTATTTCTCTCCTTATGTCTGTTCTTATTGTTGAGGTCAACCTTGTGAATGCATCATATTGGCTATTATCTAGACGAGGTATCCTCTTCATCTTGACTTCCTTGAAGCTCTCTATCATCTTTCTCACTCTCTTCAGGTATCTGGCCATCCTTTCATCTTTATCCTCATACCCCCTTAGAATTTGGTTCACGACTAACATGGAGTCACTGTGGACTTGGAGTTGACCGACATTAAGGGATTTTGCCAAGGAGAGACCTACTATTAATGACTCATACTCTGACTCATTGTTGGAGGCTTTGAAGTTGAACCTCAGCGCATATTCAATATCGTTACCATCTGGTGCTGACACTATCATCCCTGCTTCACTTTCGCTTTCACACGATGACCCATCAGTGAAGAGGTTTCATATGGTTTCACACGAAGAGAAGTTACCCTCGGCTAGGGTCCCCAGTCTAAAGAGGTATATCTCTTCTTCATTATCAACTGCTCTTTTTCTAGATTTGCTTGACTCAACCTTATCCGAATCTCGGAAGACATTTCTTTCTGGTTCATTTGTGGCCCCGTGACTCTTCTCAACATCAGCCTCTTCCCAGGTAAACTCGGCTACAAAGTATGCGAGTGCCTATCCCTTGATGGTAACCCTGGATTAATAAACAATATCGCATTCCCCCAACTCGATTGCCCAAGTCATTAACCTTCCTGGCTTCTCAGGCTTATGGAGGACCTGTCTGAGTGGGGAATCAATGAGGATGACCATGGAATGGGCTTGAAAGTATGGCTTCATTTTCCTAGAAGCATGTGTCAAAGAATAGGCTAACTTTTCTATCCAAGGGTACTTCTTCTAAAACCCTTGGAGTGCCTTGCTATTGAAGTAAACTAGTCTCTGCACTCCATCCTCTTCTCTTATTATCACAGCACTGATGGCTGACTCTGAGACAGATAAGTATACATATAGCCTCTCCCCCTGAATTGGATGGGATAGTAGTAGGGGAGACCCGAAGTAGGACTTCATCTCTTTAAAAGCAATGTAACATTCCTCATTCCATTCGAAGGCCTTTCTATAACTTTAAAAAAAATACACTTATCTATAGCTCTTGACACAAACCTATTAAATGTAGTAACTCTTCTGGTTAGCCTTTGAACATCTTTGATAGTTCTGGGTGTCTTCATTTCCAACAAAGCCCTGATCTTCTCAAGGTTAGACTCTATTCCCATTTGGTTGACGATGAATCCCAGAAAATTTCCTTCTCCTACTCTGAAGACACACTTGGTCGGATTGAGGTTCATTCTGTATTTGTCCATGGTGTCAAAAGTTCTTTCAAGGTCGGTCACATGAGTGTCGGCCTTCAAACTCTTTGTCAGCATGTCGTTTATATAAACTTCCATGGATTTGCCTATCTGATCTTCGAACATCTTATTTTACAAGCAGTTGGTAAGTAGCCCTTGATTTTACAAGCCAAAAGGCATGACCTTATAGCTATAGGTCCCCTTGTATGTAGTGAAAGTTGTCTTCTCTGAGTGTGCCGAGTCCAAGAAGATCTTATTATACCCTGAATATGCATCCATGAAGCTCACGAGCACATGTCCTACTATGGAATCCCCCATGTGATCTATACGAGGCAGGGGAAACTATCTTTTTGGGCTAGACTTATTTAAATAAGTGAAATCTACACACATCCTCCATTTCCCATTAGCTTTAGGCACAATGACAGCATGAGACAACCACTCAGGGTATATGACCTCTCTGATGAACTTGGCATCTTCGAGCTTTCTAACCTCATCTCTGATGACATCATATTTTTCCTTTGAGTATACTCTTCTTCTCTGCTTGATGGGCTTAGCATCTTCTACAACATTGAGTTTATGGCACATAATCGTAGGATCAATACCTGGCATGTCTACATGGCTCCAGGCAAAAAATTATCATCTCTTCCTTAACAGCTTTACTAGTTCCTCCTTAACCTCGGGTCTTAGGGCTTTATCGATTGGGATTTTTTTTCTGGGTTGTCCTCATTGAGGATGATGGATTCTACCTCCTCCACGGCTTCTCCCTTTTTGATCTTTGTTTCATCCCTAGGATCAAGTGTGTCGATGTTATACGTGGTTGTTGCCTTTTTATGAGCCTCTCTCTCTTCTGCATAGTTGAAGTAGCATTCACGTGTCGATGTTTGGTCACCTTGTACTTCCTCTACTCCATAAGGAGTCGGGAATTTTATCATTTGGTGGACCATTGAAGGCACCACCTTAAATTCCTTAAGGGCTACTCGTCCTATGATGAGGTTGTAAGCTGAGAAGACGTTTTCATCCATCATAAAGAAATTTATTGTTCTGGTCAACCTCTTAGGCCATTCATCTCCCATTCTAACATCCATTTCATACATACCTAATGGATGAACCTTTTGACCGCTCAAGACAATCATGGGATGATGATAAGGGGCAAGCCTAGCTCTGATGAGGCCCAATCTCTTAAAATAGGGACAAAACATAACGTCTAGAGAACTACCCCCATCAACGAGAATCCTCTGAACTTCACACCCATGCACTCTTATGGTGATGACTAAAGGGTCATTGTGGGGAGTTAAGATACCCTTGAAGTCAAGTCATGAGAAGCCGACCATGAGGGTGTCCACATCTACCTTCTTTCTCTTCTCGTGCTTAACCTTCGTAGCTATCAAGTTCATAACCTCGGCTTTAATCACTTCTTTAGCCTCGTCCATATGAGCCTTACGATCACCTACCTCTAAGCCACCACCTGCTAGTCCCCCACATATAGTGTTCACACCTAAAAAGATCATACCGACCCTCTTCACTGAGGTATTGTCTTATTTTTGTGGGAGGTCTGGGTTATCGTCATCATCATCTGAGTCATCATCTCTTCTGGCAGGAACATCTTCTCAGCATTTATCATTTCTTTTCTTTTTAGGGTCATCTCTTCCCCCTTTAGAAGCTCTACTATCCACATAATTTTTGAGCTTTCCAGACTTCAACATCTTCTCAATCTCATCCTTTAGGGAGAAACATTATTTAGTCTGTTGGTCATGATCCTGATGGAACTCGCACTATAGATTCCTATTTCTCTTATATGGAGGAGCCTTCAGCTTCTCCGACCATCTCAGGGATCTATCATTATTTATTTCTTTGAGCATATGTTCACAGCTCACAATTAGAGGAGTGTAGTGTGCAAACTTATCGTCTGCAGTTCTCTTCTCTCCATCCTTCTTCCTTTAAAACTTCCAACTACTACTTCCATTCTTATCCTCATACTTCACAGCCATTGCTTCTTCTGCGTTCATGACCTTTCCATCTATCGCTAACAGCTCGTCCATAGACTTGGTAGGGTCTTTAGCAAGCTTCCAAAGTAGCTTTACCTTCTGAATTCCTCCAATAAGGGATGTCATGGCTATTCTCTCTTCATAATCTTCTACCTCCAATTTTTCCTTGTTGAACCTCACGATGTAGTCTCTGAGGCTTTCGTTCTTCCCTTGTTTTACATAAAGCAAGGGAGTCGTCTTCTTTTGAGGTCTTACCCCGAAACATAAGTTATGAATAAATCGCTCGGCCAAACCTTTGAAATTTTCAATTGAATTTTTAGGAAGAGACGTGAACCAGATATGTACATCCCTAGTCAAAGTTCTTGAGAAAGCTCGGCACCTCATTTCATTAGAGATTGAATAAATGTATGCTACAGATTGATACATTTCAATATGATGGACTGGGTTAGTACTACCATCGTACTTGGGAGACACCATCAGAGGTTTAAATTTGGTAGGGCTTGGGAAGTTAACAATCTTTGCCACAAATGGTGAGCCCTCTGAGTACCCCCTTTATAATGGGTCTCGGCTTTTTATGAGGTTACCTATCTTCTCTTCCAACCTCTGAATAGAGTCATTCCATGGCCTAACAACTTCGGCCTAGCCGAGGTTGTCCCCATCCACTTCTAAAGGGTGAACTGAGGGTTCCCCAGCTGCTGCGCAATATCGGCTATTGACCTCCTCTTGACCACAGTCTTGGCCATATGGGGGTCGACCATGATGAGGACGATGATCACCATCTTCCCTTTGTGATCCAGCTATGCTTCTTGACCTAGATAGCCTCTGGCTCAGATCATTAATCGGGTCGAGCCTTTCAAAGGCCGACCCTCTACTTAAGCGATCAAAAGCTGGCCCTTTCTGTCTTACATCACCATCTCGTCTTTTACACTGACCTCGGCTCTGCTGTATAGGATGTATAGTGTTATTTGAGACCTCATCCGGCTCCCAACTATCTATCGGGGCATCTTTTGCCTCAATGTCATCGTACCTATCCTTAGGGCAAGGGTTTCCTTGCCTCCCCAGGCATAAATGCCTAGGGTCAGCAACATCCCTCCTCCATTGAGGAGTAGGTTGGTCCTTTCATGGTGCCTAGGGTGGTCCCCTGGCCTCATGCTGTGGATGAGCAACCGTCAGAGTAATCATCTTCGATGAGACCCCAGGTGATCTCATTATGTTTTGGCTTAGCCGGACCTGCATCACTTGCTGAGTTGTAGCCAAGGACTTCAAGGCTGCTAACACCTCAGCCATCTCGGACTGGGATGGTGCCTGGCTGGAACTGGGTCCTCCAACACCAGATGGTGGAGGAGGTGGTGGTAACTCCGGTGACATATATGTGGCCTTACTTCCTTTTACATTTACTCTTTATGCCCGCATGTCTTGTATATATTACCTTTCCTTTTTATCGATTTCATCTATTAAGTGCAATATCTCGAGAGGATTGAGTGAAAACATACTTTAATTGTTATCCGGGTATTAGGAGTTGTACCGAATCATAGTTATTTCATGTCCCACATTTGAGGCTCAAATTCGATGAAGTTATTCTTTTAATGTTGATAATTTTTTATTCTTGGGAAAAAATTACGTTTTCTTTGTTAATAATTTGTTAAAATAAATATATCTATTGAGATTGGCATATTGGATATTTCGGCAACCATTTTGAAAAACATAAAGTTTGTGGGTTTCATCCCTGAAAACCCTCACGAGATAACACTTGTCCACTAGGGTGACCTGGTGGTTCAATGACTTATTGTATTCGCTAAATGCAATCGTGCGCCCGTGAAAGTGGTATGCTATCTTTTATACATAGTTTTTATTTTGTTGCTTTCTCTATGCGGTTAGTTCTCACTTTTTCTTCATCACTATGTCCTAACAATGTGTACGTTAGGGGTGTGATTAGTCACGAATATTACATTTAGTACCCTTAATGCTTGCGCATTCTAGCATTCTAGGGTACTTTAATTCCTATAATTAAGATCTTATATTGGATAACATTTGTTCCTTGTTTTATATGTTTTAAAGGTTTATTTGAGCTTTTATAAGTATTGGGGATGCATAGTGTGAAGTTGGATGCGTTTCGAGAAACTTTCATCTCAAGATGCAAATTCAAGGGAACTTTATTAATTTTATACTTCTAAATTTTTACTTTGGGTTTCCATGGTTACGCATTGTGGTGACAAAAATCTCAACACAAATATTTAATGAAGGAAAGCATGCACCAAGCTAATATGAATAGCAATAATAACAATCACAATCACACAACACAAAAATATTCGTGGTTTGACAAATTGCCTACGTCCACGGAGAGGTTTATTGTTGTATTTAAGTAACTCTCGAGAATTTTTTCATATGCCCCGGGCCAGGGGTACAATATATACTTAACTAAGAGAGAGAGAGTGTGTGTTGGTAACCAACACGTTAATCGAGTATTCCTTGAATATCTCATTCGAGATTGTTAGGGATGGACTTAGTCATATCCTTTTATCCTAACACTCATTCAATACACATAAGTTGGTCCGGGTGCCCTTTATTATTTATTTGGGCTTGGCCGACTACTTTTACGGGCCAGTTTGACAACAGAGGTACCCATAATTGCCCCTAAATTTTTTGGGGCTGAAACTTGGGCTCATAAATTTTAAATAACATCTTCGGTCTTGTTCTTATGGCATTGTTGTTATTTCTAGAATTAATAGGCGCGTGAATCGTCATTCTAAAGTGAGTTTAGGCGGCAGATCTTCTTCGATTGTAATTCACTATAATTTAGGGGGTAAACCGAGGTACTTAGATGATTCACTTCATTACTTCAACTTCTAACTTTCTCTTACTTTCAAACCATCATATTCTCTCAAGTTTCCTCTTGCTTTCAAGATTGTTCTTCGTAGTTTCAAAAGCTATTTCTTGCTTTTCGTCCTCATTCGCTTGCAGTTTCTCATCGCTTCAAGCTTCATTCTTTTCCTTTAAGTTCTCAGTCTCTCCTCTTTATGTATTTTCTTTCTATTGTAGCTAGGGTTTTCCTTGTGGCAAGGATATACAACAAATCTCTAGTAGAATTTAGGAAATGTTATAATATTCCTGACTGGGTGGATATTGAGAGTGCCCCTGTCCCTCATAATGTTCGCGACATTGAGGATGGCCACTGGATTCACGTCCTTCTGTTGTCTCAAGGGGGTTTAACCTTTCCCCCAAATTTCATGTTTTTACATTTTTTTTCAACATTTCAATATAGTCTCGGCCCAGTGTTCTCCAAACGTTTGGGAAATTATAAATGGCATCCATACAATAAATCAACTTTATGGCACTAATTTAGGTTTGCCTGAGATATGCTTCTGTTATAACTTCTTTCGTACCAGTTTTGGTCTTCTTTATTTGAAATCGAGGAGTCCAGAAAGGGTGTTGGTAGTGAACCTACCTGATTCCCATAAGAACTACTTGTTTAATGGATTCATTACTAGGAACTGGAAATTCCCTCCCCGAGTAGGGGGAGCAAGGTACAAGGGACCTATAATCCCTACTTATGGGGAGGAATACATAGGTTATTGTTTAATCTTACTTCTTTTTTATTGTTGCTCTAATGTGTTCTTCCTCTAATATTTTCTTTTCTTTTTCAAAAAAGTCCAAGAACAAAGATCCTGCTCTCCATGTGATTCGTGATGCTGAGTTAATCAAAGACCGGGAGATAAGGGACTCAATTATAGAAGGTGAACACCCCAGGTTGGCTGACTTCTTCTTAGAATACAATAACGCTACCTCTATATTTATCACCCATCCAATTGACTCCATCCCTCATCTTGATATCCCAGAGAAAGAAGAAGAGAAAGAAGCTGCTCTCCAACCGATCGAGCAAGACGACGAAGAGGAGAGAAGCTCAAATTCTGACATTGCTATAAGCGACAGAGGTGGTAGTGGTGAGGCAGGATCCAATGAGGAAGATTTTGGTGGAGAGAGGTCCAACGAGGAGGGCTCTAGTTTAGGAGGTTTCAGGTTGAAGAGCTCTAGCGAGGAGAACATGGCTCCCCCTAGAAGAAAAAACTTGATCCGAGATGATGATGATGATGTTATATTTTTTCAATAGGATGAAGATTCAGAAGATGAGGTCTGGGGACACTGCTAGTGGTTCCCAAACCACAGCTCATGAGAAAGAGCAGGAGAGGAAGAAGAAAAAAGAATAGAAAAGAGAGAGAGAGAGAGAGAAAGAGAGAGAGGGAGAGAGAGAGAGAGAGAGAAGAGAAGAAGAAGAAGAAGAAGAAGAAGAAGAAGAAGAAGAAGAAGAAGAAGAAGAAGAAGAAGAAGAAAGAAAGAAGAAGAAGATGAGAAGAGGAGAGGAGGAGAAAGAATAAAGAAGGAACAGGCTTTCCTTGTGCCTGTGGTTGTCCTAACTGAGGGGGCCTCTGTAGATCTATCCCCTCAGCTTGCTCCAATGATGCTTGAGACAGTAGTACTAACGATGGACCATGAACAGTATTCAAAGATGGATCCAAACCAGTTATCTCTTAAGGCAGATTAGGGGCATGCTTTGGTAAGCCCGTTTCCCCTCTTCTCTATTTTTTCTTTATTTCTTCGTATTCTTTGACTCTCATCTATTTCTTCTTCAAGTTTATGTCTGACTACACCGTCCTCCGCCACATTCAAGATGGGATAGCTAGGAGGAATGCTGAGCTCGAAGGGAGCTTGAAGACTACACAGGAGTCCCATAAATCCTAAGAGAAAACTCTCACAGAGGTCGAGGCCTCTTTCGCCAAGGAGAGGGCTGGGGCGGGCAAGGAGCTGAAGGAACTTCATGAGGCCTATGAGCTGGTTGTGGCGAGAAAACTTGCCATCACAAATGATAATACAGGTCTCGCTGAGAAGGTTAAGAGAGTTAAGACAAAGGCAACCACAGTTAGAGAGAGTGGCTACAATGAGGGCCGGGAGGTAGCCTATGAAGATGCTGAGAATCAGATTGACTACATCATCCGAGAAAACTTTAAGAAAGGTTGGGATCGAGACTTAGCTACTACTGGAGTTACTATTGATTCTCCTCTATTGGACGAGAACAATCCTGATCCCAAGCCCATTATTAAAGACGATGTCCCAGCTGCTCGGGCCAGTGAGGACTTTGTTGCTGCTGATGTTCCTGCTGTTCCTTCTGCCCCGATTGAGGGAGGTATGATTAGTGCGGAGACAAGCGAGGCCGCTACTGATAAGGGGAAGGATCCATCTACTTCTGAGCAGGTCGATGTCACCAACTAGGCTTTTAGGGCTCATTCTGTATTTTTTTATTTTTCTTCTTTCCACTCAATGTACTTGTATCTGTCTAGTGCCAATTTTGATGGAATGAAGAAGCTCTTTTTCTAGCGTTTTCTGATATATGTATTATATGTTCTCTTATGCTTTGTATTTTATTAATCTTAATGATTATATCCCAGCTACCTCTCTCCTAGGTCAAATTCTTGGCTCTAATGTGAGCGACTAAGTTCGCCGAGCTTTCATCAAAATTTGTAGATCTCTTAGGGAAAGTAATCAGGATTATAAAAATCAATCCAAATTGGTTACCAAGCTTAAGGATCGACTTGCAGAGATGGAAGAGATAGGTGCCTATGTTCAAGCAGAAATGAATGCTCAGAAAGATATTCTCTTGGATGTGTCAGAGATTAACCAGGTTGGGGAGGTGCTACAACAAGAGAATGATGCTTTAAGTAGGCAAGTTGCACACCTTAGAGAGAATGCACCGAGCATTGCTCCTGTAGTTATGCAAGGTTCTTCTTCATCATCTAGGCAACGATCTAGGATTGACGATGTTGGTTCCCAAAGGTAGATTGCCGAGCTAAAAGGAAATGTTCATTGGGCTTCAGAGGGATGTCACCATACTGAGGCACTTGTTAAAAAAAGGCCCTCGGTAACTGTGGGCAGATGGGTACAACCAAGGTTGGATAGTCACTCCCACAAAGATAAAGGTGGTCGAGGAGCTGGCCTTCATTAAAGGGTGGCTAAGTGCCCGCAGGGAGTTAATGGTGCCCAAGAATTCCGTTCTTTGGTACAGGCATGAGATCACTCCCTTGTCCTTAAAACCAAATCCATTCAGAAGGGATGATTGCTGGATCCCGATAGATGTTATCCCGAGGCAGCTGTTGGTTCCAAACTCAAAGGAGTTCGAGGAGGATTTTTCTCCCCATCCTGATAATGGTCAAAGAGCATGAGTAACTGACTACCTTGCTTAGAGACCTGGACCTTCTTAAGAGTTTGACTCATTTTATCGCTATTACACATGTAATTTTATCACCGTTGCACATGTAACTATGTAAATTTTAGCAATACAATATTTATGTTTTGGGCCAAGGCCGATCAACATATGTTGTCTATTTTCGTAATCTCTAGTTATTTTGGGCACCTCAGCCGACTAAATATGACTTAGAGTTTATTTTCAAATGAGTATTCTCCCAGTCTAGTATGCCTTAGCCATACCATTCTGCGTCACTTTACCTTTTAGGTCACGTCGTCACGCTGCCTTAGGCCTAAGTTAGACGATGGCGAGAATACACCTGATTAAAGGGAAATCTGCTCGAGCAGGATTTTAGAGACAACCTATGTTGGCGACCAACCTGGTTGTTCGTGCTTCCTAAGGATCCCCTTTAGGTCTTTATTTATTGTTGGAGAAACCTAGGAGGCCAATTGTGTTATGAATAATGGCCTGAGGAGGGTTATTATGCGTTAACCCTACTAACTATGCTTTGGGGAAGTTGAGCTAGTATAAACCTAACCACTTGTAGTGCAATCACAAGAGGCTAAACTTAAGAGATATTTATCACAGTTGTTATGAGAGTGAAACCTGTAACTTAGAAAGGGTTCATTTAATAAGATATATTTGAGGAAACCATTACATATAGAATGCTAAAGCCAATCATTTTTATTGATTAAAATCAGGAACATAAAGCAACATTAAGTTTAGCCCTTCAGGATTAATTTTCACAGCATTGATAGATAGATCTAGAAGTAGAATTTCTAAACTAATGGTGCATAGATAGATAGATCTAGAAGTAGAATTTCTTTAGGTTGGTCGCATTCCAAGCTCTTGGTATCTCCCAGCCCTTCAGCATTTCCAAGTGATAGGCTCCTTGTAGGTCATCTCTTACTACCTTGAATGGTCCTTCCCAGTTCGGTCCTAGCTTGCCATCTGATTGTTTCACAGCATTGCCAAGGACCTTCCTTAGGACATAGTCCCCAACTTGAAATTTTCTTAGGTTGACTTTCTAGTTGTACTGGTTGGCTAGTTGCTGCTGGTAGAATGCCAGTTTAACTAGAGCTAATTTTTGCCGTTCATCGGCTATGTCAAGTTCAGTGAACAATGCTTCATCATTGTGGCCTTGGTTGAACAATGTAGACCTCAAGGTAGGGAAACCATCTTCTAGTGGGATAATTTCTTCCATTCCATATGTGAGTACAAAGGGTGTTTTCACTGTTGCATACCTTGGGGTGGTACGATAGGCCCAGAGGATGTGGACCAATTCGTTCACTCAATCTCTTTTGGCCCATTCCAGTCATTTTTTTAGTCCATCAATCACTGTATTATTAGAAGCCTCGGCTTGACCATTGCCCTAGGGATATGCTACAGAGCTGAAATAGTGTGTGATTCCATGATCGTTACAAAAGCTTTGGAAGGGGCCACTCTAGAACTGGGTCCCATTATCAGTAATGATCGTTCTTGGTACGTCGAAGCAGGAAATAATGTTTCTCCATATAAACCTCATTATGTATGTGTCCCTGATATTTTTCGATGGTTCTTCCTCTATCCACTTAGTGAAGTAGTCTATGGCAGCCAACATATACTTTTGGTTGCCTGTCGCCGTAGGCAGAGGATCTACGATGTCCAAATCTCACTATGCAAAGGGACACGTGTTGGTTAGTGACTTTAAAAAACTTGCGAACTGATGGACCATGGGTGAGTGCTTTTGGCATTTCTCTCACTTTTGAACGTAGAATCCAGCGTCCTTCTGCATGTATGGCAACAAATATCCTTCCTCCATTGCTCAAAATTTTAGCGACCTTCCTCTTGCGTGACTTCCACAAATTCCCTCATGGAGTTCGTACAGAATTTCCTTGACGTCTTATGGATGAACGTACTAGAGGTAAGGCCCAATAAAGGATCTCTTATATAATTTCCTATCAGGAGATAAGTGAAAGCGAGCAGCTTTGACTCCTATCTAATGAGCCGACCTCTTATCATATGGCAATATATCACTTCGTAATTAGTTTGCGATGGGGTCCATCTAGCTCGGAGCCTTCTCGATGTGGAGAACCTATTCGAGATTCAGTGGCTCAGTGGTCTGATCAATGTTGGGCTGCGTAAGGAAATCTATTTGGATTGTTCTTCTCAAGTTGGATTATATTATTGAGCTCAGATATGCTAGGGCATCCGCGTGGGTGTTCTGTCCTCCAGGGAACTGAACATTCACTTGACTAAAATTAGTTATTAATACCTTTACAATAGCGAGATAAGTCTCCATCCTTTGCATTAAAATCGCCGCATATCTGATTTGATACCAGTTGTGAATCGTCGAAGACTTCAAGGTGCCTTGCCCCTAATAATTATGCTTTGCATAGTCCGGTGATCAGTGTCTCATATTCTGCCTCGTTGTTAGAGGCTTCAAATCCAAGTCCTATTCCCTGCTCGAGTACCGTATTTTTGGGTGTCACTAATATAATGTCTACTCCTTACCCCTTTGAGTTGGAGGCTCCATCAACGTATAAGGTCCAAATACTTGGTCCCTGTGAGCTTTCCCATGATTGTCTTGTTTCTGGCTGATCACAGGATTGTTCCTCTATGAACTCAGCGATGAAATCAGATAGAATTTTCCCCTTGACGATAGTTTTTGGTTGAAAGTGAATATCAAACCTTTCGAGCTCGACCGACCACTTTGACAATCGGCCAAAGAGGTCTGATTTCCTTAGAACAACCTTGAGGGGGTGTAAAGTAACCACGAATATGGAGTGGAACTCAAAGTAATGCTTCACCTTTCTTGAGGCTATCACCAGTGCGTAAGCAATACTTTCCAATGTCAGGTACCATTTCTCGGCTTCTAGAAGGGTCTTGCTTCCATAGTAGACTGGATGTTGGCTCCCCTCTTTATCTCATACCAATGCAGAGCTCACAGCATGGTCTGATATCGCAAGGTAAAGATATAAATGATCATTTTCTTTAGGAATCACGAGTAAATCACTACACCAAAAACAACATTTTGGCACACCCTGATATTAAAATTCTGGCACAGCTTAAAACTGTGCCAGATTTTGGCACGGTTTAATAGAAATTTGGCACACTTTAAAATAGTGCCAAATTTTGGCACTGTTTAAAAGTGTGCCAAAATAAATTAAACTTCATTAAAATATAAATACACCCCAAAAAGTATCCCCTTAATTTTTTTAGGCTCCTGCTCTCTTCTTCTCAGCCTCTCTCTCTCTCTCTCTCACGCTCAGTCCCTCACCTCTGTCATCCTCCACTATCCACGCACCTCTGTCGCCATCCTCCACTATCCTCGACCATCCACCCACCTGCGTAGACATCCTCCCCCACCCACGCACCTCCGTAACCTCCACGCACCTATGTGCCCTTCTTAATATACACACAAAAAACATCCATTTTCAATTGAATTTTGGTTTGCCCTCAAATCCAAATGCCCAAATCTCAGACCATTCCCCAAAACGATGGAATCTCCACTTCCCCAACATAAAGGTTTCTTTACTTTTCTTCAGGGAGCCCCTAGATTGGTAAATTCTTCTCTCTTTTGTCTAATCTAAATCTAATGCATGTCTTTTATTATTATTTTGATTATAAGACCTTCTTGTTTGAATCTAGTTGAGATTGTATATTAATTTATGTTTGATACCCCCCATTTATGTTAGATGTTAAATTTAGAGTTCATATTAGGTAAATGCTTGATATTTATTAGAATTATTTTACAGTTATTGTTGGTTTAATATTCAGGGTCAATTTTATGATTAATTTTAGAGATATTGTTGGTTTGAATTTGGTTTAAATTTGAGTTTGATGAATTTAATTTTTTTGTTAAAAAAGTTAACTTATGGAGATTTAAAAAAAGCCATGTTTGGTTACTCTTAATCTCTAAAAATAACCTTAAAAAAATTTGGCACCAAGGGGGTGACACTCAAATTGTTTTATTGTATTTAGCGCTATAACATTGATAGAAGAAAAAACACCAAGGGGGTGACACTCAAATTGTTTTATTGTATTTATATTATTCATTGTAGCTTAGTATATGATGGTGCAATAAGGAGAACAGTTTAGGTCTTTATATGATTGAAATTGCATGAAATTTATCGATAGAGGGGCATGGTTATTTCACATTCTTAAAACATTTTATAAGGAAGATTGTTGAAACCATCATGAACTTCGACATGTTGTTTTCCAAAGCCCCTTATGGCGTAAAACTAATCTTAGGTTTGATTGAATGTTCCACTTCAAAAGCCAAACAATGGTGCCCGGGGTTCTAGAGCTACTAATCTTCCATTTTCTTTTTTAGTTTTTTTGTTTAGTTTTTGCCCCAAGATAAGTAATTTCTAACTAATTTGACATGTATTTTATTCTTTCACTTATTATTAACCTACAAGATGTTCTGTAGTTTGACATGTATTTTGTTGGGACAAAATTTTGTTATGCATACTAGACGGAAAGTAAAAAACATTCCCAAATATGCTCCATCACAGTTCTACATTGACAATGTGTTGCCTCGAATCAAGGTGAAAAAGATAATGTCCCTAAAACCTTTTGTTGATCGCCTTCGGTAAGTTTAAGGATGTTATTCAGAATGTTATGTTTTCAATTTAGTACATTTTTTTAAAGTTCAAGTTTGTGTTAGTTTTTTAATCTATTTTTCATCTCATGGCTTGAAATCATCGTAACTGCAATTGTATATCATAATGTGACCATACATTTTTCAGATTCTTAGCTCTAGAGTGGAAATGAGAGATGGAATAAGGTCTGTAGTTACACTACTAAAGATGGTAGTTTGGTCTTCTGTAAGTTGTTTTTAAATAATCCCACAATATGATTAATAACATCTTGATCATTCTCCCAAGTATTACCCTCTTCATCTTCAATGGAGTGAATCCTAAGCTTTTGGTGCTTGGTTTTAACACTAGCCTATCCATTACCAAACTTAACTCATCTATACTGTTACATCAAGTTTATATTGTCCCCTATAGCCTAAGTCTGATAATCCACTATCCTCAATGGCTTGGTTAAAGAGCACATCTGAACCTAAAGATCTCTTCTTTCATCTCTAGTACATTTAGCATATGCATATTATACATTGTATCTTAAGTCTGATAATCCCCTATAGCCTAAGTCTGATAATCCACTATCCTCAATGCCTGGCCATTATGCATATTATGCACTGTAATATACATATTACAGTGAGTATCACAACTGTAATATGCATATTACAGTTAACTGCAGCAATATGCATATTACAAGTTGTAATATGCATATTAAATGAGGAAAAACATTCTACTGTATGCATATATGTTGCATATACGCACACATTTATTTCATATATGTATAGTATGCGTACATGGATATGTGTACATGGATAGAATTATTTGTTTATGCAATTGAATGAAATTTTATAGGTTCCAAACATTGACACCTGAAAAGCTATTTGATCAAGCATAGCTATTTGATCATGTCTTAGGCCTCGTTTTAGAATCTCGTCCAAAGCAGTGTTAATTAAGACTTCTACTGATGCTACTTGTTTCGTTTTTGTTTCTACATTTCTAAACTTGAGTAAATGAGGTTGTTCGTAAAAGGATTATCGTTGAAGGAGTTATATATATATATATAACATCATGTACAACGACGAGTTTGCGAGATCATTTGAGCTCGATGCATTATGTGGTGAACCTGGTCTTCCTTAGTCAATGGCATGTTTCCTAGATTTGTGTGAATATTTGATATTCTCATTAGTCCAATAGCGAATTTAAGAACTCTTTTTTTTTCTATATGTACTGATAATTGAGAAAATTAAAGCAAAATTAGATCAAGAGTTCAAGTGTTAATCAAAATTTGTGTTATCGTCTACATTACACAAGTAAAAAGTGTGCTTGATCCGTTAGCTTGGGAGCTGATTATGTCCAAAGAGATGATGATTCTGAATCTGGAAGCGAGGTGAAGCATCAAAACTAGTTTTATTTCTCGTTGAGCTTAAGATAAACACAAAAAACTTTTAATTTCATACATTACATTATGACTATTTTTTACTTAAGGGTCTCACTAAGGGTTAAAATTAGACTTTGGTACCTCTTTAGTACATTTTTTCTCATCGAATATAAAATGGCTTACTTTATGAGCTTATTTAGTTAAATTGGTGGAAGGGATTTGCTGGTGGTTTGGTTTTGGAATTTGTTGTTGCTCTTGAGTTTATTTTAAATGTTAAAACATGTTGGATTTAACGAATAAACAAAAGAAACTATGTCAAAATGGACCAATGTAACTTGTACAAACTAACCGCGTAGTCGGGGACCTCCCAATTTGAGATGATGATGCTAATTTCAAAACATGTAGATTAGGCTTGAAAATAACCCATTAAAGGGTGAAAATCCAAACTAGCCCCCAAACGACCCAGTAAGAGGCACGAACACCTCGCACGAGACCAATGTAACTTGTACGAACTAACCGCGTAGTCGCGGGTCACCTGGTTTGAGAATATGATGATAATTTGCAAAAATAACAATTAGACTTAAAAACAGGTCGTTAAAGGGTGAAAACCCAAACCAGCCCCCAAACGGACCCGTAAGAGGCAAGAACACCTCGCACGGGACCAATGTAACTTGTACGAACTAACCGCATAGTCGCGGGTCTCCCATTTTGAGAATACGATGATAATTTGCAAAAATCAACACTTATACTAAAAAATAAACCGTTAAAGGGTGAAAACCTAAACCAGTCCCCAAACGGGCTCGTGGGAGGCACGAACACCTCGCACGGGACCAATGTAACTTATAGGAACTAACCACGTAGTCCCGGGTCCCCAGTTTGAGAATATGATGATAATTTGCAAAAATCAACACTTAAACTTAAAAACAGGCCATTACAGGGTGAAAACCTAAAGCAGCCCCCAAACGGACCCGTAAGAGGCACGAACACCTCGCACGGGACCAATGTAGCTTGTAGGAACTGACCGCGTAGTCACGGGTCTCCCGGTTGGAAAACATGATGATAATTTGCAAAAATCAACACTTAAACTTAAAAGCAGGCCGTTAAAGGGTGAAAACCCAAACCAGCCCCCAAACGGACCCGTAAGAGGTGCGAACACCTCGAACGGGACCAATGTAGTTTGTAGGAACTAACCGCATAGTCTCAGGTCTCTCGGTTTGAGAATATGACGATAATTTGTAAAAATAACACTTAGACATAAAAACAAGCCGTTAAAGGGTGAAAATTCAAACCAGCCCCCAAACGACCCCGTAAGAGGCACGAACACCTCGCAAGGGACCAATGTAACTTGTAGGAACTAACCCCGTAGTCCCGGGTCTCCCAGTTTGAGAATATAATGATAATTTGCAAAAATCAACACTTAGACTTAAAAACAAGCCGTTAAAGGGTGAAAACCCAAACCAGCCCCCAAACGACCCCGTAGGAGGCACGAACACCTCGCACGGGACCAATGTAACTTGTAGGAATTGACCACGTAGTCCCGGGTCTCCCGGTTTGAGAATATGATGATAATTTGTAAATATCAACACTTAAACTTAAAAATAAGCCGTTAAAGGGTGAAAATTCAAACCATCCCCTAAACGACCCCGTAGGAGGCACGAACACCTCTCACGGGACCAATGTAACTTGTAGGAACTGACCACATAGTCTTGGGTCTCTCGGTTTGAGAACATGATGATAATTTATAAAAATCACACTTAGACTTAAAAATAAGCTGTTAAAGGGAGAAAACCCAAACCAACCCCCAAATGACCTCGTAAGAGGCACGAACACCTCGCACGGGACTAACGTAACTTGTAGGAATTGACTGCGTAGTCCCGAGTCTCCCGATTTGAGAACATGACTATAATTTACAAAAATCAACACTTAGACTTAAAAACAAGCCGTTAAAGGGTGAAAATTCAAACCATCCCCCAAACGACCCCGTAGGAGTCACGAACACCTCGCACGGGACCAATGTAACTCGTAGGAACTGATCCGTAGTCCCAGGTCTCCCGGTTTGAGAATATGGTGATAATTTACAAAAATCAACACTTAGACTTAAACACAAGCCGTTAAAGGGTGAAAACCCAAACCAGCCCCCAAACGACCCCGTAAGAGGCACGAACACCTCGCAAGGGAACAATGTAACTTGTAGGAACTGATCGCGTAGTCTCGGGTCTCCCAGTTTGAGAATATGATGATAATTTGTAAAAATCACACTTAGACTTAAAAACAAGCCGTTAAAGGGTGAAAACCCAAACCAGCCTCCAAACGACCCCGTAGGAGGCACGAACACCTCGCACGGGACAAATGTAACTTGTTGGAACTGATCGGGTAGTCCTGGGTCTCCCGTTTTGAGAATATGACTATAATTTGTAAAAACCAACACTTAGACATAAAAATAAGCCTTTAAAGGGTGAAAATTCAAACCAGCCCCCAAACGACCCCGTAGGAGGCACGAACACCTCGCAAGGGACCAATGTAACTTGTAGGAACTGATTGCGTAGTCCCGAGTCTCCCAGTTTGAGAATATGATGATAATTTGTAAAAATCACACTTAGACTTAAAAACAAGTTGTTAAAGGGTGAAAACCCAAACCAGCCACCCCGTAGGAGGCACAACACCTTGCACGGGACTAATGTAACTTGTAGGAATTGACCGCGTAGTCCCGGGTCTCCCGGTTTGAGAATTTGACGATAATTTGAAAAAATCCACACATAGACTTAAAAACAAGCCGTTAAAGGGTGAAAATTCAAACCAGCCCCCAAACGACCCCGTAGGAGGCACGAACACCTCACACGGGACCAATGTAACTTGTAGGAACTTACCGCATAGTCCCGGGTCTCCCGATTTAAGAATATGACGATAATTTGTAAAAATAGCACTTAGACTTAAAAACAAGCCGTTAATGGGTGAAAACCCAAACTAGACCCCAAACGACCCCGTAAGAGGCACGAACACTTCGGACGGGACCAATGTAACTTTTAGGAACTGACCGCGTAGTCCTGGGTCTCACGATTTGAGAATATGACCATAATTTTCAAAAATCAACACTTAGACTTAAAAATAAGTCGTTAAAGGGTGAAAACCCAAATGACCCAGTAGGAGGCACGAACACCTCGTACGGGATCAATGTAACTTGTAGGAGCTGGCAGCGTAGTCCCGGGTCTCCCGTTTGAGAATATGGCGATAATTTGTAAAATTAACACTTAGACTTAAAAATAAGCCGTTAAAGGGTGAAAACCCAAACCAGCCCCTAAACGACCCCGTAAGAGGCACGAACACCTCGCACGGGACCAATGTAACTTGTAGGAACTGAACGTGTAGTCATGAGTCTCCCAGTTTGAGAATATGACGATAATTTCCACTCCTATATGTAATTTTTTAGTTTGAGTAAATTTTTTTTATAAATTATTGAGTTACTAATATCGTATGTTTTTTATATCCTATTTTTTTTTTGCAAGATAACAGTTTATCGTTGGCATTTATTCACGTGGAACACACAGAGAACTCAATGGTTCACAACAAGGGGTTTATTCATGATTCCATTTTTTTGTGTTATGGTCGTGCGGGCTTTTCTAGTTTATTGTTAACTTTTATGGCCGTGCGGGCTTTTGTAAGTTAATTGTTATATTTTGTGGTCGTACCGGCTTTATGTTAGGCAGGTTTTGTATTAGTAGGTTTTGGAATGTCCAGAAAATAGAGGAAACTCTGCCTAATTTTTTTGGCCTGTGAACTATTAAAGACTTGTAATATTTTGAAGTTTGTATGTACATTAGTTTATCAACAACGTGCAATATTTTTAATTTGTGAATTTTTATGCTTTTAAATAATTAATTTTTTTTCTTTTTATAAAAAAATTTGGCACAGTTCAAAACCGTGACAAAAGTGTATCATATTTTGGCACGGTTTTGAACTGTGCCAAATTTTTTTTAAACTGTGCTGAATCTGGCACAGTTAAAAACTGTGCCAAAAGTGTGCCAGAAATATCAAATTCTGGCACGATTTAAAAGTGTGCCAGAAGTGTTCCTGTTTGGCCAAATATGGCACACTTTTGAGCCATGCCAGAAAAAAATTCCATTTTGGAACACCTGATTCTGGCACAGTTCAAAACCGTGCCAGATTTGGTCTGACACAGTTTTAAACCGTGCCAGATTCTTGTTTTTGGTGTAGTGGAGGTGGCCTGTTGAGATAGGCCTTGAGTTCTTCTATGACCCTCGATCATTCCTCGTTCCATGTCATGCCCTTGTTTTTTTTAACAACTGAAAGAACGACTGGCATAGCTCTAAAGACTTAGAAATGAACCGATTGAGTGCGGAGAACATTCCCATGAGTTTCTATACATCTCTCACTATTTGAGGTGGTTGAACTTTGTTGACGGCGTCAATCTAAACAGTATTTGCCTCTATTCTTATCTTGCTGACCAAGTATCCATGGAGTTTTCCTGACTGGACACTGAAAGAACACTTACTTGCATTGAGTTTCATTTGGTATCTCCTGAGTATTTTGAAAGTCATTGCTAAGTCAGAGAGGCGACCGTCCTTGATATTGATCTTGATGAGCATGTCATCGATGTAAACCTCCATAGTATCCCCCAATTAATCTTTAAACATCTTCGTAACTAGCCGTTGATAGGTCACTCCTGCATTCTTAAGGCCGAAAGGCATAACTTTATGACAATACAAACCAACAGTGGTTATGAAGGAGGTCTTATCATGATTCGACATGTGAAGGGGGATTTGGTGGTATCTAGAGTACGCATCTAAAAATCTCATCTTCTCATGTGCTGCTGTTGCATCAACCAGTTTATCAATCTTTGAAAGGGGGAAACTATCTTTGTGATCGGCCGAGTTGAGGTTGGTGAAGTCGATACAAACTCTCCACTTTCCATTGCTCTTTGTAACTACTACTAGGTTGGATAACCATTTAAGGAACTGAGCCTCCCGTATAAAACTTACATCCAGTAGCTTCCCGACCTCTTGATCTACTGCTCTAGCTTTCCCGGGGGTCGTTTGGTCGACTTTCTATGTGATTAACTTAAAAGTTGGGTACACATGCAATCGATGACAAGAAATGCTGGGATCAATCCCATGTAGCTCGTAGGGTTCCCATGCAAAAACATCCAAGTTTATTTGGAGAAGGGTGATTAGTTATTTCTTCTCATGATCGGTCAAGGAGGTACTAATCAAAAACTTCTTTTTAGTCGAGCTACTACCAGTTGTGACTTCTTCCAGGTGTTTAATGACCCTCTCAGAAGGAAGGATCCTGGTCTCCTCCACTCCTAGTCGATCGTACCTTAGCAGCTATTTGGAGGGCTCCAACCCCTCTTAGGCTTCCTCCTTGCTTTTTTTTCCTACTTTTTTCTCCTATTTGGGGCGTATGGCCACAATAAAACACTTCATTGTCACAGCTTGGTCCCCATGGATCTCAACCACTCCTCGACTAGTTACACACTTCAGTTTTTTATGATAAATCGATGGCATGGTCTTCATTGCGTGGAGCCATCCCCTACCAAGGATTGCTTGGTACGATGATTCAATATCAATAACAAGGAACTCAATCATTTTAAAGATGCTTCATATACTGACTGGCAGGGCGATCTTTCCCAAAGGATATATGATCTTTCCCATAAAGTCGACCAATAGAACAGTGGCATCCTTGAGGTCGGCTACGCTCAGCTTTAACTTTCTAAACAATTCTAGGTACATTACCTCGAATGAATTCCTTGGTCGACGAGCAACCTTTCAACATCCCAGTGGTAATCCTGAGTGTAATGACCAGTGCATCATGATAAGAAGGGGTTCTCACCCCCACCATGTTGTCATCCGTGAACAGAATATGCTTATTATAGTTGGTGTCCTTCGATCGTCGACGCTCACCTACTTGAATCTTGTTCGGGTCAATCTGAAAGGCCTTCATGACTACAGAAAGCTTCTTAAATTTGTTTGAGTTTTGATGCCCCATGTATTACTGCAAATTCATGGTCGAAATCCTCCTCGAGGACATTATCGGGCCTCTACTCATTATTCGATGCTGCTTTGTCTATCCTCTTATCCAAAAACTCGTTAAGGAGCCCAACGTTGGCCAACTCCTTGAGGTGAGACTTGAGGGCTTTATAATGCTCCGTTTTATAATCGCCTCCCTTGTGGAACGCGCACCTTTGTCTGTTATTTCATTTTGAGGAGTCCTTCCCATCTTCTTCATCCATTTAATAAATGGCTCCTCTTTGATCTTTGCAAGGATCTTATATATCGACTCTCTAAATACTGCATTTACGTCCTGAAATGCCTTTGAGGCGTCATTTTTTTCCCATTTTTGGAGCTATTTTTGCCCCCATTCTTGTTCCCTTTCTTTCGTGGTTCATTTTTCTCAGCTCTTTTACCAGCCTTTACACGACCATTATCCGCTGCATTAATATGGGTCACATCCTCGACTTTGGCATATTTTTCAAATCGATCCATCAAGTCGACAATAGATTCAACCTCCTTCTTAGTTAAGAACTGGTGCAGGAGGTAAGAGCTCGGCAAACCAATTTTAAAGGATACTGCAGCAACCTGCTCCGAGCAATCCTTAATTTCATTGAATACTTCCAAATACGTCTTCACGTTCTCTCTGAGGTTCTCCTACAGCTTTTTCTTCATAGTAAGCAGTGCATCCATCCTCTTCGGGTAGAAGATGCTTGTTATGAAGAGAGATGTAACTCGCTCACCCGAGGATTTAAAATTTTGAATGGACCTATGAGGTAGCTTCTCAAACCAATTCCGGGACACATCGTGCAAGCTCTAAGGGAAGATTCGACATTTGAGCGTATCATTGTGACTTCATAGAGTCATAGCTTACCGATATTTCCTGACATGGTCAATGGGATCAGTCTTCTCATCATAAATCTTGAACTTAGGAATCGCGAACTTCTTCAGAGCCTATTTTTTTTCTATTTCCCTTGAAAAAGGGGACTTCATCTGGGTTTTGAGAGCTCGCCTGGCTAGCTCTCTTGTTGATCTGGCACCGCGATAAGCTGGGTGCTGGTCCATCTCCCTCTAGACCAAACTTCGTATGTCATCGTTCTGCCGACCAGGACTCCTGTAATGGTGTACTTGTTGCACTCGTTCGAAATGGTTATCATCCGACCAGTGCCTTTTGTTCTTATTAATTCATGCCTCGGGATTCTTCCTCGGCTGCAAGACTTTCTCGCCTGAAGTTTAGGAGTCCGATCGTGGCATTACCTCATACGTCGATGGAGTTCTCTATCCATCCTTTCCAGGTGTCTCTTGAGGTAAGCATTTTCATCTTGCTATTGGCAAGTATCCTCCTTCTTCACATGGAGGCTAGCCTCATAGTCGTCTATAAACTTAAAGATCTGCGTGGATCTGGGTGGCCCCTGGCTTTCTTCGGAGACTTTCCTCTCCTGGAGAAGTCTTGGTTTTGAATGGCACATTTAAGACCTTACCCTTGGAGGGTTTGGATGTTGATGAATACATCCTTATTGAGGAATGTTACGGTTGTCATGGGACATGGTTGGTTCTTATTGGTGAAGGTATTTGCAAGAAAAACAATCGTTTCCCACAAACGGCACCAATTATGGTGAGAAAAATCTCAACACAAATAATTAATGAAGGAAAACATGCACCAAGATAGTAAGAATAACAATAATCACAATCACAGTCACACAACATAATAATATACATGGTTCGGTAAATTTCCTACGTCCACGGAGAGGTCTACTGATGTATTTTAGTAACTCTCGAGAATATTTTTCATATGACCCTATGCCCCGAGCCAGGGGTACAATATATACTCAGCTAAGAGAGAGAGAGAGAGAGTGTTAGTAACCAACACATTAATCGATTATCCCTCGAATATCTCATCCGAGATTGTTGGGGATGGACTTGTTCATATCCTTCTATCCTAACTGTCATTCAAGACACATAAGTTAGTCGGGTGCTTTTTATTATTTATTTGGGCTTGGTCGGCTACTTTTACGGGCTTTTGTGCAAATCGTGCATCATTCTAATCCGGAACAATCATGTTATGGATATTTTCTTGAAGTATTTTTGTGATTTTCAGATTTTACCCATGGATCGATAAGACAACTTAGATTTTACCAATGGATCGATGGATGAAATACATGGATCGATCCTCCATATCTCAGCCTTCACAGAATGTTTTAAGATTTCAATTTTTTTCCCATGGACATAATCCAGTAATTTATTGGAACGATCCCCGGGTCCGCAAATTGGGTATTTTTTTATTTTTGTTTCTATTTTTGGCACTTGCTATAAATATCAAGTGTAATTTATTTGAGGAATGTATATCAGATATTTTTTAGGGCTTTGCTTTATTTTAAGAGCTTCTCCCTCTCATAGGTTTTCTATTTTTGTGGGTATGTAATGTACAATTCATCTTCTTCTTCATCAATTCAAACTTTCATAATTATTTTAATTCTTTGTTAATTAGTTTTAGTTCTTTACTTGTTGCTTTCTTTCATATATTGTTGTAGTTAGTCATTTAAAATTCTTTCTAGCTAATTAAATCGGGTTGATATTTTTGAACTCATCTCTAGGTATTTAGTTGCTTTGTTATGGTATGATGATATAGGCTAGTTTTGATAGGTTATTTCTAGATTGGTCCACGAGTTTTTACTCATTTTCCCACACTTTCACCACTTTTGCAGATTTTTCATAAACTATGAAAAAGTGAACACAAAACTATGGCTTTTGCTTAATACTTGCAAAACGGGAAAAATAGAAATTATAAAATGACTTTGGGTGAGAATTTACATAATCATATAAAGAATGTGGGGCTTCTAAAAATTATTCTCAAAACAAAAGGCCATAAAATTATTACAATAACAATGTTGGAAACTATTGTGATAATAGTTCTCCTAACTATTATGGCAATAACATTCAAAAAAATTATATTAATAATTTTGAAAGTAGCTACGATAATAGAACTCAAATTATTCTTTTTGGAGAAGTTACTCTACCTCTAAAGTCATTTGTTGCGTACTTGCAAAGTCAAAAAAATGAAAATTTTGATAACTATTATTCTGAGGAAAATTATTGTTGGGAAAAAGATTTGGATCCATTATTTGAAGTGAGTGATTTTTTTCTTCCTATATTTTGGAAGATGAAAAATTCTTTGAACCAAATAAGAAATTTGAGGTTCTTGATCAAAGCATATCTACTTTGGTTTTAACCATTTATCTGTTGTCCTAACGCATAATGGAGAACAAAAGTGATGAGGAAATGAATGTAGTATCCATTTTCAATGAAATAATGTCTTCTTTGAACAACAAAGAGGAGGTTTCAACTAGTTTTTCACCTCAAATAATTTTATAAGATCAACTCATTGAGAATGATCATATCTCCCTCGAAATTCAATATTTGAGCGATGATAAGTCATATTTTCATATTGAATTTGTTTCCTCACCATTCTTTTTACCGTTATCGAATCATTACACATACCGCAAAAAACGGATGAAAGTATTGCGAACTTTGACCCATTATTACCAAGGAATGCTTTTCGAAATTCTTTTCATGATGGGATTTTTCCTTATGTGTGACTCATCTCCCATTCTATTTGGAAAAACCTTTTGCGTAAATTTTGACTTTCTTAGGTCCCATTTGTACTTGTACTCGTTGCATCTAAACCCCGATCATCCGCCAAAATAATTTCATTGGTGATGGCTCTTTTCCTCCACCCTTTGTATACCTTCCATTATGCAAACATAATTCCTATTTTTCGGGAGGCATGTTTTTTTGTGGGAGTCCATCCTTGATCCCACAAAGTCAAATTGTTTTATGGGTGGATCCTCAAAATTTTCATCTTCTAGTGTATAGTTAGATAGAAGTTAAAGTTGTTAGGTGAACATAGTAGTTTATTTTATTTTTATTTTTTATTATTGTCTAGTGTAATTAGTTAAAAATTTTATTCTTTTTTATTTGTTACGCTTGGTTCTAACATGTTTTGTAGAATCTTTAGACATAGACTATCTGAGGATCGCTCTATATTAAGTAATATCTTTCTCTACCACTTTTTAATGTTGTTATTGATTCACATTGAGAACAATTCATAGTTTAAGTTAGGGGTATGGGTTATTCTTCCCATTCATTGATAGTTTCTTTGATTTGTTTACATATTATTCCCAAGCATGCTTTTGTTGAAAAATTTCAAAACTTTTAAAAATATTTTAATTCTTTTTTAACCTTTGTTAGGCCTTTTGACCTTGTTTTCGATAACTAATTTAATAATTACACTATGCAATTGCTAAATCAATTATTAATTTCATGTTATTAGACTTTAGTCCTCAAATTGTCGATATTTATAATGAATGCGCAAATTAAAACTTTGACCCCATGAGAACATGAGCATTTCTTGTTAAATGATTCGGTAGGACAATTATAACTTGGAGTTATTTTTTTACTTTGTGTACATTAAAATCTAGCAAGCTTTGTGCTTTTCTTTATTTGTGAGTGTTTTATATATTACTCTTTCCTTCTTGAAAATTTTAAAGCTATCGGTAATCTCATTTTTTTTCTTAAATCTTCATATATTGAGTTCATTTTGAAATATGTTACTTGATCTTGATTTTGAACATTATTTTGACTCGAGAATCGCATAATCCTTAGGAAATGATCATAGTCCCTCTTTTTTATTTAACCCATATTGACCATTACCTCACCCTACATATTTCTTTAGTCAGCCCCTTTCATCCTAAATATAGCCTTTTATTACATCACCCAAATTCTATAACCCACTTCACATTGGAGTATAACCCATATAAACACCTTCACTACCTTAGTTTTGGATTGTACATGGGATTTAATATTTTTTTATTTCATTGCTGCAATTAAGCATATGACTTGGCTTTTATTATCAATAAATAAATAAAAAGAAAAAAGGAAAAAGAACAAAAAGATAAGGCTTGAAAAAAGTAAGAATCCTGAAGTTACGTTTAGAGAATAATAATGTTAGATATAATCTAATGTTATATCCATTACTTTGTGTGGAGTTTATAATCCAATTTTGAAATTGGCCACGATTTTTCATTGCCTCGAGTATTCTCCTTGACCCTCTTGAATCCATAAATATAGGATTTCTTTCATAACCTTAAACCAAAACCTGCATCACAAACTTTAAAAGTCCTATATGCTCCTAAGGTGAATGTGATTCAAAAGTCTAAATAACTTGAATAATATGTCAAAACGCATTGCATCTCCTTTAATGAATGATATCCTTTCATGGGATTGAATTTTTCATTTTATATATAGCGTTCTTCATTGTTGGAATTGTTGTGGCCTTAATTCCTTTTACATTTACTCTTTATGGATGCATGTCCCTTGTGTATTACCCCTCGTTCTTAGTGATTTCATATGTTAGGTGTAATATCCGAAGAGGATTGAGTGAAAACATACTTTAATTGTTATTCAGGTTATAGAAGTTCAAACCGAATTGTAGTTTTTTCATGTCCCACACACCACATGCACTTAAGGTTTCAATTCTATGAAGTTATTCTTTTAATGTTTATAATTTCAGATTATTGGAAAAAAATTGCATTTTTTTCTTAATAATTTGTTGAAATACTTATTGTTGTTCAGCTTGGCATATTGGATATTTGGGCAACCGTTTTGAGGAAACTTGATGTTTGTAAGTTTCATCGCTGAAAATCCTCAGGAGACAACACTCGTCCACTAGGGTGACCTAGGGGTTTAACCACTTGTTGTATTCGCTAAATACAATTGTGCACCCACAAAAGTGTATGCTATCTTTTGTATATAGTTATTTCGTTTGTTCCTTTATCTTTGCAGTTGGTTCTCGCCTTTTATTCATTACTAGGACTAACAATGTGTAAGTTAGGGGTATGATTAGTCATGAATATTACATTTAGTACCCTATATTCTTGTACATTCTATCTTTGTAGGGTTCTTTAATTCCTATATTTAATATATTATGTTGGATAACCTTTGTTCTTTGTGTTTATATGTTTTTGAAGGTTTATTTGAGATTTATAGGTATTGGGGATTCATACTGTGAAGTTGGATACATTTTGAGAAAATTTCATCTCAAGATGCAACTTTAAAGGAATTTTTGTAATTTTTTACTTCTAAATTTTTACTTTGGATTTCCATGGTTGTGTATGTCTTTGAATTATCTTCACATGGTTGTAAAACGCCCATCAATCCAAGTCGGAACGATCAAGTTATGGCCATTTTCGTGAAGTCTTTTGGTGATTTTTATATTTTGTCCATGGATCGATCGACGAAATCCAGAGCTCGATCCTCCATGTCCCAACCTTCACAAAACATTTTGAGATTTCAATTTTTTCCCACGGACATAATCCACCGATTTCGTGGCTTGATCCACGAGTCTGCAAATAGGTTATTTTTTTTGTTTTTTGTTGTTTTTAGTTCTTAGTTTTGGCACTTGCTATAAATAGCAAGTGTACTTCATTAAAGGAATGCATATCAGATTTTTTAGGGGCTTTGCCTTGTTTTAAGAGCATCTTTCTCTATTAGGTTTTCTATTTTTGTGGGTATGTGAAGCACTATTCATCTTCTTCTTCATTAATTCAATCTTTTGTAATTAGTTTAATTCTTTGTTAATTTGTTTCATTTCTCTATTTTTTGTTTTCTTTCATATATTGTTGTAGTTATTTAAAATTCTTTCTAGCTAATTAAATTGGGTTGATATTATTGAACTCAGCATGGGGTATTTAGTTTCTTTGTTATGGTATGATGATTTAATCTAGTTTTGATAGGTTATTACACACCATGTGGTATTTAATTAGAGCTTGTTCACGCATGTTGAGTATATCAAATTCTCTCTCGCATGTACCGTCACCACGGGGTAATTCACATACACTCGGGTACATAAAATTAATTTTCAACATGTACTGATGAATGGTTTCCCTTATAGTCAAGAGGTATATCGTGGGAGTAATGCCAAAGGGTGAATCCCTTATATAAACCTACCATGAATCAGCCTCACATAAGTGTATTCCCTAGGACACTCACACCTAAATTGTTGGTTCTAATGTGACCACCCAATTTTACTGCCATTTCGCCCATTTTCAAAATAGGACCATGTCGTGAGTTTGAAAATAAGTAAAACTATGTCTTGCCACATACCCTATGCTTTCCCTAGACTAGGGTTATGTTCGGAATTTCACTTGAACCCTAGGTTGCACATAAATACAAATGAAACATAATAATAACAAACACACTAAGGGCTTTTCTCTTATTTTTTCTTCCTTTTTTTGAAAATACCAAAAATATTCTTTTCCAAAAAATAAAAATAATGTTTCCATCTCAGGTGTGACCACATTACCCTAACTTGGCATGGGTCCGTATTGGCTAAGATCCTCTATCAAACCACCTCAAAGATCTACTTCATCACTAACCACTTCAGTAATAACAAAATGGTCCTACCGAATATTCCTAATGGAGAATCCCAATCAAAATGCTAATGCCCAACCAGACCCCATGGTCGTACACGTTCAACTCACTATAAAGATATACAGTCTCCAAGAAGTTTTTCATAAGATGAAAAAAATAGGCGGCAGATCCCAGAATACCAAATCTAGATGATGCCTTTCAGCATGATGTGGGACCACAAATGCCTAAATCGATATGGGCTCTGGAAGAATACCAATGGACTCTGAATGTTGTCATGCCTCCACGTGTTTCACCCATTAATGGTCCACCTCCTGCACATCTATCAATGCCAAATCTTTCTCAATAAAGGGATAAATTTCCTATACCTTTTGATATGCCCAAAGTGCACCCTCTTACTCAGAGTAAGTAACCTCGGCCAGTCTCACAATCGAGGTGATAGAAGCTTATGACAACCATCACCAAGGTCATTTCTTATAAGGTCGGCCCTCCATACATCAACCTCGGTTGTCCATCAGCCGAGGTTAGTAGAGTCTCATGGGTTAAATCATATTCCAACATCGTCATCGACACCAGACGACGTTGCATTTGTCAACCGAAGTCAGCAATGTCTCATGAGCTCAATCATCTACCAACGTCATCATCGACCCTAGTCGACGTTACCACTACCACATACCTAACCTCGGCCAACCCTCCTGGCTAAGGTCGTCATAATATTAATCTCGGATAAAGCAATAGTCGAACTTTACCAACCTCGTACTTGTCCAGGCCGAGGTTGCTACCAATCAAAGACAGGGTCGAGCATTTATAAGCACACGTATGGTTTGGAACACGTGGATAAATATATTAAAACCGAATCATCCCCTCCACGTGAGGGAATATTGAGGTCATCATTATTTACTTAGGATCAGCCAGGAATCATTGTTATACTAGTTTGATCCTCATGCACATGCTCATTGCATGCTTGTGGGTACATTATAGAGGTCATCCTCTACCTTGTAGAAGGACCCCAAGCGCTATATATAGAGGTCATCCTCTACCTTGTAGAAGGATCCATAATTTACAACCCTAGCTGAAACTCTGTTAGTTTACACAGTAGAGAGAGAGAGATTGAGAGATTGTATCCATGGTCGTTAGTTCCTTCATCTAGTGATTTCATTCACACACTCACAGTGGACGTAGGCCATATTGGTTGAACCAATTACATACAAGTGTTCATCCTCTTCTCCTCACCTCCTTCTATATATACACTCTTGTGATGTCATTGTTTTCACTAGCTTGAGCTTATCAACACCTCATCTGGTGGTGCTATTTCTAGTATCATCACCTTTTATTGTCAATCCTAAGGAGGAAGACCTAAACCTAATAAAAGAGGATCTTAAATTTCTCTCCAAGAAATTCGATCAAGTGAAGCTCTCAAATAACAACGTGGATTACCATCATGCCTCCCATCATGCATATAAGGAATTACCATCATTCTATAAGTTTGCATGGGGATAAAGAAGAAATCATGGCTCAAATGTTTTAACAAATCCTTAAGGAGAGTGTTATCCATTGATTCCTATCATTGGACGAATCCCAAATTCGTAACTGGGAAGATGTTTCAAGAGAGTTCATGGCTTAGTATAAATACAATGAAGATTTAGAGGTGGTCCATAGAGATTGAGGGTTACTTAAGAAAGGCCATGGAGATTTTATTAATAGTTTCATAATAAGTTGGAGACAGAAAACTACTACCATGACTAACCATAAAAATTCAGTATAGTAAACAAGAACTTCCTACCACATATTAGGACTTCTATGTGTAGTCAATATTACCCCCACTTTATATCCCTCTAGGAGGTTGGGGTTGAAATTAAAGATAAAGCCTCTAGACATAAAACATAATCCAACTCAAAGAAGCCAGTGGGTCAGATCACCCCTCGAAAATATGAAAATCATGTTATAGCTTCTACAAAAAAATATCTCCTCTTAGCCTACTACCTCATGGGCCCTAGAAGCATGTTCCACTGCAACCCAGAAGGAGTATACTAAAATTTATACCCTCTTTTAAAAGTGTACCAAGCTCTTTTATCCCACAATCTCATCAAGCTCTTATACCATACTCCACTTCTTGGCCCGCTTCCTATATACTTCAAACATGATGCCTTTTACAACTTTCACAAAACCTTCGGGCTTACCAGTGACCAATGTCACCACTTAAAATATATTGTGAAAGGCCTTATTGACAAATACATCATTTCCCCTCCTACAGGACCAAATCCAAAAACTACTCAAAACCCTCTACCCATGCACAAAGCCAATATAAATTCTATCTTTACATATAAAGATTCGTATTTCAATCCTTTGGTCAAAATTATGCCCATTAATAATCCTACCTTATCCATCAGCCCAGAAAAATCTCATGTTGCTCTAAAAGTTTGTCCATCTTTCTTTCTACATCCTGATAGTTACCATGACGAATATCTCTCTTTGATTATGAGGGCTTGTATTATTATCCAGACCTGATTAAAAATTAAAAGTGTGAATATGTATGATGTACAAGAACAACTGAAGATCTTTGGGATAAAACTCCCATCAGATCTGACCCTCAAAGAAAATGAGTTTGTCAGAATTAATGATATATACAAAAAATACTGGGAGTCATTCCAATAGTCTTGTGATCGATTTGTACCGCCACAAGAATTCAGTCAGGATGATGTCATTCAGATCTTGTCAGAATAATGCATCAAGACAAAGAGGTTGTGTAAATATCCTGAGTTACTCACCACCTTTAAACTGAAAGGGTATTTGGTTCCTTCCTCAAAGCATTTCTCCATTACATTGGAGGATCTATATGAGGAATGAGCCAAATTATATTATTCATTCTCTTCTCTTAAAATAGCCAAATTTTTACAACCGTATGGGGGGATGATTCCCATCATTTAGATGACTACGTTATTGAGCTTGACATCGAAACTCTCAGTACATTTGCCTCCTTTGTGGGATAATCTCCTTTGAAGAGATTTTGTCGTAGATCACTGAAGTTTCTATTATGCCAAAAATAGATGAAGACATTGGGTTCCTGTTCTTCACATCATCCTAAAACCACATGACCAGATCAACCGGTGCTACAACGGTTTAATCCTCACTTCAGAATGTGAACCCATTGATAAAGGAAAACGTGTTGTGAAAGAAATCACAATGCTCTAGATGACAATTGAGGAGACCAAAATTATCGAACATCTAAAAAAGACTCAAACCAACCACTTTTCATGCCTTCCCAAATCCACTGAATTTCCCTTATCAAGATCTTTACTGAAGGTACAGTTTCTCTCTCATACCACCCCCCCACCCCCCACCAATGAGGAGATTCATATAGTCAACACCCTGACTGCCAAAATGTAAGGGAAAATTTCACACACGTGTCAAGTTTCTAAAATGTTTATTCTAAATTTGTAATATTGGCTTTATTCCATTTGGACAATACTATTTAATTCATAGGTTAGTATTTCAGTAAAATTTGTCCTTTAAGCCTATGATGTACATCGAAGACCATAACGACCGACTTAAAGAGACATCAAGTTCCATTCTTAGTTTTGTCTTCATTCAAGGGATCTCAAAAAGGTATGAATGGTGTATTTATTGGATTTCGTTTCAGGTGTTTTAGTTTTTGAAAGTTTACTGAGGGGATTTTTGAAAATTATTTTTAAAAAAAATATTTTTATATTTAAAGTCATTCGAACGAAGTATTTTTTTCAGTTCAAACGAGTTTGTTTTGTTTGCTCGAACGAGTTGTTTGTCTCATTCAAATAAGGTACGTGTTTTTGTTCAAACAAGCTTTGAACGAGCTTCGAGAAAAATGTTTATTCTTGGTAGGAAGTTCTTGCGCAAAGGTCATTTGAAGTCCGTTCAAACGAGGATAACTATGTCATTCTAAAGAATTTGTTTTGGTTCAAATGAAATGTCTAGTGTCCTACAAACGAGATAGAATTTTACGTTCAAAAGAGTTTTCTCAAGTTTTGTGCCATCATTTTCTATAATTTTCAATATATACAAGGTACATCAAAATTACTATTAAGTGAGGGTTTGCAAAAATGTTTTTGATAGACAAAAATATAGCCTGCTAAACCCTAGTTTACACCCTTGTATTTTTCTCATACACTAGTTTTTGTGCTTCATGATACATGTGTTGAATATTTGAATGATGTTTGTGTATTTTCTAGTTTGATTCTTTATTTTTTGAATCTATATGAGAAAAATACAAAAAGATTTTATTTCTATTTTGAGTCATTTTTTAAAAATGTTTAAAAACTCAAAAATATTTTGGTTTGTATGTGTAGTTAGTTTTACACATTTTGTGTGGTATATTGGTGTGTTTGAATACCATACGTTCCATGTTTTCCATGTGGCTACAACATTATAATATGGTTTATAATGCTTCAGATTGCTTCTTAATCATGCTTGCATGAGGTTGTTCGGATATGCTTTGTTTAATGGATTCAACTAAGTATATGCCTCCGTGCACACTTCCATAAGATCTTTTGGATTTTAGATACTTATGTTGCATGAGCAAAGTGAGGTGTTTTCCAATAAATCTTATCATATAAATATTTATATATCTGGGAATTTAGGCATGTAAGAACTATTGAAGTGAGTTTTCTCTTTAGTTTGAAAATATAAAATAGTGCAATGAAAAGGGCTATAAAGGGGGTAAATATCCTTTGCATTAAAGTCCGCCATTGACAAAAGTCTTAAAAAGAAAAGAAAGGCAACAGAAAAGAAAACGAAAAAGTTTGACAACGCTAAGTTTAGAAATTGATCATCAAATGTGATATCTTCAAAAGGAGCTTAAAAAATTGAACACGTTTATTTATTTTGAGGGTGATATAAGTTGAAAATCAATAGGTTTGCACAACGATTCCTAGTTCATCATTAATATTTGACTCTATTGATTTTAAAACCATTAATATTTTTTAGGCTTCTGTGCATTTTGTTCATTTGTCATTTTTGAGTTCACACTATTTGTCACTTGAGGCTAAATCAAAGTTTGATAAGTTAATGCAATCAAATATAGCTCATTGGACTATCTTGAGTGGTTGGGATATCTTTATTTGTTTTCTAGTTCACTCCCCTTCACTCCATACCACATTTGGTTTAGACTCATCTATGGCATACAACTGTGGAAAGCTTAGTGTTTTGTGTCTTTTGTGGTGTATTATACCTACATATTCATGTTTGTTCTTATTATATATATATGGTATGTTTGTTTTGAGTCTTTACATTACATTTAATCCATGTTCGTCTTATATGTTTATGTTGATATCATATACTTCAAATTTGTATCACATTGGTATCATGAGTTTCATCGTTTGGATATTGATGATTTTGTTGTCGGGTTTGTCTATCATTGTCATTTCACTTCACATCACATGATATGCTTGTTTACTTTATGATAATTTGTGTCACATTATCGGAGAGAAGTTGTTTCATATTATACCCTTTATCTTTGTCCATTCCCGAACAAAAAGGGGTAGTAGTCTAACCTAAGGGGTAAAAGTATTCTCTAATGGAGAGATGTTTAACAAAGGGGTATGATTTTTTTTCATATGTGAATTATATATTTCTTATTCTCTTTGCATTTGAAAGGTGTGTTAAGTGTCCAGGTTTTAGCAATGATGCAAGAAAGTTTCACACGAGCATAGCTACTCAAGAGCTTTTGTCGATCAAATGTTAGTTTATACTTTTTTTCCATTCTAGGTTTTAAGATTGAGTCTGAGATAGCTTGATGGCCTAGTAGTTTTTTTATTTGAGGTTTTGTCCCTGATTAGTCAAATAGGTAGATTTGTAAGGGTAAATTTCACAATTGTCAAGTTTGTAAAATATTTATTACAAATTTGTAATATTAGTTTTATTCGATTTGGAAAATACCGTTGGAGTCATTGGTTAGGACTTGAGTTTATTTTCTCCTTCAAGCCTATGATGCAAATCGAAGACTGTAGCGGGCAAGTGAAAGTGCTATCAAGTTTCGTGCCAAGTTTCGTATTCATTTATGGGATCTCGAAAAGGTATAAATGGTGTATGCGTGTTTTACATTTTAAAATTTTATTGAGGAGATTTTTTAAAATATTGTTAAACAAAATATTTTTTAGATTTAAACTCATTAAAACGAAGTCTTATTTTCATTCAAACGAGGTACGTACTTTTGTTTAAATGAGCTTTGAACGAGCTTTAAGCGAAATGTTTTTGCTCGGTAGATAGTTATCGTGCAAAGGTCATTTGAAGTCCATTCAAATGAGGTTAGCTATTTCATTTGAATGACCTTGTTTGGTTCAAATGTAATGGCTAGTGTCGTTCGAACGCAATAGATGATTACTTTTAAACAAGTTTCCTCGAGTTATGTGCTACCATTTTTTATTATTTCTCTATATATAAAAGATACAATAAAGTTGTTCTAACCGAGGGTTTGTGAAAAACACTTTTTAAAAACAAAATTCTAGCCTCATAAACCCTAGTTTACACCCATTGTTTCATATCCAAGTTTCTACATAATATGATTATTTGAGATTTCAAGTCTTTAAGTTACATTTGATCCATGTGGTCTATGGTTTGTTTGTTTTGAGTCTTTAATTTACATTTAATCCAAGTTTCTCTCTCTCTGAGAGAGAGAGAGAGAGAGAGAGAGAGAGAGAGAGAGAGAGAGAGTATGTTTGTTTTGAGTCTTTAAGTTACATTTTATCATGTCCCAAATAATCAGGAGTGAGTTGGGGATTTAGAAATGTAACTGGAAAATAAATATATGTTGCGAAAATAAAACATATTTTAAGATAGTGGCATGCCTTAATATCATAGGGTGTGGAATTACAAAGTTTCTTACATCAGAAAGTAAAAACACGAACTTTATTACATATTCATCCAAGAGAGCAAAAGTAAAACTAGTAATGAAAAGTGGGACATAAATTTAGGACTACACATAATACGTCCATTTATACATAGTAACACAAGATATTAAAACAGGAGCTTCATTTCTTCGGTTGATTTTTCGGGTGTACATAATTCTTAAGGTAATGCGAGAATAAGCATTATTATTATGCGGAGTAGTATTGTCTGCTCTATTCCCCGGATCCATCTGGAATTTGAAAAACATAAGAAAATTTGCCAAATAGATAATTCTTATTCTATACAGTTCAAATATGATTTAAAAGAGTTAATATAAGAGTTTCAATAAGAAGAAGATTAAAATAGTATTATATAAAAACGTGTTTCCTGGAAATTTGTAACAACATGGGGATAGAGTTAGTAAAAGCTGGGGATGGTTTCCAAACAAATAATCCATAATTATCTGCTTAGAGGCCTAAGGTCAATAGAAAATACATACAACTGAATCAATCCAATTAAATTGGAGATAATCAATCTAGATAACTGGAAATAAAAGTAACCGTGCTAAGTCATTAAATTACATTCCATATGGTAGCAAAATCCAGGCCCTCAAACATCTGAATCCTTCAAGCCAAATAATACAGTCGTGGGTATAAGGAACGATTATTCCCTAATTGTAATGTATTCTATAAATAAGTAACCAAGTCAAAATAATCATATGAAATAATATGATTTCATAATCATTTCAAAATATGAATCAATTGTACGTAAACAATTTGAACTACTCAAATGAGTCCCACAATGAGAATAAGATATACTTGGTCTATCACACAGTGATATCAACGATAGGCGAAATTTAGTAACATTGTGAGAAATAATATTGAACAAGAAATCACCTACTTAATATTTTGAAATAGGTCGTCAAGTTCTTAGTAGTCAGTAAGGTATTCTGTGCAAGTCTATTTAGAATAACAATATATATGTGGTAATCATGAAGTGTATAACTTGTGTCGAAATGCGAAATAACTTATATTTGCGATAAAAATAAGTTTTCATTTGCAAAAATAACTTATATTTATAATTAAACTTAAACTTTTATGTCATTAAACTCCTTAACATGTTTAGATATGTGCCAGAAGACTTTTTCATTGCAAATGAGGTCTAAAAGTTGTAAAAAAATTAGGGTAAAATTATAGAGGTCAGAAACTTTAGGGATTTATGTGCAAACATTTAATTTTAAAATTTAAAGGTTAAGCTAGGGTCTATGTAATTTTTGAGTTTTGGACATCCAAACATGGTGTTACAATATACCATTTTGACCAAAAAAATAAAATAGAATTTTTGGAATTTTTTTCAAATTTTTTTAATTAGTCATGCACTCACACGCTCCAGGTCAGAGGTCCCACACGCTGAAATGCGTTGCCTTCACACGACTTCAACCTTGCGACGTTTAACCTAGGGTTTCAGAAATTTTGACTTCAAATTAAACTTTCTATAGGGAACCATTTCAGTTCATTCAAAAGTCATTTTCTTTCATTTTTCATGGGGATTTCAGATTTATAACTTTTAGGTATTAGACAAACTGTAGAGCTTACTTCCATGGACTGAGATATATTAAAATTTTCAATAAGAAAAGAATGAATTTTGGGTATAATTCTAACCATGATAGTAATAAGGTTTGGTTTATGGGTTGTTTTTTATCAAATTGGTTTTGGTTTGAAGGATTAATTCATCCTCAGTAAAGAGAATTTTGTTTCTGAAATTTTCGTGGCGGAAACTAAAATTCTTTGATTTTGAACTGATAAGGATACTATACTAAAATTAACTTCATGGTGAAGATACTATGAGTATAAATAAAAGGTTTCTCACTTTAAAATAGGTTCAGAATCAAAAATTCAAAATCCACCATTGGAGCTCAAGCTTCAATGGTGATTTTCGGATTTTTGCTCAAAACTTGAGAGTTCTATGTTATAGAAAGCATGTAAGAGTTGTTTTGAATGCTATTCTACTGCAGAAACACAACCAAAGTAAAAGAATTGAAAACAAAACATAAAATTACAAGGTACCCCGAAGTTACTAAATTCTGGAGCTTTAATTTCTATCACTGTTTGTACTAAACTCTTCTCCGTAACGTGGGCTTTTTATAAGGGGATTAGTGGTGAGTTCATTGGTCGAAATATGAGGTGGTATATTATAGTCTAATGAGAGAAAACTTAGGAGAACCTATTGTATGAAAGAGTCTGAAAGTTGTAAAGCATGGCATTGGTTTATTCTGACGGTTGTTTAATAATTCTTGTTAGCTTTGCTGATAAGGAATATAGAATAAACTTTGAGTTTGGTCCTTGGAAAGTTTTTGTTAAATTTTAAGGTTTTTATACATTTTTTCCAACTTTGAGGGGATTTTATGATATTTTCAAATGATAGAAGATGTGGGGTTGAGCTAGTTTGTAATTTCAGAAAGTAAGGAAGGTATTTGTAAAGAAATGTGGGGTCAAATTGGTTATTTAAATAGATAAAAAGTCATTTTAAATCTTTAGGTGGTGGTTTTGTAATTATCGAAACTTTAAGAATAACTTTGAAACTTCTCATTTCCTAGTATTTAGGTTAATGATACTTAATAATTAGTTCTCCTGTCGTAATATAACTCGTCTTTCATTCACGTGGGTTAACGAACTGAATTTAAACACATTGTATTACTCGGGTGTTACAATTCTCCCTACCAAAAAAAAGTTCATCCCCGAAATTACCTTCAAAATAATTTTGGGTATTGTTGGTGTATGGTGTCTCCGAGTTCCGACATGGCAACTTTTTGACCGTGGTGTTGCCAAAAAACCTTATCTAATGAAATGGTCTTTGTGCGAAGTACTCGGTCCTGAGTATCTAAGATTTGAATGAGTCGCACTTCAAAGTCTGGTTAGTCTGGATTAATAGTCCATCCCTTGAAATAACGTGATTTGGATCTGCAATATACTTCCTTAACTGAGATACATGGAATACATTATGTAGTTGAGCGAGATCAGGGGGTAATATTAGTTGATATGTGACTGGTCCGATACGGTTAGAAATAACATAAGGTCTAATGTACCATGGTGCCAGTTTTCCCTTTCTTTTAACTCGAATAATTCCCTTTCGAGGTGATAGCTTCAAAAAAACTTGGTATCCCTTTTTAAATTCAAGGGGGCGTCTGCGATTATTAGCATAGTTTTTTTTGTAGGCTTTGGTCTTCTTTCAATCTCTCTATGATTAAGCATACTTTCTCAGTAGTCTCGGCTATAATCTCTGACCCAAAAATATGATTTTCCCCGGACTCATTCTAGAAAAGGGGATAACGATAAGGTTTTCCACAAAGTGCTTCATATGGAGCGGTCTGAATTCTATCTTGATAGTTGTTATTACAGGAAAATTCTACTAGTGCTAAATGATCACTCCAGTTCCCCGCTAAATCTAAAGTGCATGCTCTCAACATATCTTATAGAGTTTCTATTAATCATTCTGATTTTCCATTAGTCTGAGGATGATATGCGGTACTTAGAAAGAGTTTAGTTCCCATAGTTGTTTGTAATGCTTGCCAAAAATGTCTCGCAAATATAGGATCACGTTCAGATACAATAGATAAAAGAATTCCATGTAATATAACAATCTCTTAAAGATATAAGTTGTTGAGTCATTATAAGGAATCAATAGTACATAGTTTAAGAAAATGAGTTGTCTTGGTTAAACGATCTATAATTACCCAAATTGAATTATAGCCCTGAGTTGTAGAGGGTAATCCACTAACAAAGTCCATATTAATATGATCCCATTTCCAGGTTAGTATAGGAAGAGGTTGCAAGAGTCCACCGGGCTGTTGGTGTTCAATCTTGACTTATTGGCACGTTAGACATTTAGTAATAAAAGTTCAAATTTCTTATTTCAATTCTGCCCACCAAAAATGCTTTTTGAGGGTTTGGTACATTTTGGAGTTACTTGGATGAATTATAAATTTTGAATTTAAGGACATAGTCTATCATAATTAAGTATGTCGTATACCATTACAACCGTCGAAGAGGTTCAAGATCAAATACGGAATGAGAGGGGTCCGAATATCAAGTTTCGTCAACAATCAAGTCTCCGCGAAATGAATTTGATAAAGTTGTATTTTTAATTCCTTAATAATTCACTTAGGATATTGGGATAGTTTTCTTAAAATATTTTCTAAGTGTTGGAGTGGATCTTTAAATGTTTTCCGTCAAAAAATATATTTTTCGGAGTGTTTGAGGCAGTGCATTTACTAAAAGGATAAACAAAAAAAATATTATTTTAATCATCTCGTTCGAACGACATTGTACATCTTTCAAATGACACAGCATGTCGTGCGATACTTCAAATGACATCGTGTCTCGCTCGAACGACAGCGTATTTCGCTCAACGACCCACCGCCTTAAGTTTTTTATAAAAAGGACTTTACAACTCCGTTTTCCATTAGAAGTTTGTACATTTTTCATTCTGTAAAATAGTGTTATATCGGCAGAACACTTTCGGCTTCTTCTTTTAGAGTTTAATCTATGGTTTTCAATTCACAAAACATCCCAATTTGTTAGTGAATTTTTTTGGAGTTTAAGAACACACTTTGTTGGTGTTCATACTTTTGTAAAGAAGATTCCGTCATCATACGGCTGCGTGTAAATCTTTGTTAAAATAGGACTGCGGTTCTTGTGGATTGTTTTTGCGCGTAATTCATTGCTGACGACGCAGACTGATGCCTACGGGTATTCGTGCGTCAAACAACTGTATTTCATTATAATCCGTGTAAGTAGCGATTTACAAATTATAGTGAAATAAAAGGTTTTTCCCTTAGGAGATTTTTCTTGAACTTTGTGTCGCATATTTTATTTATGTTCATTTGACACAAGCACACATGTAGCTAGTTGATTTTGAGAGCTGAATTATTTTGATTCATAAATTGACTCTAATTAAATAAGTTTGAGAATGGAATGTGTGAATCTATTCAAATCAGTATCGCACACGGCATAAGTGCACCTTTTAGAAACTGGTATCAGAGCAGGTTATGCTAATTTATCGTTTGATCCTGATTTTTCACATATTTTTGCAGATACAATTTGGCTACTCACGTCGTCAAATTGGTATCAGAGAAGGTTACACTAGTTTATCACGTATTCCTATTTTTCACAAAATTGTGTGATATTGATTTTTTTTTAAATCAAATTTTTAAAATTGTTGCAATGTTTCCAAGTGAAAACTTATATAATCGATTGCTAATTTTTTACGGGTCTAATTATGCTTACTGGAAAGCCCGAATGAAATCCCATTTAAAAGCAATCAATGAAAGAGTTTGAATGATTTGTGAAAGAGGTTGTAATCCTCCCACTGTCACCACGAATAATGTCACGAATTTAAAACTTGTGTCAAACTGGACTGAGGATGAGTTTAGGTGGAGTACTTACAATTCACGAGGGCTTAGTAAAATTTTCGGACACGTCACCCCTAACGAGTTCCAATGTATTTTGATCTCCACCATGTCTAAAGAAGCGTGGGATATTTTCCAACTCACCCACAAAGGCACTAACGCGGTAAAAGAGTCTAAAATTCAAAATTTGACCACTCAATTTGAGACGATCACTATGTTAGAGACTGAGTGTTTTGATGAGTTTTATGCTCAATTGTCTGATATTGTCAACACTAGTTTTAATCTTGGTGAGCCTATAACAAACGCACGAGTGGTTAAAAGGATTTTAAGATCGCTGCCTAAACGCTTTATCCCAAAAGTAACCGTTTTGAACACCTAGGGTAATTTGAGTCATCTGAAATTAGAAAAGTAGTAGGAGACTTCCTGACGTACGAAATTGACATGTTCCCCGAGATTGTCAAACCTAAGGATAGAGGGATAGCGCTTAAATCCCAAACTAGGAAGGGAAAGGAAGTGTCCACGAGTGATAGGAAAAAGAAAGTTAATTTGTGTAAGTCTCAGTCTGATTTTGACATGGCCCTGCTTGCAAAGAATTTCAAAAAGTTTCTCCAGTTTTCAAAACAAAATTCTTCAAATAAAAATTTTTCGGAGAAAAATAAAAAGAAAGATAAGGCCTAAGAAAGCGATGAGAAAGAGAAAGAGGGTGAAGAAAATTTGAAATGTTTTGAGTGTGAGGAGAGGGGGCATAATTCTTTTGAGTGTCCCCCTAAACTTAGGAGAGAGGTCAAGAAAGTTGTTATGCCAACGACCCTGAGTGATAGTGAGGAAGATGTGAAAGATTCCGAGGATGAGTTTTCACAAGGAAAGTGTGTTTCCTTTTTAGCAAGTCACGATAACACACCCACTTTGTCCCACGAAGATGAGGACACTTGTACACATGAGACCCCCAAGGAGGATTTGAATGTTTGTAGCGAGTCTGACAGCGAGTGTGAAAGTGGAGACGAAAGTGAACTCCAGATTTCTTTTAGATAATTGTACGCCGAGACCTTAAAGACTAAAAAATTGAATAAAGAATTAGGTCTTAAGGTGAGAGATTTGGAGAGAGAGTTAGAGATTTTGAGAGGTTTCGAGGCTACGGCGAGTCAACTTGAGAATGTGAAGATTAGTTTGAGTGAGCAGTTGATCGTCATGAATAGGGAAAAGTGTGAACTTATAGCTCACATGTCACAATTAGAGAAAGATCTTAAGCACGCCCTGGAGGCTAAAGTTACTTTAGAGAACTCATATAAGAAGGTTGGAAAGATGGTTCTCAATCCCATTTTGGGTAGTGGTGAGATCTTAGGAATAAGTCATGACGGTGCATCTACTTCACATGTTGCACCCGAGTTGGTTCCTACTTTAGTGTTAGATCCACATAACTCTCGACCCGACCCACCTAGGCATCCCGTACCTGCTAGGAGAGCGCGTATGAGACATTTTGAGAGAGGTGTACCTAGACCGGTTTATGTTTGCACACAGTGAAAGAGAAGAGGAAATCTGAGAGAGTTTTGTTTTAAGTTTGGTTATGTGTCACGTTATGCTACTACATGTATCCACACGTACGCACCCACACCTGACGCTCCTGATGATTACATGAGAGAGTTTGCACATATTGGGGAGCAAGTAAATTTTTTGATCATGACTTCACATGACTTGATGGAGTTGTTTCAAAAGGTGTCACCATCTTTGGAAAACTCCACCGCACCTACTGGATGAGGTCTAGACTTGTTTGCTAGCATAGGTTTATTTGCATGATGTTATCTTATGCCTATTGCTAGTATGTATCATTTTGAATTTATATTTTCCATTTTGATATATTTTTCTTAATTTTGCTATAGTTTTAGCATTGTTTTGGATCTGTTTTCCCATTCCAGGAACTGTTTTCACTAAATTTTTTCACTGGACAAAACTGAATGACATTCTGGGTAATCTGTGAATTTTTTTTCCGAGCGAGATGAGTTTTTGTTCGAGCGACTTTTGATGTCGCATGAAGCTTCTTCTAGTGAGAAGCCCTTATCGTTCGAGCGACATGGCGCTTCGTTCGAGCGACGCCTAGAGATTTTGTCTCTTCTGTTTGCAGTCCTCTAGTTCATATTGTTATAATATTTGGTACTACTAGGTTGATTCTAAACAGTGTTCGAAAAATACAAAAAGATTTTCATTTTTTTAAATAAAAAAAGAGTTATGTATTTCGTTTACACCGTATATGAATGGACACTTAGGATGGTCGGGTTACAATTTCATTCCATATCCATGTGACTATTTGATAGTGTTTTAAGACAATATAATGTGTCATTCATGTTTACAAAGTTTGGAGTCTTTGAGATGATATATAGTGTTGCTATCTATATGTTTGACTCATTTTTCCTTTATTGCACACATGCACGGATTTGTTTCACTTTTGTGCTCATCTATCACATGTTGGTTGAGTGTTTCCATCTCAATTTTTTCTATACAATGAACCAAATGCGATAAAAATCAACAAGAAAGTAGTGCATGTTATAAACCGTTTATGAGTTTGTGTGATTTATTTTGAAAAGACGAAAAAGGGTTGCGAAAGGTATCTTATTTTTCCTTTGTGATAAAGCCACTATTTAAAAAGGTCCTAAAAAGTGAAGAATTGAAAATTCTTCGTGGTCCAATGAGGTTTAAAAGAGACCGAAAAACAATTGTAAGGCAATAAAATGAAAAATATGCCAAAAAGGGGTCAATAGGTTTTAGTTTCATCACCTCATAAGAAAAATAAAAAGCATTATCTTTTAATGAGGGAGTTTGGATGGAATTTAAAACGGTTTGCATATCCTTGAAAGTCATGAAAAAGCATTACATAGTTTTGGACGTTATTGGTTTGGAAATCATTTATACTTTTATTTGTTGATATGATTAAGACGATGTCATCTAAATTCAACAATTTTGCACCTAAGGACTATTTTGATGTTCATTCGTTAGGAGTACACTTATGCATCTTGCACACATGTCATGATTGAGTCGATTTTTCTATCGAATTCGTTCACACCCATTAATTCAATTTCCATGATTTGGTTATCTTAGTGCAAATTCATGGTATGTGATTTTTGTAACCTCATTTTTGCATTTTTGTATGAAAATTCGAAAAATCAAAAATAGTTTGTTTTCATTGGTTATCGTGACACCCCGATTTGATTTATTTGATTTATTCTTTTCCTTATCTATTTTGGACAAATTAAAAGGGGGAGATCGAATTATGACTTGATGGGGGAGAATTGATTATGCTTTCATGTTTATGCTTATATCATTTCAAACTCGATACGTCACGAGGTATTTTCTTTGTCTCATGTGTGTAGGATTGAAGATCATTATGTTGCACACCCTGATGAGAAAATCTTGAAGTTTTTGAAGATTTGATTATTAAAGCAAAGTTTGAAGAATTCTCTTTCCACTTTTGAGTTTATGGGAGGGTAGATTTGTATAGGTAATTTTTTTGAGATTGATAATTCGGATGTTTTTATTTTGTACTGGCATAGACATAGGGTGAGATTTGTAAGGATATAGTCCATCACAATTAAGTATGTCGTATACCGCTACAACCATCGAAGAGGTTCTAGATAAATATGCAATGATATGGGTCTGAATATCAATTTTTCGTCAACAATCAAGCCTCTGCTAAATGAATTTGGCAAAGTTGAGTTTTTAATTCCTTAATAATTCACTTAGTATATTGGGATATTTTTCTTAAAATATTTTCTAAGTGTTGGAGAGGAGCTTTAAATGTTTTTCGTCAAAAAATATACTTTTCGGAGTGTTTGAGGCGGTGCATTTACTGAAAGGATAAAGGGAAAAAAATCATTATTTTAATCATCTCGTTCGAACGACATCGTAGATACTTCAAACTACACAGCATGTCACGCGATACTTCAAACGACATTGTGTCTCGCTCGAACGACAACGTATTTCTCTCGAACGACCCACCACCTTAAATTTTTTATAAAAGGGACTTTACAACTCCATTTTCCATAAGAAGTCTGTATATTTTTCATTCTGTAAAACAGTGATATATGGGCAAAACACTTTTGGCTTCTTCTTTTCGAGTTTAATCTCTTGTTTTCAATTCACAAAACATCCCAATTTGTTTGTGAATTATTTTGGATCTTAAGAACACACTTTGTTGGTGTTCATACTTTGTGGAGAAGATTTCAACATCATATGGCAACGTGTCATTGAGGTTCATTGCATGTGAATCTTTGCTAAAGATAGGACTGTGGTTCTCATGGATTATTGTGCTTAATTCATTGATGACGACGCAGACCGACGTTTGCGGGTATCCGTGTGTCAAACAACTGTATTTCATTGTGATCCGTGTAAGTTGCGATTTACAAATTATAGTGAAATAAAAGGTTTTGCCCTTAGGGTATTTTTCCCGAACTTTGTGTCGCATATTTTATTTATGTTGGTTTGACACATGCACGCACGTAGCTAGTTGATTTTGAGGGCTGAATTATCTGATTCATAAATTGACTCTAATTAAATAAGTTTGACATTGGAATTTGCGTATCTATTTGAATCTTTATCACATATAGGTTTTCCATAGAATGATGACCTTCTCGCAAAAGTTCCTCCTTTAGTTTGGGGTCTGCTGGTAGTCATATACGATTTAGAAATCGTATTCCTTTAGAAGGGTGGTATGTCCATTCTGGCCTAGCTTTCCCACGTTCAATCTTCCGTCATTGGCTGGCAAGAAATTTATCAGTAGCTTGCTTCCCAATGATCCTTGTTTGAAGAGATGGGTAAGGTATGATGTTTTGAAAAGTAGCAAAATCTTTGTATTGCAAGTCGTAGTCAGTCAATGTGAGCATGAGCCGATATGCAGGTAGTCATATTGATCTTTCACAAGTTTTACGACTTAAAGCATCAGCTACTTTGTTGTCTTTCCTTGGATGATAGTGTAGTTGGAAATCATAATCTTCTAAGTACTACATCCATTTACGTTAACGTAGGTTTATATCGTTTTGGGTAAAGATGTACTTTAAGCTTTTATGGTCGAAAAATAGTTGAAATTCCACTCCATACAAGTAGCATCGCCAAATTTTTAAAGCAAAGACAATAGCGGCTAGCTCAAGATCCTGTGTTGGATAATTATGTTCGTGAATCTTCAATTGTCGTGATCCGTACTCTATGACCTTTCCATCTTGCATAAGTACACATCCTAATCCTTGTAAAGAGGCATTTATGTACACGATATAACCTATATTACTAGAAGGTATGGTAAGTACAGGTATAGTGGTTAAACATTCTTTTAATGTATGGAACGCTTGGGTACATTCTGGAGTCCATTCGAAGCATGTGCCTTTTGAGTTAATTTCATAAGAGGTAAAGCGATAGTAAAAAAACCTTCTACAAATCTTCAGTAATATCCCGCTAATCCCAAAAAACTGCGGACTTCAATTATTGTTGTAGGTTTTGACCATTCTACAACTGCAAGAGTTTTCGCAGGGTCTATTTGAATTCCTAATTCAGTAATTACGGGTCCCAAAAACATCACCTCTTTCATAACAAAATCTCATTTACTTTTCTTAGCATACAAGTGATGACATCGTAACGTATCTAGGATGATTCGTAAATTATGTTCATTTTCTTCTATATTTTGTGAGTATACTAGGATGCCATCGATCAATATTATCACAAATTGATCCAAGAATGGTCGAAACACTCGATCCTTTAAGTCCATAAAAGCGGCCGGAGAATTAGTAAGTCCAAATGACATTACTAATAATTCAAAATTTCCATATCGAGTTATAAAATTTGTCTTTGGAATATCTTCCTCTCTCACCCTTAACTGGTGGTATCTTGAACGTAAATCAGTTTTTGAAAATACTTTAGCTCCTCGTAATTGGTCAAATAAATCACCGATTCTAGGTAATGGATATTTATTTTTAATTGTGACTTGATTCAACCTACGATAGTATATACATAATCGAAATGATCTGTCTTTCTTCTATACAAACAAAACTGGAGCACCCCACGGAGACGAACTAGGTCTAATAAATCCTTTGGCCAACAAATCATCCAGCTGAATTCGAAGTTCACGTAATTCCAAAGGTGCCATACGATAAGGTGGTATGGAAATAGGGGTAGTATTGGGGAACAAATTAATTACAAATTCAATTTCTCGAGACGGGGGAATTCCAGATAGATCTTCAGGAAATACATCGTGGTAATTCTTGAGAATTTTTAACGCATAAGAAGATACGTCAAAGGAAGTCTTGAAATATTGACTTTAAAATTGACCGTCTTCGGTAACAGTGTTTCGAAATGTAACTTTTCGTGACGCACAATCAATAAAGGCATTGTTGGTAGTTAAAGAGTCTATTCTGATAATTAGATCAAACCCGGCTACATCTAAAACTACTTGGTCAATGATGATGTTTCCAACATCAAGTCATATTTCACATTTTTACAAATCTGCCATGTTCTAGAAATATTATTGTTGGGCATACTTATGGAAATTGGGTGATCTAAAGTAACAGGAGAAAGACCTACTAAAGTCATAAATCTTGTACTAACAAAAGAATGAGATGACCTTGAATCAGTTCATACACGTGCCTTAAGGTTACCAAGGAGAATAAAACCTTCGATCACGTCATGGTTGTCCGTTTGAGTCAATAGTGCAAAAGATCAGCCCTGAGTGGGTGGATTAGACGTAGATCGTTGTTTAAAATTACCTGGAGGAGTTCTTGGATTATCCGTAGTGGATACCGTTGAAGGTTTTCCCATGTTTCATCATGGGTCCTGGTTTTTTTCGGTATTGGTAGGGGGTCGAGGATTGGGCTTACGAATTTTTGGAAACCGATGCCTAATATGACCAGGAGCATCACATTCATGTCATCTAATAGTAGAACGATGTTGAATTTGTTAAAAGATCGTCCCTCATTCTAAAAATTAGGGAGATTCTAGACGGAAAGATTTAGTATATGCCGATTTGAATTATTCTAGAAAGAGGTGTTGCCACAAGTTATCCCACTAGGACTCGAATTCTTCTCAATAAGGCTGTTTATATCAATTATTTTCCTGAAATCACAAATCAGTAAGGGGATGACAAAAGACTTGATACTAGCTTTAATCCCTCATTAAAAATGCTTGCATTTCTTAACATCGTTATTGACATATTGCTGAGTGTGATGAGAAAGTTCTGTAAATCAAGCCTCATATTGTGCTATGGTCATGCTATTCTGTTGAAGCCCAAAAAATTCCACTACCAATTGGTCACGTAATGCTCTGAAAAATACTTTTTGAAGAATATTACCTCAAATTGTAACCATGTACAGTTTTCCACATTCGGGGTACGTTTTACCACTTACCACCAATGATCTGCCTCGCCTTCAAACAAATAAGTTGCCAAATTTACTCGAAGTTCAAGTATAATACCTACTCCATTCAAAACCTTCAAAATTTTCCGAAACCAGCGTTCTGCTTCTATAGCCTCGAGATTTCCGTAAAAAGCTGGGGGTCATTGCCGTAAAAACTCCTTCAATGCATTCATTCGTCGAACTTTTGTTGATATCTCGGATCCAGGTGTAGGAATTTTTCGAATTTGCGTGAGTCATGTGAGTTCATATAGACATCTCTACCTATGTTATCCATAGCTGTGGATGTAATAGTTGATGTTGCTTCGGATCGGGGTATAGTGTTAATGTTGCTTGTATTCACCATCCTATATAAATAGACAAATATTAAAGCATAACGAAATAAGGAAAAGAAAAAACATAATATATCAGCACATATGATCTCTCAACTTTATTTTCTTAGGGAAATTGGAACAATATAATCAACCAAGTCTCATAAGTAAAGCAGTTTCTAGTTGATATATAGTATTAACGTAACACTCTACTTAACGTAAAACTCTACTTAAAACTTCTAGCGCACACTGTAGAGTGGGGTTAAATGAATTAACCACCAACACTCTAATAAATTAACCCGCAGATTTAATCAAATATTGATTTATGATTTGTCGAGTTTTACTACAATTCAGGCCCTACAGGGGTTGAAATAGTATTATGCTCAATTTAATATATTGCATATACTCCACATTTTATGAAATACACTAGACAATACCGTAATAATGATTTAATTAATTATTTGATATGTCACCACATATATTGTGACAAGTGGCACCATAAATATTGGACACTTTCTTCCGTAGAGAACATGACATGTGTCAAGCCCACTTAGGGCACTTTTGCTATAAAAGAGGGTCTCCCCCCTCATTTGATGGATGATGGTATTGGGAGCAAAGTAAGGAAAAGAAATATAACTTTCCTCCTCCAAGCACCTTTGGAGCTCCGTCACGAGTTTGATAGTGTCGAGCGGATTTTTATATTTTCATTATACGGTATATGGGCGTTTGAGAGGTAGTTCGCTGGATTTGGCACCCCCCACTCACCAAAACTACCAAAATTGGGCGTTCGAGAGGCGGCTTGTCGGATTAGGCACCCCCACACACCAAAACCACCAAAAACCAAGCTCTCTCCGGCGTATCATACAGACCCACGAACTACGCAGACTTTGATTCCACAAAGACGGATACGTAGGCTTAACCACATTGCTCAAGTCTAAAACACGCTCGACGCAGTGCCTCCTCAAATCTTCACTCACATCTTAAATTTGGTGACTCTTCTAAGAAGGTATTCATGATTTTGATTGTGTAACGCCTCGTGCGCACACACGGAGAACTCGGTAGCGGTGGAACACTTTTCTTCAACAAAGATAAGTATTATTACTTTTATTCTATCGTTTGCTACGTTGAGAGATATCATATATCCTTTTTATGATGAATATACAAATCATAATTGTTAGAATACAGATAGAATCTGTTAGCATTTATCTTTAATCAAAATATTTGAAATATTCAAATGAAAACAAAATATACCCATGAATGATTTTGCTGAAAAAAAATTATTGTTGTTGTTTTCCATCATTAGTTTGGTCAAAAGATTTGTTAGCCATAGATTTGGTCAAACAAGTAAAGATTATTTGTGTAGTCCACGAATAAAATTTGTGCAGACTTTAATAATTTGCGTGTGTCAGTTATGCTAAACAGACTGTCCTCTATCAAGAGCCGAAAGTGAAAAGGAAAAGAGGGTGACGACTATTGACAGCTATCAAATACACACTGTTACACGCTTTTTCAATTGTACAAATGGACTTAATGATATTTTAAATACAATGGATATCTTACTAAAGATCTCCTCGAAAATTGTTGTACAAAATAACATTGGATTATGCGTCTACATATCTGCCACGCGCTTTATAAATTTTTTTTAGGGACATATATCAAGTAGTCCCTCGAACTATTTTTAATACACATTTAGTTCAAGATTTTTTATTTTGCATCAAAAAATATTGCTGGGACGGACATTTAAAGATAAGAGAATAAGGAATTTTTTGGTACAAAATAAAATAATTGGACTAAATGTATATTAAAAAATGTGTAAAGGAATTTTTGGTAGCTCATCCTTTTTTATCATATCCCATGTTTGTTGGTCGACGGCCATCTTGCCGGCAGGATCTCGCCAATCTCCCAAGTGGGTACCAATTAAAGAATCGAGAAGATTAAGACCCATTTGTCCCAAATCTTCCGTATAAGAAGTTGTGTTCAACCAGATAGCAGAACGAAGCCAACACAAAAACAAATAACAAATGATCCAACACAATTCGAACCAACAAACCAAAAAAAAAATCTCACCGGAGCTTCCACCAAGTAGCCTGATTTAAGAAAAATTCACCTCCGAACAGGTATCACCAGAACAACTCATACCTCTAAACGTACTCACCTCCGAGTAGGTATCTCCGAAGATTTCCCTCCGAGGACCTTAACATCTGAGAAATCTGACGACCGAGGAGCTTTGGCCTCTGAGCCACCTCCGACGGAATCTGTTTGTTGTTTGTATTTTAAAACAACACATGTAGGAAACATTTTTTCAAACCCACTTGTACACAACTTTCGGCTCCTCCTTGCCCACTGTATCCGCTCTTTCACTATATCCACTCTTTCTCCGCTTTCCGCTAAGAGCAAAACAAATGTCACCCACATGTTAATCCATTATCTTCCACTATATCTAATCAATTATCCTCACTTTGTCAAAAGAATTCTCTCCATTTCACCAAAACTTCAGAGTTTGAGAGAGTTTTAGAATTTGAGTTTAGTTCTTTAGAAAAAAAAAAAAAAGAATGGCATCAGACTTCTAAATGAGGAGGGATTGCAAATTTTTTGAAAGAGAAAATTAAAGATAAAGAAAAATCACTCATTTTCTCGCTCTAAGACTAGAAAAATATTTTTTTTATGAAAATATTTATTTCCCCAACAATTTTTAGAATGGATGTTAGAAGACATATAACCACGGTGCATAGTTATATAATACAGATGTGATTCTGAGCTTGTTTTATCCTGGGGACGATGTGGATGTAGACTACCTGCACAAATAGACTAGAGTCGCGAAACGTCTTAAAGAGAGCGACCTAGTACGCGACTCAACTCAAGAATCATCTACGACGAATTTATAAACGATTGAGGTAATATTGTCTATTTTTTATTGTGCAGTAAATATTTGGATTTAACGCATGCGGTTCATATTTTGCGATAAATATATGATGTAATAATTTAATTTTGAGTTGTAGACTAAAATTAAATTCTAATTTTATTTTTTGATTTCTCCATAAAACTCTTTGATGTGATTTTTAATCACAAAATCTAAAGTGTTCCAACAGTTTTAAGATGTTTCATGTCTACCATGGAGAATGAAAAATAAATCTTATGGGCATATATGATTATTTTTATGATGCCGAAATGAAAAAACGCCAACTAAGTTTCTACGTCTAGAAATTATAATTTTGACCTTTTACCTCTAGAAATTATCATTTAACCCCCGAACTTCCTAAATATTATATTTTGTGAAGTAGATATATAAATTTCAGTATTTTTGGTCAATTCGGAATCGATCAATAATTTCGTGAGAAATTAGAATTTGAACAAAAATGAACCCCTTCGTGGAAAACTTTTAAATTGATCAATCCTATTTTTTAGTTGTGAATGTGAAATATTATTTCACATAAGATGTTATTGTTGGAAATGTAATTGTATACTATTTTTGGACAATTCATTTTAAGCCACTTGTGGCTAAGAAAACAAATTAAAAGTTGTTTTATGGAATCAAATGAAAATTTGATATTTGAAATCAAATTGAAAATTGATATTTGGAAACAAATGAACATTTGTTATATGGATTCGAAGGGTAAGTTATAAACATTTGCGCCTTGCGCTATATTTACTACAAAAGAAATTTGTTCAAATATTTTTTGAAGTGTTTATGTGAAAGTGTAGTTGATATTTTTCAACCGCACAAAAGTGATCGATGATGAAAAAAACTGAAATTTTTGTTATGAATTTTGTTGTAATATCATCTCAGTTTTTTGATGATATATAGACTGAAATTTCGTGAATTTTGGTATGCATGTAGTTTGCTGAGATTATAAATATTGGACTTTGGAATTTCTAAAAAAAGAGTTGTATATCTTTTATTATGATTTTCACAAATGGGATGCACAATGCTGAATATTTTGAATAGCTTGTAGTAAAATAAGTTTTTCTTCACTTGTACTTACTATTTGTGAGTGATTTTAATTTTGGATAAGACTAGACTCATAAAGGATGAATTTTGAAAATTTTCATAAATTTTCAATAAGCGGTTTGGTCGTGGTGAAATTTCAAACTTCAAGTTTTTTCGTTTGAACAAATATTTTGGACAACATTTTCTTAGGAAAAAATGTATCATGTCGTGTTCCCAACAGATTCAAAAATTTTTGAAGCCTTTATAAATTTCTTATTCAAGGATTTATGAAGTACTTAGAAAAATTTGGACTCAAATTTATGGAAGATGAATTTCATAGAAATTGTATAATGACTCATACAATATTTGAGTTTGGAGTGCATCCGCTAGAATTTTATATGAATAATTATTTGTATTATGAGTTGGAAAAGGTATATAATAAAATTGAATCATACTATGTTGGAATCACTTTGGTGTGCTTCATACGCGTGTAGAAACAATTTAGTTGGGTAAAATTATTTTAACCGTATGCTTTGTGTTGGAATAGAGGTTTAAACTCCAATCCGAAGTATTATTGTATACATTATGGAAAAAGTGTATATTATATTTTTTATGAAATAGATTGTATAATCTATATGTGACTTTCAGACACTCGAAAATATAAAATTATGACTAGAATGAATGAAGTGTATTTTTTGATTCGGCTATACCTCAAAGCTTTAAGCTTGTGTTTATTTAAGAAATAAGATTAACTCTTATTTAATGTTGAAACTCTATAAGTTTAGATTCCATTTTATGAATTGAAGATATAGTGGGGGCACATTACATGTTGCTTCTCTACGCTATACCTAGAGAATAATTGGGGCACTCAATCGAGTACCTATCAACTATAATTAAAGAACATTTAATAGAATCTGAAACTTTGGTGTTCAAGAGAACGCTTATTTTTTGAGTTGTGAGTTAAAAATAAAAACTTGCTTATGTTATTGAAAAGGACTTCAAAAAAATCCTTAGAAAAGTCATGTCATAAATGATTGATTGAATTCCTTGGAATAAACTGAAAATTAATTTCTAATTGACTTATCTTACAACTTTAAGATAATGAGGTGCATACACATCCTTTGAAGGAATATTGAGACCATTTTCATTTATGAATATAAGCTTCGTTTAATAGCCAAGATTAATTGATATAACTTAGTTATACATGTTCCAAGTTATATTATTCTCATGAAAATGAAGAAGATTCATTTAATTTGAATGCCATTGATATTATATATGATGTTGAGTTAAAAATTAAATATATATAATATTGTTTTTCGAATGGTGGCCTATGTAAGGAAACTTACATGGACCAACTTGAAGTTGGAAAATTAATATCGAAGGCACCAATAAATGGCATGATATTTTAATAAATCATCAAATGAGAATGAATTGAGAATAATATGAATCGTGTTTATCACTAAGCATGTTGAAATATGAATGCACTCTTATTTATTATGCAAGAATGATTGGCTAATATTTGGTTATAATATTTTGTTGCCTAGAAAACCAAATTCATGCTAAGTCAAAGTGTCGGCATAAAGAGTTTCAATGAAACAAGAATATTACTTGTTAATATTACAAGGCCATATGGATCAATTAATTGATCGAGTACATTGAAATACAAGAATATCTATATATTCAATATATGCTTATTAGGAACCATCTTGTACTTCACATGATCTAAGTATAAGAACACTATATATAGTGATAAGAAAAGATGAATATGCAAACATCTTTAGTAGTCTCAATTGAGCTACTAAATACGGCTGACTTGGAATTATTTTTTGTGGAAGTACTATGAAGGTTTATATTATAAAAAAAAAAAGGTGCATTTTTATGCTATTGAGAAAGGTTATGTGTTTTGATAAAAAAAAACACAAACCTAGAATTGATTCTGAATCAATAATGGATATGTGTCTAATACATATTATGATGCTATTTTTTGGAACTCCAAGAAAAAAATTATTATTGACATAATTAATGATGGAGTATATGGTGATACCATTAGCTATGGCTAATGAGGAAGTGAAATGTTGAAAGACCTATTATAAGATACCATTTATAGTAAAGATTGATACCAGTCAATTTATCCACAACAATAGAACCATGGTTATTGTAAGATTTTATAATCGTTATCATAACGACAAGAACGACAAATATGTCATAAGCACAACATAGTTTGAGAATTTAAAACTAATGAGTTGTGAGTGTGGATTATGTTCAGACTGATGAGAATAGAACCTGACTTATCCTTTGACGAAAGGACTAGTGCGAGAACAGGTGTTTAACACCTAAAAAGGGATCGGACTAAAGCCCGTTGATATTAAATCATTTGGGGTGGTAACCCAACCTATAGACTGGAAATACCACTGTTCTAAAAAACCCGCCTAGGATCCGCCTAGGCACGCCTAGGCTTGAGGCTTGGGAGAAACGCCCCGCCTTAAGATTTTGACGCCTTATGCTTGGTAAAACCCTTAAGGCATAATTTTTTTCTAAAAACAACAATGCTTTAGTGAAACGATATCGCATTATAAAGATTTTTTTGCAAACCGGACCATTATCTCATCCAAAATAATCAAATAGTATTTTTATTTGCAAATATTCAGACATATTTTTATGATATGCACAATTTTAGTATTTTAATAGCCTTGTTATGGTTAAAAAATATTAAATTATATTAAAAAGACCTAAACGCCTTTTCACGCCTTTTCACGCCTTTTTACGCCAAGGCCCGCCTAGGCTTCGAAGGCTTAAGGCTTGGCCTCCACGCCTCGACCACGCCCCGCGTTTTTTAGAACCTTGGGAAATACTAAGAAATAGGTTTAAAGGGTAATAACAAGTCACGGTGATATGTGTTGAATCAAGCTAATAATTCTATACGGGGTTTTACTCCGAGTCCATCCCTATGGAGCATGAAATCCTAAAGTGAGTTAAGGTTAAGTTAACTATAACTCTTAATGAAGATCTATAAGCTCTATTTTTAGTGGGCTACCTAGCTACAAGAGTATCCTTGATAGACTCACCTATGTGTATGTGGAAGTGTGGCCGCTTCCTATGGTAATTTTGGGCAAATTCCCTAGAGCATTCACATACTAAGAAAGAAGCACATGGTTGTAATGTGCTGGCTTGAGGACTACACCCAAGTAGGGTTATGTGTGGGATGTTTTCAGAGATAGAGTTCAAAACTACGAGTTACTCTAGTACATTTTGAATCATCTTTACTACGAAAAGGTTCAAGTCGAAAGACGCCTTTGCTTATGCACAATCCTATTAATTATTATTGTTCAATAAATTTTTAAAATTTACAAGTAAGGGATTGTTACCAATGAGTGTGTTTTTAAAATTCAAGTGGGGGATTGTTTGTTGTTTTTATTTTAAAACAACACATGTGGGAAACATTTTTTTAATCTCACTTGTACACAACTTTCGGCTCCTCCTTGCCCACTATACGCACTCTTTCTCCAGTTTCGGCTAAGAGGAAAACTAATGGAACCCACTTGTTAAGCCATTATCTCCCACTACATCTAATCAATTATCCCCACTTTGTCAAAAGAATTATCTCCATCAGGCCAAAACTTTAGAGCAGGAGAGAGTTTTAGAATTTGAGTTTGGTTCTTTGGAAAGAAAAAGAGAAAGTGGCATCAGACTTCTAAATGAGGAGGGACTGCAAATTTTTTGAAAGAGAGAGAAAAATCACTCCTTATATCCCTCTAAGACTAGAAAAATATTTTCTTTATGAAAATATTTATTTCCCCCCAAATATTTTAGAACAGTTTGTTTACATAAACTGAAATTACGAAAATTGAGCAATTTATATAGAATGGGTGTTAGAAGATATATAACCATGGTGCATAGCTATATAATACAGATGTGATTTTGGGCTTGTTTTATCCTGGAGACGACGTGACTGTAGACTACCTGCACAAAGAGGGTAGAGCCGCAAAACGTCTTAAAGAGAGTGACCTAATCCGCGACTCTACCCAAGAATCATCTACGACGAATTTATAAACGATTGAGGTGATATTGTTCATTTTTTATTGTGCAGTAAATATTTTGATTTAACGCATGCGGTTCATATTTTGCGATAAACATATGAGGTAATAATTTAATTTTGAGTTGTAGACTAAAATTAAATTATGATTTTATTTTTCGATTTCTCCATAAAACTCTTTGATGTGATTGTTAATCACAAAATCTAAAGTGTTCCAATAGAATCAAAATTAAAACCCCCGAACCATCAACTCTGAGCAGCCTTGATCTCCGATCCACCATAGAAATCTGATGAACCTTGGAACCCATTGATCGGAGCCACCTTATGTCGATTGTTCTACAGTTGACCCAGCTCAAGTCTTAATCTGGGATAGCTACCCATGTGAGTTTGTTTCATATTTGGGGCTCTTGTCGTAAAACATTGTTTTTGGGTTTCCAAATTCTGAAATGGGAACTGGGTTCTATTCCTCTTGTTTGAAAAAAAAGAGGGTACAAACAGATATTATCCAAAAGTTTTGCACAGTGTTAATTATATGGTCATTCAAACCATATGATAGTGATGAGTTGCTAAAATTATTGACATGTGGAAAGAAAAATAGGTATTCAGCCTATGTTATTAATTTCGGAGGTTATGATGTTTAATTTGTGCGTGTTTTATCCTCTGCACCATGGAAAATACTATTCAAAATATTTGTAGCGTTGCACAAATTTGAGTTGCTCGAGAATAAAAATATTTGTTTTTGAAAAAGTTATATACCCCTTAAAATTGTGAATATTTATGATTATTCCACGAGGGATCATTTAAAGACTTAGTATGAACATGCACTAGAGCAATGTTCCCAAAATAAATATTTTTTAACAACCATATCAAAATGATATTTTTTAGAATGACCTTAGAATTTTTTTTTTTTTTTGTTGAAAAAAATTAGCATTTTTACTAAGGTCATGGTACCTTGAGCAGGTACCTCGAGCATGTTCCTCTAACAGCCTCATCCATGGTACCTAGAGCAGGTGCCCCGAGAAGCTTCGATCTTAGTAACTCGAGCAGCCTCGTCATGGTGCCTCGAGCAGCTTGTCCCAAATACAAATATTTTTTTGAAACTTAGCATTTTTCCCAAGTCATGGTACATTAAGCGACCTCATCCGTGGTGCCTCGAGCAGTTACCTCAAGCGACCTCACCCACGGTGCCTCGAGCAGCCTTATCCTAGTGGCTCGAGTATACTTATCCTAGTGGCTCTAGCAGACTTGTCCTAGTGCCTCGAGCGGCCTCGCCCTAGTGGCTTGAGAAGCCTCATCCTAAGTGACTCAAACTGCCTCATTCACGATTTCTCGGAGCAACCTCCTGAGCAATCGCATCCATGGTCGCCCGGAACAACGTTTTGGGACATCTTGTATTCGATTTATGCTAAATCATTATTTATTCACATTATGATGTTAGTTACATGAAAATTCAAGTCTGATATTTATTACTCACCTCGAGGTGACCAAGCATGCTTATTAACTAAATTATCCTTTAAATGATTTAATGAACCATTTCTGAGTTTTCTCAGCTCTGATAAAATAGTGGGGGAATGAGATAAATAGCTCACTGCATGATATATCTACACTCTATCGACTGCATATTGTAGCATATTAAATTGCATCATAAAATTATACAGAATAATATGTTTATGACTCCTCAAAGCATATTTCCGAGTTTATTTTATTGTATTGACATAAAATAAAATAAAATAAAGGTGGGAGATATATGCCGCATGATTATATATGGCATTTTAAATATGCCTTATGAGTTACTAATGATTTTTGTGCAAGAATCCGAGTCGATTTCTTATCCTTGCAGATATTGAACGCACATAATCAAATCGAGCTTGAGCAATTACATCAAGTCTTACATATGTCAAAGCCAAACGCTCGAGAGATTTTATTTTTACTTGGGAGCAAACACCCAGTGAAATGTATATAAATTCTTTCAACTCTTAGATGTTGTTGTATTCATTGTTTATTTTTCTTTACTTTACTTTATCTTGAGATAAAAGACAAAGCAAAGTAAAGAGGGGGAAAAGTACTGTATAGTGTACAACTTGTAGTCAGGCATAAACACACGTGACAAGCATGCTCGGATTCGGTCCCAGAATGACCATTATTGATGTGGCATCCTCAAAAGAAACATCAGAGTTATTCAGCATAGCCATCGAATGGATCATAAATAGCACTGGCTACATTACATTATTTCCAGCAAAGCGACAGGGAGCAAACAAAATTGCCCGCAAAATCTGGAGCATAGATACAGAGTTTGCATACAAACCTTACCAGTTTTGAGGTAAGTCGCCCACAGAGGTGCATTATATTTCTCATAAAACCTTACCAGTTTTGAGCTAAGTCGCCCACGGAGGTGCATTGTATTTCTCACAAAACCTTACCAGAATTATGGTAAGTCACCCACAGAGGTGCATTATAGTTTTCACAAACCTTAACAGTTTCGAGGTAAGTCACCCACATAGGTGCATTATATTTCTCACAAATCCTTACCAGAATTATGGTAAGTCTCCCACAGAGGTACATTATAGTTTTCACAAAACTTACCAGTTTCGAGGTAAGTCCCCCACAGAAGTGCATTATAGTTTTCACAAAAACCTTACCAGTTTTGAGGTAAGTCACCCACAGAGGTGCATTATAGTTTTCACAAACCTTACCAGTTTAAAGGTAAGTCGCCAACAGAGGTGAATTATAGTTCTCCCAAAACCTTACCAAATATGTGGTAAGTCGCCCACAGAGGTGCATTATAGTTCTCACAAACCTTGCCAGTAATGTGGTGAGTCGCCCAAAGTGGGGCATTACAGTTGTCATAAATTCCTACATTACTAGGCTCGCCTGACCCTCGATTATGGGAGATTTTATGCCAATAAGACTTGGTCCGCCTAACCCTTGGTTATGGGAGATTTTATTCCATTAAGAATTGGCCCGCCCGACCCTCAGTTATGGGAGATTTTATGCCAATAAGACTTGGCTCACCCAACCTTCGGTTATGGGAGATTTTATGCCAATAAGACTTGGTCAGCCCAACCTTCAGTTATGGGAGATTTTATGCCAATAAGACTTGGCCCGCCTAACCCTCGGTTATGGGAGATTTTATGTCAATAAGACTTGGTCGCCCGCCTGACCCTCGGTTATGGGATATTTTATGCCAAAAAGACTTGGCTGCCTGCCTCCACCCTCTATTATGGGAGATTTAAGTCCAATATGACTTGGCCCGCCTCCACCCTCGGTTATGGGAGATTTTATGCCAATAAGACTTAGCGCACCGACCCTCGCTCATGGGAGATTCAAAGTTCTATATTATTAGGCACCAAATCCCAATATTACTTGGCACGCATGACCCTTTTAAGGGAGATTTAAAAGCCCTACATTACTAGGCATAAGCCTAATTTACGGGAGACTAAAAGTCCTATATTACTAGGAACGCTTAAAAACCCTGATTTTTTGGCACAGTTACAAAATATGTTGGTTTAAAAAACCCAGTTCACTCGAGGCACTAATGGTTGCTCGACCAAATGCTCTCGATAGGTTTCGATCTTATGTTGCAAAAGATACACTATACTTAGATAGCCATCAATCGGTTGCTCAGGCCAGTACATCTAGCAAGTTTGTCGTTTAAAATATTTACAACCACAAATAAAATTATGGAAACAGGATCGTTCAAAAGGAATTGGGGAAACCCCCCAAATACTCCTCCAAAAATGAAAAGCCGAGGCAGCAACAATAGCCCTCAAAACTACTTAGAGATGATGTTTGCATATACATGCTTGACAACAGACCAAACACGGTTATGTGGTGATTTTCTAGTCGAATAGGCTTAACGATTTATTTTGTACACATAGTTGATATGTCTCAGCCGAGGCATCAACACACCAACTATGTCCACGAGGAGCAAATGTAGAGTGGGGTTAAATGAATTAACCACCAACACTCTAATAAATTAATCCGCAGATTTACTGAAATATTGATTTATGATTTATAGAGTTTTACTATAATTCAGGCCCTACATGGGCTGAAATATTATTATGCGCAATTTAATATATTATGTATACTCCGCATTTGATGAAATACACTAGACAATACTCTAGTAATGATTTAATTAATTATTTGATATGCCACCAAATATATTATGACAAGTGTTACCATAAATATTGTACACTTGGTTCCATAGAGAACATGACATGCATCAAGCCCACTTGGGGCACTTTTGGATATCCCCCTCATTTGATGGCTGATGGTCTTGGGGGCAAATTAAGGAGAGGAAATATAGCTCTCCTCACCCACGTACCTTTGGAGCTCAGTCACGAGTTTGATAGTGATGAGAAGAATTTTATAGTTTCATTATACGGTATATTGGCGTTTGAGAGGCAATTCGCCGGATTTGGCACCCCCACTCACCAAAACTACCAAAATTGGGCATTCCAGATGTGGATCGCCAGATTAGGCAGTTCCCATGCACCAAAACCACTAAAAACAAGCTTTATTCATCGTATCGTATGGACCCACGAACTACGCAGACTTTGATTCCACAAAGACGGATACGTAGGTTCAACCACGGTTCTCAAGTCTAAAACATGCTCGACGTGGTGCCTCCTCAAATCTAAACTCACATCTTACACACAAATTTATTTATTTTAAAATAGTGATAGGTCTTTTAAGTAGCAATAAGACGTCCTTCCTCTTCTCCTCCTTCCTCGTTGGAATCTCCCGAGCTTGAACTTGACGATGTAGTAGCGTCGAGAACTGGTAAATCTGGACCATAGTCTTCGGGTGATATTGACGGAGTATTGCAAAGTTCCTCCATCGGAGCGACATCCCATGCAAAAGAATCGCAGTTTGAAGGAGTTCGTTGTCCTCTGCAAACCTTCGAGCTTGCTTTGTGTCTTGTTCATCACTGAGTAAGAAACACGTCAGTAAATGATGTTTAATATTTGGGGTAGCAATAGACCATTCCCGGTCATAACTTATAAAATGTCTCATCACAAACAGGGTTACTAAATTGGTCCCGATTGATACCCTGAGTGTTCAGATAGATGTTATCCCACACATTCATTGCTACAAGATAGGTAATTAGTATAGGATGTAATATTAAGAATCTATGAAAATTGTAAAATAACTATATATATACGTCCCGCATAGGATTAAGAACCTGGTTTAAATATAATGGCTTTGATACCATGTCGTCACATCCTGAGTAATCTGGAGTGAGTTGGGGGTTGGGTTTAGAAATGTAACTGGAAAATAAATATATGTTGCGGAAATAAAACCTATTTTAAGATAGTGGCATGCCTTAATATCATAAGGTATGGAATTGTAAAGTTTCTTACATCAGAAAATAAAACACGAACTTTATAACATATTCTCCCAAGAGAGAAAAAGTAAAATTTGGAAAGAGAAGTGCGACCTAAGTTTAGGACTACGCATAATACGTCCATTTATGCCTAGTAACACAAGATATTAAAACAGGAGCTTCATTTCTTTGGCTAATTTTTCGAGTGTACATAATTCTTAAGAAAATGCGAGAAAAAGCATTATTATGCGAAGTAGTATTGTCTGCTCGATTCCCCGGATCCATCTATAATTTGAAAAACATAAGCGAATTTTCCCAGTAGATAATTCTTATTCAATACAGTTCAAATATGATTTAAAAGAGTTTCAATAAGAAGACGATTCAAATAATATGATATGATAACGTGTTTCCCGAAAATTTGTAACAACATATGGATATAGTTGGTAAAAGCTGGGGATGGTTTCCAAACAAATAACCCTTAATTATCAGCTTAGAGGCTTAAGGGAAATAGCAAATACATAAAACTAAATCAATCCAATTCAATTGGAGATAATTAGTCCAGATAATTGGAAATAAAAGTAACCGTGCTAAGTCATTAAATGACATTCCATGTGGTAGCAAAATCCAGACCCTCAAACATCTGAGTCCTTCAGGCCAAATCAAAAGCATAATATGAAATAATATGATTTCATAATCAATTCAAAATATGAATCAATTTTGCATAAACAATTTGAACTACTCAAATGAGTTCCCCAATGAGTATAAGACATACTTGGTCTATCACAAAGTGATACCAATGATAGGCGAAATTCAATAGCATTAAGAGAAATAATATTGAAGAAAAAATCACCTACTTAGTGTTTTGAAATAGACCATCGAGTTCTTAGTAGTCGGTAAGGTATTCCGTGAAAGTCTGTTTAGAATAACAATATATATATGTGGTAAGCATGAAGTGTATGACTGGTGTCGAAATGCGAAATAACTTATATTTGCGATAAAAATAAGTTTTCGAGGTTTAATTTATAACTAAATTTAAACATTTATTTCACTAAATTCCTTAACTTGTTTAGACATGTGCCAGAAGACTTTTTCATTGCAAATGAGGTCTAAAAGCTGTAAAAAAAAATTGGGGTAAAATTATAGAGGTCAGAAACTTCAGGGGTTTATGTGCAAACATTTAATTTTATACTTTAAAAAATAAACTAGGGTCTATGTCGTTTTTGAGTTTTGGACATCTAAACATGGTGTTACGATATACCATTTTGACCAGAAAAATAAAATAGAATTTTTGAATTTATTTCAGAATTTTTTAACTGGTCACGCGCTCACACGCATCAGGTTAAAGGCCCAACGCGCTTAAATTGACCTCAGTCACACACGTGGCCTTCTCACGTCTTCAACCTTGGGACGTTTGACCTGGGGTTACAAAAATTTTGACTTCAAATTAAGCCTTCCATAGGGAACCATTTCAGTTTATTCAAAATCCATTTTCTTTCTTTTTTCACGAGGATTTGAAATATATAACTTTTAGGTATTGAGACAAATTGTAGAGATTTCTTCCATGGATTGAGAAATATAAAAAAATTCTGTAAGAATAGAATGTATTTTGGGTATAATTCGAACCACGTCAGTAATAAGGTTTGGTTTTTTGGTTGTTTTTGAATAGATTGGTTTTGGTTTGAAGGATTAATTCATCCCGCTTAAAGAAAATTTTGTTTCTGAAATTTTCATGGCTGAAGCTAAAATTCTTTGATTTTGAACTGATAAGGATACTATACTAAAATTAACTTCATGATGAAGATCCTATGAGTATAAATAAAATGTTTCACTTTAAAATAGGTTCAGAATCAAAAATTCAAAATCCACCATTGGAACTCAAGCTTCAATGGTAATTTTTGGATTTTTGCTCAAAACTTCAGAGTTTTACGTTACAAAACGCATGTAAGAGTTGTTTCAAACTCTATTCTACTGCAGAAATACAACAAAAGTAAAATAATTGAAAACCAAACATAAAATTACAAGGTACCCAAAGTTGCTGAATTTTGGAGCTTTGATTTCTATCACTATTTGTACTAAACTCTTCTCCCTAACGTGGGCTTTTTATAGGGGGTTAGTGGTGAGTTCATTGGTCGAAATATGAGGTGGTATATTGTGGCATAATGAGAGAAAACTTAGGAGAACCTATGGTATGAAAGAGTCTCAAAGGTGTAAAGCATGGCATTGGTTTATTCTGACGGTTGCTTATATTAATTCTTAGCATCTTTGCTGATAACGAAGATGGAATAAACTTTGAGTTTGGCCCTTAGAAAGTTTTTGTTAAGTTTTAAGGTGTTTATGCATTGTTTCCCAACTTTAAGGGGCTTTTGTGATATTTTTAAAAGTTAGAATATGTGGAGTTCGGCTGGTTTGTAATTTCATAAAGTAAGGAAGGTATTTGTAAAGAAGTGTGGGGTCAAATTAGATATTTAAATTAATAAAAAGTCATTTTAAATCTTTACGGGGTGGTTTTATAATTATGAAAACTTTAAGAATAACTTTGAAAGTTCTACATAATATGATTATTAGAGATCTTGAGTTTGAGCACCAAGATCAGTTTACTCTAAATCTTTGTTGAGTACATTTCACCCAGTAGACTCTGTAATGCGTTGGACGATAGATGGACTATCCAAGAAGCAAGAAAGATCGGTCGATATTGACATGTGGAAGGTGCCAGCATTCTGAAGGCCATTGGAAGGCATCCAAAGGTGGTTGTAAAGAAGGTGATAAGGGAAAAAAGTGCATCAAGGCTTGAAGGTGTTGAGTCTGTGAGTAAGTATAATTTGTACTTAAATGAGACCTATATCAAAAGTGGACTTATGTAACTAGGTCATCCAAGGTGTTTCTCGTTGTGGGTTTTTCTTGTACATCGTAATATTGTCGTTGATTCTTATTTTACTCTTGCTACTCACCGAGATGAATGTTTTAAGCAAGATAAAATTGGTTTAGTATATATAACGCATGTTTAAACGATAATTGCATTAAAAGGGGATTAATTGCTAATTTGTTATCTGAATTAAAAATTAAAAATTAGTGTTTGATAATCACCGTATCCCTAGATGCACGTGCATTTTTTCACACAAGGGTCATCTCCTTCGCAGATGAAAAAATCAACAAGTTCTGCCCATACCATAACTATTCTCTCAACATCTGGGTAAAAATCTTGGATAAAATAGTTCGGTTGGTGCTTGTTGATAATGGTTCAACCTTGAATGTATGTCCATTTCAAACTCTTCAAAGCCCGGCATTGCAAGTTGGTGATGTCACTCTGACATCTGTCGATGTACTTGCTTATGATAATAATTGATAATAATTCATGGGGTCGATACAACTCACAGTAGGGGATGACCTAATATGCCCTCAAAAAAAGTCCAAGTCATTAACATCCCTGCCTACTTTAACTTTCTTCTTGATCGTCTGTAGCTCCATAAAATCAAAAGGGTTTCATCTTATCTTCACCATATGACATTAGTACTAGTATTTTGAATTTGGAGATCTATCACAATGCAAATTATATGTTCCTTTCTAGCTTCAAGATTGATCCACTTCCTTTCCCAGCTGAATAAAATTTCAAGGACAAAATGAGTCCTGAACACAGCCCACGTGGGAATGTCAACATAATTAAGATGTTCAATAGCATTAACTTCATGCCTGGAATGGGGTTGAGTCATAGAAAATAAGGAATTATCGAGGTGATTATTCTAGAAAAGCCTATCCCTCATGTGGCTAGGGATATCAACCATCTTTGATTGAGTTCATGGCTCTCTGACAGCCATAGAGAAAAAAAGGTTTTGAGGAGGAAGAAGAGTATCTTAAAAGACTCTATGAATGGGTGTTTTATTAAAGAAGGCGAAGACTTTCCTTATTATGGCTTTTAGGATTCCTGGTATGACACAATTAAAAAGAAGATGAAACCTAGATTTGAAATCTTCATAAAAAATAAGTTCACATGAACAGTGGGATCCAAGCATGAAGTTAATCCCTTAAACTTCAAATCATTTGACTAAAGATAATTTGATAGGAAAATGACTGAAAACACTGATAGTGGGGAATCATTTGGCCTTGACAAACTAAAAATGGACCTTTGCATGATCCACGTTGTGCCTGGGCCGTCTGACCCTTCTTGGAAGATATTTTTTTACTGATAAGCTTTCCTCAACTAGTGAAGCATCCCAGCCAATACAACCATGTCAACTCAAAACCTACTATTTATCACTTAGAGAATGAATCAATTTTTCCTGTTTCTAATGCAAATGTAAACAAGGCCTCCTTCGAGGAGGTCCTCAATATTATTTTCCCTAAAAATGTAATCAATGAAGTAAAAAAATATTTTGAGTATCTTCTTGTGCCTTATATTAATTGCATTGATTCTAATCAAATAATTGATGAAGATGATCTAATTAATGAACAATTCTTGATTTATCTCAATAAGGAAAAAACCAATCAATATAACCACATTCAAACTAATAATGATGGTGATATTATGGTTATTAATCTTTGTTCTAATAGCACTCCACTTAAGATTACAACAGCGTGAACCTTTGACGATCATGAGTAGCCGCAATTCGAAGAGCTTCTAAAATATTCCATGGACATTATTGCATGGCCTTACAATGATATGCCTAGAATTGAACCGAAAATTATACAAAAGGAAATCCCCGCATATCCAAAATGCAAACATGTCACACAAAAGCCAAGGAAGCTTCAGCCTAAATGATCCCTCAAGTAAATGTTTTAGTAGTAAAGCAATTGAAAGTATATTTCATCCAAGTGGTTTAATATCCAACTTGTCTTCCCAACATTGGTCATGTGCCAAAATCAGTAGAAAAGGTCCACATGTTCATCGACTTTCATGATTTGAACAAGGGTTCTTTTAAGGATGATTACCCATTACCCAAATTGACATGATCATCTATAATACAGCCAACCACGCCTTTAAATCATTTTTTAATGGATTTATGAGGTATTACCTGATCAATATGCATCCTGACCACCAAGAAAAAATTACTTTTACGACCCCATGGGAAACTTTTTGTTACACTGGCATGCCTTTATATCTAAAAAATATCAGGGCTACGTATCAAAGAGCAGCCATAACCATCCTGCATGATCTTATCCACAAAGAGGTTTAAGTTTATTTTGACTGTATGATCATCAAGTCTAAAACTGAAGAAGGTCACGTTCCTGCCTTGAGGAAATACTCCGAACGACTGCAGTAATAACATGTGTCTAAACCCATAGAAGTGCATTTTTTATGTCACAAAGGGAAAACTCCTTAGGTTTATGGTGAGGGAAAGATGGATTAAGGGAAAACCCTGCTAAACTCAAAGAAATTCTCGAAATGTCAACTCCTCCGACTGAGAAAGACGTTCGCAGTTTTCTAGGAAAGCTCCAATATATCAGCCGCTTCATTAGTTAGCTTACCTCCATATGCGAGCCCATCTTTATACTCCTTCAAAAGGATTAAACCAAAATCTGGAATGAGGCATGTCAAGAAGCCTTTAATAAAATCAAGCAGTACCTTATCCATCCACCAGTGCTCATGATACCACAACCTATTTTACCCCTCCTTTTGTATCTAGATATCATAGACATTGTGACTGGGGTTATGACAGCCCAATACCTTGAATAATCGTGCAAGAAGATATCTGTTTACTATGACAATCAAAAAATGGCAGGCTATAAGGTGAACTATACAACATTAGAGAAGGCATGTTCCGCCTTAGTTTGGGTAACCAGGAAACTATGACACTACATGCTTGCATTCCCTATAAAACTAGTGTCTAGGGTAGATCCCATAAAATACTTGCTTGAGAGCCTGCTTTGTCAAATTGCCTGACCCTTCATAAAATTACAACTCAGTACATCATTTTTGACAAGGCGTTATTCAAGAGAAATTTTAATGGTACCTATTTTCAATGCATAGTAGGGGTTGACACTTATTAAATAATGCAAAAAATTCATGGTGGGTAATGTGGATCCCAGATGAACGACCATACACTTGCCAAGAAGATTGTCTAATAAGGATACTATTGAACTATAGTGGTCCAAAACTATGCTGGTAGGTTCGAAGATGCCTCAAATGTCAATAATTAGCTAATTTCCAGTACTTACCTCCCCAGAAGTTGTACAACATGATTTCTCCTGGCCCTTCTAAACTGGGGCATCGACATTTTTGGGAAACTTACTCCCAAAGCATCCAATGGGCACGAATTTATCCTAGTCCCCATTGATTATTTCACCAAACGGGTTGAAGCTTAATCATATGCAGTCTTGAATGCAAAGAAAGTGGTCAAGTCCATTAAAAGAATATTATTTGTCGCTACGGGGTCCCTCACGAGATTGTATTTGATAATGGCCTTCATTTTGAAGTTGAAGTCACAGAAGCGGTCAATGAGTTCAGAGGCACAAGTCCTTACCTTACCGACTACAACTAATGGGGTTGTTGAAGCTGTAAATAAAAGCCTTAAACCCATAATCATCATGATGACCAAAAGTTCAAGGGATTAGGATGACTAGATTCATTATGCCCTCTGTGGATATCGCACATCCATTAGAATACCCACTGGCAATACCCCTACTCCTTTGTCTATGACATGGAAGAAATCATTCCAATCGAATTATAAATATTGTTCCAATGGGTCACGCTTGAAAGTTAAGTTGGAGAAATTATTTGGCAGTAAAGTCGTTATGACAAGCTCACACTCTTGGATGAAAATAGACAGAAGGCATTGTACCATATATAAGGGTACCACCATAGCATTATATTGTCATTCAATAAAAAGGTCAAAGATCGTGATATGTGTAAAGCGACCTATCCCTCAAATAAATTATGGAATCAACATAGGACCCAAGAGGGAAATTCAAACTCAATTAGAGTGGGTCATACCTTATAAAGAAGATTTTGTTAGGTGGTACTGATATGCTCATAGAAAATCTACCCTTAAATCTGACTCTCGTAGAGATACTTAATTCTCACCTCCATTCTATTATAAAAATCTATACTTTTCTCCCTTGGCAAGAACTACGTAAGATAGGATCCTCTAAAATATCTTTTAAAAAATTACAAACACCTTTATACCCATAGAGGTACGTAGGCAACCCATAAAATGACTTTTGGTCTGGTCCTTTCTCTTTCTCAAAATGCTATTCTTTTCTACCATAAAGATCCACTAGTCTTTCTCATCATTTAAACTGAACAAAAGGATTTTATATGCCTTAGGTATCAATATAAATAATTCAAACAGGAAATTCGTCTAAAGGCATAACAATATAAGTCAAAATTATTGTTTGTTTCAACACCTTTTATTTAAAACATAGCGGTTACATAATGCATCAGTAATAAGGATTTGCAAACACCAAAAACCCATACCTAAAATACAATAACCCACACACCAAGCCCATAACCACACATACACATAAACCAATACAGAAACCCCTCCCAAACCTACACCAACAACCTACCTAAACTAACATCAAACCATTCTCTCAAAATCTTAACCTTCCTCAACTACTAAAAGGCCATGCCTTATCATCATCATTGTCATATCCATTATTATCTTCGGGAAGTCCTCAATAATCTCCACTTTGAGTGTGTACCCGCATGACCTCAATAAAGAGATATACTTTGAAATGTTTTATCGGGGTCACATCACCATCTTCCACAACCTACATTATCACAAGTCACCTCAATCATATCTCTTTAACACAAACTTTCAGAACCAAATATTGCCATAACCACCCAGGTAATCCGCTGCACCACTACAGCTTCCCCCCAAAGACTGGATCGGACGGCAAGATGGCCTATGACGCTGCCACAAAGCCCCTAGAGACATCCTCAAGGATTCAGTCAGGTCCACCATAGGACAGAAATTGATTATACGTGGAGAGACACTATGCTCCCATCCCACCTGACACAAAAGTCGCCAAGGAAGATAAAAAAAAAGTTTAACAAAGACCTACAAGTCGATCATAGATAAAGTTATCCAATTGCAAGACACGGTTCAATTCACCCCACCACGACACAGACCAAAGTAGACAAATGACTCCATTTGATAAGATACAGTTAGTCCAGTCATCCACAAATGGACTAAAATTAATAGAATACCGAAAGAGGAAATGAGGAATACCAATCAGAGGATATTCAAGGGATCCAACAAGACGAAGCCTCTTCGATAACAACATATATAGTAACATTGGACTACTCGCAAAAAGGTAGAGCAGTTCTCTTTCCAATCGTTAAGACCACTCCCCGTATCTTCTAGTATAATGATAGTAGGGTTATAGCGATAGCCTATCCATGGCACTATGGAAGCTACTTGGGCGGTCAGCACTCATGTCACCCATCACCAGAAGCATTCTAGCAGTTAATACCAGGGCTACTGTACCAATAAAACCATTGTCCCTAAAATCCTTCTGGTGCATAGAGCCATCACTGCAGGGAGATTTATAGATCCCCCATGCACCAGCGATCGAGAAGAAGATGGGGAAATATGCACCAATTCATTCAAGACCACCTATAAAAGACGAAAAAATTCGGGCATAGGCACGGTAACTGAATGATTGATACCCAATATGGCATATATTTCTTCATAAGTTGGACACACTTCATTCATATCAAAGCACACCACGTGATCTTTACGATACCAAAATCGTAACTCTTCATGTAATAGACCCTGAGTAAACAAACAGTTAAGCCATAAAGTAGTAGGCCGCAAAGTTGAAAGCCTCCTAATTAATAGTGTACAAACTCATAACTTCTAAACCTTCAAGATAGGCAACAAACATTTCTATCATGGAATCAACCATTTAGAAAGAATGGAGTTGAATGTAAAGAAGAAAAGGGAAAATCTTAGGATCATTTGAAACCCATAACTTAAGCCCCTTGTATATTTGAACTCCTCCACAAAATGATGAAATTAATGAACCAAAAGCAATAATGAAGGAATCAAGGTATCAAGAGTGCATCAAGTCTAATAAAAGGATAAAAAGCAAATGTACCTATTCAGGTGTGTCGACAGGTAGTCCAGGGGGTATGCCGATCGACATCCCTATTTTGGGAAGATTCCACTTTCCCTTTTTATTTATCTCATTTTCAAATAAGCCCCCCTCAAAGTTAACTTTTTACCAAAGAGTTTCCCGGACGTTTATTTACTTAAACATTCAAAATATATTTAAAATTAAAAAAAAATCCTTATTTTTCTTTCAAATAAAACCCTTAGTGGAAAATTAAAGTGCATACAAAATATATCATTAATTAAAATGGAAAATGCATTATTTTATATATGTGTTTTTTGCTTTTTAGATTTTCCACTTACAAAGAAAACAAAAAAGAATGAAAAAGAAAAAAGCAAAATTATCGAGTCATAACCCAGACTTTCTAGAAACCTAGTCAAACACCATTACTTGTGATGAGAGCATCTCTTGTAGAGGCCAGAAGAGAACCCCCCCCCCCCCCTGAAGCTTGAGCCTGGGAACAATCATTAGCAGTCTCCGAAGGAGATACACATGATTGACTTTTTGTCCATGCATATTCAGCTATGGAAGCCATCCAGTTTCAGATGTCACGCAACCAAGACATATGCACAACCACGGTCTGTAAAAGAGAGAGACAAAAGAATAATAAAGGTCAGTAACAAGTTCATAAATCAAAACTTGAAAGCCAGAATCGAGGAATCAAAATGCAAGAAAAACGAAATAAGCTTTACCTCCAACTAGATGTATGCCAGGAAAACACTTTAATGACGCCTGTGGTAGGTGGGGAACCTGAATGGAACTCCCCCTCCTAGTTAGATGTAGTATAGGGGCAATGGATAGTATCAAAGTTGATTAACCTCCATGACATCTTCACCACCCCCAAATGCTTGAGTAGAAGTACCAGTCACACTGTTACCACCTCTCGCCTTTTCTAATAGGGGAGGAGCATTACCCACATCAAAGATTAACACCGACACCCACTATGCGACGCCACCGTATTCATATAAATGGATTAAAGTTACCTCCCATCACAGTCGTCAACTCCTCTACAGTATTTTTTTCGGATCCCTCATGTATAAGGGATGGCTATCTTGGGGAATCGACATCTTATTCTTTATCACTTGTTGTACTACTCTCTCGTCCAGATACCAACTGTATTCGAACTCATGTGATAGCAGCCGTCACGTCTGATCATGGTAACTCGTGAGTCCCATATCCCTCGAGAGTAAACTCTAGGGATAGAATGATACATGTCCAAATAAAATCAATCATTAATACATAATAAAAAATAAATAAAATCCAAAAGTAAGAAAAAGAGGCTTAAAATCTAAAATAAAGTCTAACATGGGCTCTCTTGAGAGAGTTCAGTGCGGCTCTCACATCTCTAAAGTTTGGAGCGTCCTTCACCGATATGTTCTCCTTCTTCCATCACGTCATCCTGGGCTACGCTCCAGCCTCCTCTTCGCGCAAGGGAATTATTGGGTTATTGCATCCGATCACCTCGTAAAACCATACCTAAAGAGAGAAATAAAAAATCAATAAAAAATTTCGAAAAGATAGATAAATACTCAGAAAAAATAAAAACGAATGAGAGAATAAAATGTATAATAACAAAGAATACCTTTAGGAGGTACTTGACCCCCATAAAAGATGACTCGCAAAACCAATTAAAAGAATCCAAAAAGATGTGTAAAGAGGCCAACGTCAAACTCCCCCAATCAAAGTTGCATATAAAGATGACCTGAAGATAATGAAAAAAACATGGATGTCATCCCCACTCTTAGCCAACAAAACACTCCCCCCATCAAAAGAAGAAAAAACTATTGGGTGGCTTGTCTCAATTGCTGACCATCGCCCACATCAATCACCCTCTTCACAAAGTTACATTCGGCAGCGATACCATCAAGTACTCCCCCGAGACTAACCGTACAATAGGCCCCAGTGCCTCCCAAATCGCAACATCAGTTAGACAGAGGGAATGGTCCACTATAATTTGTTCCCCCTTGCATTGCAACCCCAATATTTGGTGAACATCTATCGATGTAACCGTCATATCAGCCACACCAAGATAGAATATGTGGGCAGTATTCCACAACCGCTCACCGAGAGAACATAACACCACCGTCAAACGAGATGTATCATCTAGTGCCCTCGCCAAATAGCCAAACCTGACAATATCAACTAGAAGCCTCAGCTGTTTGGAAAGTCTACTTCTGACTGCTTTCACCCCCATCGAGCCCCGGGAGTGATCATTATTCAAAGGGATGTCCGTCTGCAAAATACATTCAATAAAATAAATACCTTGAGGCAAATTAACAAAAGCTAATCAAAATTTAAAACAAAATAAAATAAAATAAAGAAATAAAAAGAAATAAAAATAAATAAAATTCTCAAATAGCCATCGATATATTTCACCCTCACCGACCGGTGATTCTCAGGTTCCAATAGTAAGATCCAATCATCTGCCACACACTTTGCATCGTGATACACTTTTTTCATACCCGCTAAAATTCCCCCGCAGCAGGCCCAAACAATGTTATCCCAGTCGTGGACGTCCATAATGTTGATCATTTTTTTCGAAAAACTCAAAAATCACTAGGGAGAATATTTTCTATAAAGAGAAAAACCATTTTAGTACAAGAATGAGGCTTCCCTCACCCTTTTTATTAGGGGATAAGTGGTATGTCGATTGGCACCCTTCGGGTCTGTCAGTCTGCAATGACCCTTGGGGACCCACGAAATTCCTTGAGTATTTGTGCCTCTGTCGGTTGGCACTTGTTAGTCTCTACCTACCGACATCTCCATTCAAAGTTCTAAAAAATTACTAAAAATGCATAGAAAAATTCTAACTTTCCTAAAAAAATCATATAATCTCAAATTTCATAAAAATCACACTATTTCGTAAAAATCATCCAAATTCAAAATTTCCACTTACATTTAAAAATTCATCAAATTTTCTAAAAACTCTCCGAAAAATTCATAAAAATCCCACAAAATTCCAAAAATTATAAAATCACAAAATTCGAAAAAATTGCACTTATTTTATGAAAATCATCAAAAATTCACAATTTTTCAGAAATCATCAAAAAAAAAACTCAGAAAAATTAACACTTTCAAGAAAATTCGTCATCGCATATCCTTTTCGAAGCTATTATTGACAATTTAGGCCCTCGTGATTAGGTTGTGATCCCCGTATATATAACACACACTCTTTAGGTCCTCAAAATTGACCTATGTCCTTAGAATTAATTCACAACCCCGACTTATTCGCACACGCTCTTTAGGTCCTTATAATTGGCCTAGGCGCTCAAAATTAATTTGATCCCTGTATTGGTTGTACATGCTCTTTAGGTCCACAAAATTGGACTTGGCCTTCATAATTAGGCCACAATCCTCGATCGTCCACACACACTTTAGGTCCTCATAATTAGGTCGCAATCCCTGTATCGATCGCACACTCATTTGATCCTTAGGATTAGGCTTAGCCCTCAAAATCAGGTCACGATCCTCTGAATTGGTCACACACACTTTAGCTCCTCGGAATTAACCTTGGCCCTCAGAATTAGGCCACAGTCCTAATATCAGTCGCACACACTTTAGGTCCTCATAATTAGGTTTCGATCCCAGTATTGGTTGCACTCTCTTTAGGTCCCAAGGATTGGTCGTAGCCCTCAAAACTAGGTCGCGATTCTTTGAATCGGTCGCACACACTTAAGGTCTTGAGAATTGACCTTAGCACTCATAATTATACTGCGATCCCCTTATCAGTCTCACACATTTTAAATCCTCAAAATTGACCTTAGCCCTCAAGAATTAGATCGTGATCTCCATATTGGCTATACATACTCATTAATTCCTCATGATTGACCTTGGACCTATTAAATAGGTCACTATACTTTGAATTGGCCGCATTCACTCCCATGGTCCTTAAAATTAGACATTAAACCCAATCATGATCAAAGCCTACCCCACCAGACTTTCTAATCGTAGGAATTCAACACTCAAAAACCTTAATCGGGTGTCTATTTTTCGATGAACTTTGCTTATCCTAAGTTTTTCTATTGAGGGGATCAATAGGAACCCCATTTAAATACCCTCATACAACTCCATAGGGTCCAAACAAAGTCCCTCTAAACCCCAAACCCCGGATCTCTTTCAAACCCTAATCGAAGAATGGCGAGATGCTTTTTAAGCTCCGTTTGACTTTGGTAAACTCTCGACACTGAGATTATCTCAATAAACTTTCATATATACATGAATTCTCTTTCCATCGGTCCTAACCGTCCACTAATTGGACTTACAGTTCAATTTTAACCCATTTTACCAAAAAAATTAACTGGAAAATGACTGGATGATTTTCGAGCTGTGATTAACTTTGTTAAACTCTTAGACCCAAGAGTATCTCAAATCACTTTCATAAATATCTTAATTATTTTTGCTAATGGTTTTGTCTATGAACGAAACATACTTACGATTTTCATTTTATAACCATATAGCAAAGAGAATTATTATTTAAGGAATCCATTTTAGACATACCAGACATTGCTTAGCCTCAAAGTCTGGAAGCAGTGTCAATAGGTAGGCCAATAACCATGCTAACCGACACCCCCAGGGGCAACCTGATCATTTTGACCTTTAGGGTTCCCTATTGTAAGGACTTATTTTTATAAGTCCGTTATCAATTTAGTATGTCGTATACCGCTACACCGTCGAAGAGCATTCAAGAACATTCAAGCATCAAGATGGATCTGAATTAATCAAGTTCTTCATCAAAAAGAATCCGCGAAGTTTACTTTGGTAAGGTTATGTTTTAAATACCTTAACTTTACACTTAGAGCTTTGGGGATATTTTTTCAAAATATTTTCTAAGTGTTAGAGCGTATTTTTTCGTCAAAATTTGAGAATGATTATTTTTCTATGTATTGGAGCGGACATTAAAAAAGATTTTTCAACGCAACAGTCGTTCAAATGGCATAGCACTGTTGTTCGAATGAGATAAGAATGTCGCGCGATCTTGTTCGAGCGACACGTGTCCTTCGTTCGACCGACGTGCTTATCTCGTTCGAACGAGCTCTAATACTAAGGCGGCGCGATTTTGTATAAATACTCATTAAATAATTTTATTTTAAATAAGAAGTCCCAGCGTTTTGAAAGACAGAAAACTGCGAAATAGAAGAATCCTTTTGACTTCTTCCTTTTAGGCTTTAATCCCTTTTTGTTTTACAACTCACAAAAAATCCCATATACTTTGGTGAATTATTTTGGTGTTCAAGAACACACTTTGCTGTGGTTTATTCTTTATGGAGAGAACTCTACAATCGGAGAGATACGTGCTATTGTGGAGGGAAGGGAGTCCTTATAAAGTTCACACTTGTGGAGAAGTCGTTTTCTTCTTCATTGCTCACTATCTGGAGTTCTTGGGGGAGATTCCATCTGACGAGATTTTTAGCCGTTGCTTTGAAGGTTTGACGAAGACACCTTGCGTTACACTTATGGGCGATTACCAGGATGTATGTAAGTCAATGGTCTTGTGAATTATTCAAAGTTCTAGAAATAAAAGGTTTTGCCCTTTGGGGATTTTTTCTGAATATTTGTGTCACATGCTTTATCTATTTATGGTTTAACACACACACACGTTGTTGCGTGTTTAGGAGCTGAATTGATTTGATTTATATAGACTCTAATTAAATAAGTGTGCCAAATTGGAAACTTGCGAATTAATTTAAATCAGTATCACACACCACATATCTTACATTTACAAATTGGTATCAGAGCGGGTTAAGCTAATATATCGCGTGATCCTGATTTTTCAAGGGTTTGCTTTTTGATACAATTTTACTTCACATGCCATCAAATTGGTATCAGAGCAGGTTGCGCTAATTTATCGTATGATCTTTGTTTTCCGCAAAATTTGTGTGATATTGATTTTTTTAAATCAGTTTTGTGAAAAATCGTAATTTTTCCAATGGAGCACTTATGTAATTGGATGCCCCCCTTTGATGACACGAGTCAGAGTTTTGATAAATCATTTGAATTTGACGATTGCTAAAAGAATTAATTTTTTGGAAAAAGAAAATTCTCGTTTTAAATCCGCGTTAGATCTTTTGCAAACGGTTCAAAATCAAAGATATTTTTATTGTGAAAAAATTATTTCCTTGGACCATGACTTTGTTTCTTTAAATTTTCCCAAAAGGAAAGTGATGATAGGGTCCTATTTTTAGAGAAAGAATTGGAGGACCTTAAAAATTCAATGGTTTGTGTTTGTGCCAAAGAGAACAAAAATATTTTAGTCAATGAGTTTGTGGCAAGTGAAGAGACTCTTGGGGAAAGTTTGCTTTAATTGAGGGAGAGAGAGCTACCCTTTTAGGAATTGTTGATAATTTGAAAAAAGCGTTCCTTAAATTGGAAGAGTCTAATTCTTTGCTTGAGTAAAAAATTTTGAAGTTAAAAAATGATTTGACAGACTCGAGTAGGTTTGATAGTGATGGTAATGGATCATCTTGTTCTCATGCTTATAGTGCTAAAGATAAAACCATTATTTATTTTAGAGGGTCAACCAATTTCAAGGATGTTGGAAAAGGTCAACCCATAGGTGTCGTTCCACCCACTTACACATGTTCATATTAGGGTAGGAAAGGTCACCTTAGTCATTTTTGTTTTGATCTTGGAAAATTTCCTAGGAAGTTTATGTCTAGTGTTCCCTTGGTTCCTAAATCCCCCACACGACATTTCACATCTATTTGGGTTAGGAAATCATTTTTAGAGGCACTAGATTTTAGACAAGTTAATTCTCGTTTGCTTGCACATGATTCTTCTCTTGCCATATCATATAGATGATTGTGTTTGCATATTTGTCATACGCTAGTTTTAGTTTCATGATATTTATGTTCGTTAGCATTGTGACATGTACTTTTTGTATAGATTTTTGTTTTTGAAAAATTATAAAAAGATTTTATTTAGATAAAAATTTTGAAAAAATCCAAAAAGATTTTTGTATTTTGTTTGCACCTTTTATGGATGGGACACTTAGGATGACCGAGTCACAACATCATTCCATTTATTCATGTGACTATTTGATAGTGTTTTAAGACAATAGGTCAATTCATCCATGTGCTTTATAATGTTTGGAGTCATTAAGATGTAATTAAGTGTTACTTCCTACATGTTTGACTCATGATTTCCTTTATTGCACACATGCACGGATTTGTTTAATTATTGTGCTTGTCTTATCACATGTTGGTTGGGTGTTTTCACTTCAATCATGTCCTTAAAATGAATCAATCACGATAAAACTTGATAAGAAAGTTGTGCATGTAAGAGCCGTTTGTGAGTTTGTGTGCTTTATTTGAAAATTATGAAGGGCTACGAAAGGTACTTATCTATCCTTTGCGATTAAGCCACCATTTAAATGGACCTAAAAAATTGAGGAATTTTATTATCCGGGTTCTAAAGAGGTTTAAAAGAGCCCAAAAAAATTTAAGGCAATAAAAAGAAATTCATGCCAATTATGGGCCAAATAGGTTTTTGCACCAATTCTCTAAAGTTTAACACCTCTAAAAGAAAATATATATGAGGGAGTTTGGGTGGAGAATTAAAACGGGTTTTCACCTTCTTAAAAGTCTCAAAAAAGCATTAAATAGGTTTGGATGTTATTGGTGTGGAAATCACTTTGGCGTTGATTTGTTGATTTGAATAAGATGATGTCAACTAAATTCAATAATTTTTACACCTAAGGATACTTTTGATGTTCATTCGTTAGGAGTACATGTGCATCTTGAACATATGATTGATTGCATTCATTTACATATCAAATGTGTTCACACCCATACATTCCATTTCCATGACTTAGTTGTTTGAGTTTAAATCCATGGTGTGATTTTTTGTATCTTATTTTTGCTTAAAAAATTGAAAAATTAAAAATAGTTTGTGAAATGTTTGAGATACTCCTTTGCATGCGTGTTGATTGATTCATATTTTCTATGCAATTTTATCGTGAGACTCCATGTTTTGATTGTTTCTTCTTATCTATCTATTTAGGGACATCGTAAAAAGGGGGAGAAAGAATTATCATGTTATGGGGGAGTTTGATTTTTGCATTATGGTGGAGATTTGATTATATTGACTGATTTATTCTTATATCATTTTAAACTCGATGCGTCACGAAGGTTTTTGCTTTATCTCATGTGTGTAGGTACGAAGATTGATGATTATTATGTTGCACACCCTGATGAGAAAAGCTTTGAGATTTAATGAAAACTTTTTGAAGAACAGTTTGAGATCTTACAAATTTATTTAATGGGAGGGTAGATTTGTATAGGCATTTTGGTATTTGATATTTCGGATGTTTTTATGTATGTACCGGCATAGAAATATGGAGAGATTTGTAAGGACATATTTTTATAAGTCCGTTATCAATTTAGTATGTCGTATACCGCTACACCGTCGAAGAGCATTCAAGAACATTCAAGCATCAAGACGGATCCGAATTAATCAAGTTCTTCACCAAAAAGACTCCGCGAAGTTTACTTTGGTAAGGTTATGTTTTAAATACCTTAACTTTAAACTTAGAGCTTTTGGGATATTTTTTCAAAATATTTTCCAAGTGTTAGAGCAGATTTTTTTGTCAAATTTGAGAATGAGTATTTTTTCTAAGTATTGGAACGAACATTAAAATAAGATTTTTTTACGCAATAGTCATTCAAACGACACACCACTATCGTTCGAACGAGATAAGGATATCGCGAGATCTCGTTCGAGCGACACGTGTCCTTCATTCGAGCGACGTGCTTATCTCATTAGAACGAACTCTAATACCGAGGCGGCACGATTTTGTATAAATACTCATTAAATGGTTTCATTTTCATTAAGAAGTCCAGCATTTTGAAAGACAAAAAACTGCGAAATAGCAGAATCCTTTTGCCTTTTTCATTTTAGGGTTTAATCCCTTTTTGTTTTACAATTCACAAAAAATCACATATGCTTTAGTGAATCGTTTTGGTGTTCAAGAACACACTTTGTTGGGGTTTATTCTTTGTGAGGAGCAATCCTGAACCGTAGAGCTACGTGCTATTTTGGATGGAGTCCTTATAAAGTTCACACTTGTGGAGAAGCCATTTTCTTCTTCATTGATGACCATTTGGAGTTCTTGCAGGAGATTCCAGCCGACGATATTTCTAGTCGTTGCTTTGAAGGTTTGACGAAGACACCGTGCGTTACACTTGTGGGCGATTATCAGGTTGTATGTAAGTCAATGGTCTTGTGAATTCTTCAAAGTTCTAAAAATAAAAGGTTTTGCCCTTCGGGGATTTTTCCTGAATATTTGTATCACATGCTTTATCTATTTATGGTTTGACATACGCACACACGTTGTTGCACGTTTAGGGGAAGAATTGATTTGGTTTATATAGACTTTAATTAAATAAGTGTGCCAAATTGGAAACTTGCGAATTAATTTAAATCGATATCACACACCGCATTTTTTACGTTTACACCTATATAAGGAAACCCTAACCTCACCATTCCAAAAGCCTTCACCCTCGTTATTCGTATGGTAGCCCTATTACATCACCCTAAAAACATTCTCTTACATTACCTTATATCACCCCTTCACCTCACTATTTGCCACTACTCCTCCATTGTCCAAAAATTAGATTATACAACTTCCAAAAATTAAAATACAAATCACTTTGAAGCTCTAAACCCTCTTCATCCTACTTTACCAATTTAATTCCATTTCACATATTTCAATTACTTTTAGTACATTTTGTAATGAATTATTATTTTCTCACCATTAATCACACTTTTTATTATTTGTATACTCTCGAACTTATTTTCATAAACTTAAAGACTCAAAATGAGGGTCTATCTTATAAACCCCAAATTAGAGATTTTATTCATTTCTTCCCCACTTTCACCACTTTTGGCCACATTTTATAAATTAAAGAGAGAAACTCTAATTTTGGATTATGGGATAGACCCCACTTTATTCCCCATTCTAACTACATGGACTTTGATGTTGATTCTGGCTATGTAGGCATCATGGGATTATTTTGGCATTCGAGTCTTTATTTTACTTCTTTCTTTGCATTCTCACTATTGTTCTACTTATATGTTAGTTAATCAATTTTTACTCACTTTATCACTCTTTAGCGATCCCATTGGCATGCATACTCATTTATTTATTGTGAGTTATGATCTAGCGTGTCACTCATAGTTTATCTATTATTACCTGTTTTATCACTTTTCGGAAGTCCCATTGACATGAGTATTCACTCTTTCATATCGAGTCATGATTTGGCACATCACTCATAGTTTAGCCACATTTATTTATTTGATTCAATTTTTAGCGTTCCCATTAACATGTTTATTCACTCTTTCATAGTAAGTCACGATCTGATGTATCGCTCATATCATCGATATCTTTATATTTTTCTTTCTTTTAGTATTACTTCTTAGAATGATTCATTCCCATCTTTTACATGATATGGACATGAGATACCAAAAGGGAAGAATGGATGTCTAATACCTTCCCATTCCATAACATAGTCTCCGAGACCGTGATTTTCTGGATTTTTTGTGTATCAGTTTGTCTTGTATATATTGTCTCTTTGAAGACAACTACCTATTTTGCCTATTTTGAGTAAAATATTTTGGCGACTCTAATCTCTACACATTCACACACTTTCACACCCTTGATGATGGCCACTTCATGTCCTTGATGGCCCACAGGGACATCGTGCGAGCGACAAGAAGGGACTTTCCCCCTCGGTCTTTTAGGACCCTTTAGGATGGCCACTTGACCTAAGCATAAGTGACAAAGATATGTTTATTTCAAATTAGAATGTTTACTTCTCTTTAGGTTATTTTAGTTACTCATTGCTGTATTTAGCAGTGATGGTGAGATCGGCTTGATAATATAATGATCATTTTCCAATATGCCATAACAAATAAGAGATTTTCCATTTTTAATAAAAATAACCTTACCAAAATAAACAAATATCTCCTCATAACCAATTTAGAAAACCAAAATCAAATTTCTTCTAATTCTAAGAACATAAAAATAATCTACTAATATTAACTTATTGTCTCTACCAAAATTTAAAACTATATTTCCTACTACTAATAGTATTTCCTTGTGGTGATCAACCATGAATAGAAGCATAGCTTCTTCATTGAGATCCCTGGTTACCTGCAACCCTCGTAAAGAATTGAAATCATGATTAGTGTCTCCCAAATCTAGAAACCAGACACTAGAAGATTGCACCATAAAACATGTCATTACACCAAAATTGGTTTTTGTCACTTTATACTTGGCCAGAGTTATCACGGTCAAAAATAGTTACAATAAAACACACTTTTGTTGTCATGGTCAATGATCGTGAAAACAAAGTTATCACGGTCCTGTCAAGGACTTTGACCATGACAAGATTAGAAGTTGTCATAGTCAAAGTCCTTGACATGAGCGGGACAAACCTTTTAACTAAATTCTCTACCAAACATCATTTTCCCTTTACCGATCACATCCCTCTCTCTCTCCTATTACAGTTGTGATTCCTCCTCCATCTCCGACACATCTTGCTCTCTCCTAACTTTCAAGTACATATCTCCCTCTCTCCTTCACACCACACACACACAGAAACACACACACCACACCACATACACCACACACAAAAATTAAATTCAAATGAAAACCCTAAAATGAAAACGCTAAAAAACCCTAGAAAGATTTCTGCAAATCGATTAATTTCAAATGAAAATAAATTCAAACCTTAAAAATGATTTCAAATACACACAAACACTTGTAGTCATTTAATTTTTGTAATTTTTTACATTATTATTTATTATGCTAATTTATTATTTATTGTGCTAATTTAAAAATAATGTCAGCTTATTATTTATTTTGCTAATTTAATAATAATGTCACCTTATTGCGCTAAGTTGTTTCTCGTTTATTGAATATTTCACATTATTATTTGAATTTTTGTTTGGGATTCTTGAATTGATGTGGACTGGTGAAATTGAACACTTAGATGGCCATTGAGTTGCTTGGCTCTAGGTTTTTCTAACATTAAGGGTTATGGTACTACCGAATAATGACATGTGATGTGGGTTAGCCCTAGTCATTTCTAACATATCACATTATTATTTAAATTGTTGTTTGGAATTCTTGAATTGCTATTAAAAGATGAATTTGAACATTTAAATGGCCAATGAGTTGGTTGGTCCTAGGAATTTCTAACATTTAGGGTTGTGATTCTACCAAATATAAATAAGACATAAATGAAACTACTATAAATTTTAAAAACTTGTTGTTAAACAATTAAACAAAAATGAAACATAAAAATATATAAATCACCACTATAAACTTTATTTGGTAATTGGTGGTAATGTTAGAAACATTCATTATTTGATGATTCAAATATACAATAAATTAGATTTTGCTCGCATGATATAATAATACGGTGGGAAGCAATCTTACACTCAAAAATTATATACGGTTCTAACTCCTATGTGTGTAACCTTATTCATTTAAAAAGTATATACTTTTTTAGTGTAAGATTGCTTCCCACCGTATTATTGTATCACGCTTGTAAAATCTTATTCATTGTAAATTTGAATCATCAAACAATGCATGTTCCGACGTTCTCACCAATTACCAAATAAACTCTATAGTGTTGTGATATTACCAAATAGAAATGAAATATAATTACTATGGAAATATAAATAAAATAGTGCGCATAGATACTAGCCTTCTAGTTCTTATGTGTACGCATTCAATAGCCCTTAGGCCCGTTCGAGAGTCATTACCTCTGTAATGAGATCTCTCGAATTGTCTCGTTTGGAAAATTTAGGACAACATAGTTTATATATAACAATATTCCTAGTTGATTAAACTTCTTACTTTTGGGAGAAGTTCAGTCCCCATCTCTTAATGTTATTTGGGTACATATTAGATGGTGTGGTATTAAGTGTTATTTTAATTAATATATTGAAATAACACATACATTTAAGAATCTATGTCGTGTACTTGGAGAACTATGGGATATGTTGTCGAATTTTCCTCGAATTAGAACAATGTGCATGAGCTGCTAAGTATATTATAAATATATGCGGTCTTGAATGGGATAGTACCACTCACCCTTTAAAGGAGATGGAGGAAATAGGATTCATATTGTTTTTATAATATAACACTGAAATATGAAATGTCAATCTTGTAGTAAAACATTTATTGAAAACTAAATTTTCACGCTTTTGTTTATACTAATCCATGAATATACGCTACTTACCCATAATAGGTGATTGTTTGTAGTAACTGTGATGGGATATCCTCTATACAAAGAGTAAATGGGTTAGATAAATAAACTAGGGGATGTGTTTAGCATAGGTGTTAATGAATTTGTGAAATATGCAAAGAGATGTCGTAATGATAAAAAGTTCCCGTGTCCATGTGCTAAGTGTAGTAATGGTAAGGTGTTTGAGTGAAAAATAGTTGAACTACACTTGTTAATATGGGATATACAAGATGGTTATCGATTTTTGGTTTTTCACGGGGAATCGCATGTTTCGTTTGTCCCTGAGAAACCTTCACAACAATCAACAAGTAGGATAGATGTGTAAGGGAAGGAGGACAATGTAGATGATAATATGCTAGAGGATTTAGTTGATTATCTGTATGGAGTTCATGAAGTGGAAGAAAATAAGGTCACTGGAAATGTACATGTTTCAGGTGCTTATAAAGATATCGGGATGAACCTTTACGATGACTATCAAAGTTTAAAATTCAAGGCAATCCAACCATTGTACCCTGGCTATGATAAAGATCAAATAACTTTACGTGCCATGGTTGGTTTGCATAGTTTAAAGACCCAATAGGGGTTGTCTGGCAATAGCGTGACATGAATTTTGAATTGGGTGAAGGGCTTCTACCTAAGAAGATACTCTTCCAAATAGCTATCCTACTATGAAAAATATTTTTAAAGGTTTGGGAATGAAGTATAAATCAATTCATACTTGTGTGTATGAATGCATATTATACCGAAAGGTGTATGAAAATCTAGATCAGTGTCCTATATACGAGGAACTTAGATATGTGCAATCTATTTGTAAGGAAGACACAAGCTTAAAGGTGCCTCAAAAAAGGGTTGAAATTTTTTCCCGTTAGTTGTAGATTGAATCATTTTTTCACGGTACCATGGATAGCGGAGGCAGTGACTTGGCATGTTAGGGCAGAAGTAGGGGATAATCTCATGCATCATCTTATTGATTCTACAACTTGGAAGAGAATGAATTATGAGTATCCTAATTTTTCTCGAGAACGGTGTAACATTCATTTGGCAATACTAACATATGGTTTCAATCCATTTAGAAATCTAAGCAACAATGAGAGTGCATGTCCAGTGATAATAGCACCACTCAACCTCCCTCATTCACAGTGCATGAGACCTTAATTTTTATACTGTCTTTGTTGATACCTGCGCTAAAGGCACTAAGTGAGGACATCGATGGTATAAGAATTAAATAAGTTATGGGAAGAGGGTGTGCAAGAATTTGACACTTTTGAAAAAGAATAGTTTATGCTAAAAGTTATGTTGATGTGGCCAATTCATGATTTTCCGGCTTATGGGACATTATTCGGTTGTGTAGTACATGGTTATTTAAAGTGTCCTATTTGTGGAGAGGAGACTGAATCTCTGCGTCTCACCTCTAGCGGAAAAAATATATACCATTGCCATATGAGGCTTTTACCACCCACTCATAGTTTTATATTTGAGAAAGGTTCCAATTTTTTTAACATAGGCTACTCTGAGAAAACTTTTGAGGGCTGGAAATTGAAAGTAAATCTTTTAATTGTGGCCCTAATATGCTAGTAAGAATCTTATATTAAATAATGTCAAGCATAAGAAGACCTCAACTGTGAATGAAACTGAGACAAGAAAGGCATGGTCTAGGAGGTCAATTTTATTTGACTTTACTTATTATAAGAGTAACCCGGTGCTCCATGTATTGGATGTGATGCATGCGAAGAAGAACATCACTGAACATATTATGGGCACATGCCTTGGGGGAGTCATTCGAAGGATGGAGAAAATGCACGAAAAAACCTTAAATCGTTCAAACTTAAACCATAACTATGGTTAAAAGAAGATAGTAGGGGAAGGACAATAATTCCCCATACTTTGTTTACTTTGACGAGTGAGGAAAGAAAGGCTTTTAGACACAATATATAATTTGAAGGTTCCATCTAATTTTTCATCCAAGTTGCAAAGGATTGTGAATTATTTTACCCGTGATTTATATAAGTGTAAGTCCCACGATTAGCATGTGATCATGCATTTGGTTCCTCTGTTGTTTAAGGACTTTTTCTCCAAGCACGAGGATTTGTTGAGGGCCATTATGCAAATTAGCATCTGCTTCACACTTTTATGTGAGAAGGTAGTCAATCAAGAGAACATAGCGGCCACAAAATTAGCTATAACCGAAGCGATTTGGGTGTTGGAGAAGTACTTTCCCCCATTATTTTTGGACATAAGTGTTCACTTATTGGTACACCTATACGACGAGGCACTTCTATGCTGCCTAGTTAGATATCGATGGATGTATCCATTTGAAAATTGATGAAAGTTTTTATAGATTATGCCAAGAATACACGATACATTGAAAGATCAATTACAGAGGAATACATCAGTGTGGAGTTATCAATATATACTCGGGAATATATGCCTAACCCAGGAAGTATGGATAATAGTGATGAGTTCATCGATGATGGTGTTCAGGTGATGGGCAAGTGAGTGAAATTAACGAGTTTACAACATGAACAAGTAGCTCGTTATCTATTTGACACACAAGAAGATGTCCAAGAATGGAAAAAGTAAGTTTATATTATTTTAATTTTTATAGATGATCAATTTCATAATACGTTCGTCACGCTCAATGCAGGAAATATGATGCGTGTGGGAACAATAAAAGACAAAGAATGATGGAATAATTAGATAGCGAATTTAGGTTGTGGGTATAATGAGAATGTCTCTTATTAGATGTCACATTATAAGAGATCTTTAAAACTAACCTAATTAATTCATTTATAATCTCATCTCTTAAAAACCGGCAATGTGACATCAAGGCTTTCTCTTCTATCCACTGGACCCTTGTTCATGGCACACGAGTACAAAATGTATCTATTGAATGATTATGTATTCGGTGTAAGTGTGTACGAGGAAAATACAAATATACAGAACTCGGGAATTTCATAAAAGGCTCTTATTTATTTTTGAGCAAGTACGAAAGATAAAAATCTCATTAATGCTTAAATGACTTACTATGGTGTCATTCGGAAATATTTGAACCGGACTATATAAGCTTTAAAGAGGTTGTGTTTTACTGTGATTGGGTAAAATTTGAGGATAAAAATACTCGTAAAGTTGATCCTGGAATCAATTTGATAAATGTTGACTTTTCCAAGTTGAAGAGCAACAAGCAGTTAGCGATGAGCCATTTGTTAGGTCAAGCAAGTGTTTTACTCAGGCTATATAAACAACGAGCTATGGTCAATCGTTCGACATGCGCCAAAGCGTATAACCAGTAGTGTGGATGACTTGACTGCTCCTACTAAATATCAATCCATTTTAGATGATAACCCAAATTTGAAACAATATTTAGATTTGTAATCAGTATTCCAATTATTTGAAACAATTTAAGATTTTTAATAACTAGTAGCGTGTATTCTTCTAGTGATTTATTATTATTGGACGACAGTTTAATGCTTTTAATTCCTTTGGACTTGATCAGTTTCTATGGATTTGAATAAAAATTTGTTTTTTGGTTAGTGAATATGTTAATTTGGATTTTAATCAATTTAAGCATTAATTCAAAGTTCATGACCTAACCTGAGTTTGAAATAATATTTAGATTTGTAATAAGTATTCCAATTATTTGAAACAGTGCCTAGTTTGGTTTATGATATGGATTTGTATTCTTATAATGTCGTTAACTCGTATTCTTCTAGGTATTTGTTATTTTCGGATGACAGTTTAATATTTTTATTCATTTGTATTTGATCACTTTCTCATATACATGTTCATACTAATAACAACATTTTTTTAGGAAATTTCTTCATCAGGGCGACGGGGTAGCGGAGGCAATGAAAGGCTCGTCTGGCACGATCCATAATATGTTTGACTATATGAAGAGTCAATTGTGGATCACCGGGCACGATCCATAATATGTTTGACTATATAAAGGTAAGGGAAAAGCATTTAACGAGGGGGGCACTACTCCATCTTTCTCACCTTCATTGCTAATACGTACCCCCTCACTTATACTCACTTACTCGTCTCCATATGATCCATTTGCCACCTTTAACCTTATCGAACGACATATACCAACAATTAGTTGGCCGAGTGTGTATATAATAAACATACGAAGTGGAGCACCCATATATAAGGGGTTGAGGGACTCAGACACATACCCTGGTACTTTGGTGCATCAACGTTCCTTGTAACCAATTGACGCAAGGGTCAGTGTCATGCGTATTGTTCCTGGAAAAGAGAATGAACCTTTTGTGGTTGGACGAATAATTAGGCATTCTTACTATTGATTGTTGTCTCAACTCGTTTGTATTGTGGCCTACATTCCTCCTTCGATTTGTTAAAAACCCAACCCCATGGCAATTATCTATAATAATTTTATTTCTATTTATTGGTTACGAATATTGAATATTGAATATTATTTTTTATTCTTGTTTGATAATGATTGAATTAATGTGTATGGATTTAGATTTTATGAATGGATGAATGTTACTTGAGATATATAGCCTATATTTTTTGTAACATGTTAAAACATACTGCTAGGCAGTGGCAGTGGTCATACTGCCCAGTAGTTTTTTTTTTTTAATTTGCCCAGTATTATCATCGACTATGACCGTGATAAGTTCATGACAAGTTTTTCATTATCACGGTCAAAGTCTGCGACAAGTAAAAATCATCACGATCTTTGACCGTGACAAGTCCGTGATAATAAAATTTTCACCCCAAAACTTGTCATGATTTTTTATCGTGAAAAGTTTTCCTTGTCAAGGTTTTTGATCGTGATAATTTTTTCAGTTTTGGTGTAGTGTGTCTCATTGACTAAGGAGAAAATACCATTTCCATTCTTCTTTTGTAAGAAGACCGGGCACTACGTCTTCCAATTTTATGATTGCTTGTAGATATAAAAATTGCCTTTTGGCTTGTTACCAACTACCTGAGGCTTAAAATAGTTTTAACAACCATAAGTTGTGCCTAAGACTTTCCTTTATTCTTCTTACCTTTCGGGACAAAAGAAGATGGGCCTCTCTCAGCAACCAGAATAACACCCTTTTCCCAATGATACTCTCTCCATATTGTAAGTGTTTAAGAAGTTGTTCGAGAGAGTAATCAATTTTGTTCTTAGAATAGTTTATGTGAAACTATTTAAAGGACTTTGGTAGTGACTGGAGCACAAAATCGATCTGAATTTCCTCATCGATTTCAGAACCAGGCACTTCTAATTCTCCCAAGATGGACATCATCTTAAGAATTTGATCACTTACGGGAGTACCATCTAACATCTTTGTGTTTACCAACCTTTCCATAACATCTAGATTTGCAACACGGTTCCGATCCTCAAACATGTCCTTGAGGTTTAGAATTATGTCATAAGCGCTTGACATATGTGTATGTTGCTGTTGAAGCGCATTGGTCATAGATGTTTCTATTTAGTAATGAGCCATTTGATCAACCTTTTTCCACTTTTGATAATCCCATATATCCTGTTTGGATACCCCTCATTAAGCTTGACATGACATGGTTCAGTAAAATAAGTTTATAGTCCTTAGTAATTAAGACAATATCTATGTTTCTTTTCCAATCAATAAAGTTCATTCCGTTTAACATGTTATGGACCGAGTGTTGAGCCCGTTTTAAAATCTAAGAATCACCATTTGAAAATAAAATTAATTTAAAATTAAACATGTGAGAATTAACTTTGATTAAATTTCAATTTGGCCTCCCTCTAATGCCAATAAAAATAAATAATCCCATTGAGAATCATAATTCCCTTATGAAGTGAGATTTCTCGGTGGGAGCTTAAATCACCTCACCTTTAACTAGATATATTTTCATATTTTAATTATGTTCTATGAACATTCCATGAATCATTTTTCCCACATAATTTAATAGCTACTGATTGGGCATAAATTCGTCATATGTATTCCCCATAATTTAGAGGCTTTTATCACCCCGTGCGGTGCAATTGAAGTCGATTTATTTCATATCATTGGTATTGACATCTTCTAACAAGTACACCAAGTTTTGTGTATTCCTCTTATATTTTCCAGGTAATTCATGCACACAAATAAAAGAGAGAAATCGAAGTGAAACCTGAAAAGAAAAGAAGAAAACTCGAGGGATAATTCGTAATCATGCATCCAAAATTAGGATGTGGAACCTAAGAGAAATTGAAGATTGCAAGCTCACAAGAATATCGGAAGAGAGGGTAACCCAATCCGAGCAATGGTTCAAAAGATATAGAGTTAGAAGATGAGATGAATGAACCAGAAAGTAGAACCGGTTCACATTTTATTCTGCAAAGAGATAAACCATTTCGGTTTTCCAAAGATTTTGAGGAGAGTCGAACCGATTCGCATGTTGTTATATAAAAAGTAGAACCGATTCCTTTTTCAGTATTGAAAAAATTCCAACTTAATAAAACTTATTTTGGGGAGTTTGTTTAGTTTCAAACACTTGTAAAAACGTGGTTATATAGGTTTCTTTAAGCAACTTTTTACATAGGTTTGAGAGGATCTTGAAGGTAAGAACCCTAGGCTTCATCTTCGTCAACAATTATTCATATTTTTTATGGGTTCTTCTTCAACACAAGTATAGTTTATTAATTTCTTTCATCTTTTTGGTTTATGATTTATTATTTCATTGCAAGGAGCTTTTTTTACATGTTTGGTTGCACTTTTTATGCAAGAATGATTTCATAAAACATAGTTATCATGTTTAATTGTAGTTAAACCATGTTAGGTTGTATTTTCAATAGCTAGAATGCATGAACCCAACCCTAAGTGGTTCACATGGATATAAAAATAAGTTCTTGAATTAAATAATTAATTGGAAATGTCATTTCGTTAACATAACCATTGTAGGACTTTTAACCTCTGTTGCCCTAGGTAACCGGGGTGTTTAAAAATGCGATGCGCGAGTTAATCATCTCGTCTATTACTTTATTTTTATTATTGATTACATATTATGCAGGTTAATCCGTTCATATATGTAATACTTGAAATAAACAAAGTCTTTGTTTCAATTAAATATTTAATTCTCGACTAGTTTTGTATCCGGAGAAATTACTAGGGGTTTGGGGATTATATTACGACCTTACCTTTCTTTCATGTTAATTACTTAATTAATTTCCAGTCTTTCATGCTTAATTCACTTAGATAGGATTTAATTGCTTTATTTAGAATTAGTATAAAAATTTCTTCTATAATCATCTTTTCTTTTCTTTTCTGTGAGTCAATCGTTAAGATTAGTCGCCTCCCTTAGTAGTCGTCATGAGTATTCGTCCTTTTCCCAGAGTTCGACACCCGATTTTATCGAATTATTACTTGAGCGATCAACTTACACTTGAGTCAATTTAAGCACACACTATAGACACTTTTAAAGTCATGTCAGCTACCGTCTTTTGGTCCCATTGTCTAATGATCGTTATGCCTATGGGGAGGATAACATTAGTTGTGTTTAAGTATATACCATCGGTTCATTCGTTGAAATTAAATCCCCTCGTGTATAACTTCCTCAATGGGAGGACGGAACTCAATCACATATAATTTTGAGGAAATATCACTTAAGAATATAAAAATCATCATGATGTAGTGATTAAATTACATCATGACACTAATTAAAGAAACCTATATTGATGGAGAGTGCAAAGTCTATGTTAAAACCCATCTCCTACTTTATATTTTAGACTTGAGGGTATTTTGAAAAATAATTTATTCAATTCTAAATGCCCGAATTAAATCCTTGGTAATTTCCAATTTACTTGTACAAATTAAATTTCCTCTTCTCACTATTTTAATTTTCTAAAATAAAACCATTTTAAAATTAAAATAAAACCTGCAGATCATAATTTAATTTATACCTTTAAATTAATTACCCAGATCAATTTACTTCATAAAAGAATAAATAAAAATAAATTGTTATTATAAAATATGATCAAGTTCGGTTACAATAAGAATCCATATTGTACAAAATAACATAGTATACTAATTAATTCATTCATTAATAAGCGCACAAAAATTATCAACATGAGTAAGATGGTAGAATTATAATGGAACAGAATAATCAAGAAATCATAAATCAAATAGGAATCAAATTCTCATTTCCATCGTGACCTAGATTTCATTTTGAAGTGGAACACTTCAAGATAAAAAATTCAACATGAAGTAAACTTACTTTTGAACTAGTGTCCTCTTTGAAGTAGACCTCAAAAAGCTATGGAGTTCTCCTAATGTTTAGCCTTTGGAAAAAAGTTCCCTATGCTTTAGGAAAAATCAGGATGAAGATCCATTGCATAATCGGTGAAATATAATAAAAGCAGCAAATACGAACCTACTATAAGGGTTGGATTGATCCAAAGATGGATCGGATCGATTAGATGGGGTACTTAATTTTGTTGAGAATCTTGTAGAATGTATCTATAATAATCGTCTTGATGGCGTAATGGGCCTTGCAGGGATATAACTTGACGTCGCCATTGGATCAACTATTCTGTTTTTTTATCCCTTTTCTTGGAGGCTCTCTCCTTATCTCCACTTTTTCTCTCTTTAATCTAACCATTATCCTATTAAGTTCCTGCTACTAGGTCTTCTAACTTAGCATATTTCTTGATCGGAGATATGAGGTCATCACTTGTAGTATCTTCTTTCATTATAAGCGACTAATGCAGTATGGAGCTATTTGGTTGACCTATCATAGATAAGGTAACTATTACTTGTTCAGAGCAATCTTTCACCTCATTGTAGGTTTCCTAAATATCGATGAGCATATTCACCCAATGTCTCTTAGGGATTTTTTTTCATTATGAGAATGGAGTTCATCTTATTTGGATGAAACTGATGGTGATCAACCTCATGGTGATAGACCGATGTGGTAATATCTCAAACCCCTTTTATGAAACATCCCCTAGAATGGAAGGTAAGATACAAAAAATGATAGCCTTATTATTGCTCCAAAGGATCATTGCCTAGTGATACTAGTGAACATGGTTGGTGGGATCAATTTTCCTATCATAAATCTAAAATGTGGAAGTGAAAAACTTCTTGGGAGGCTCAAAGTCCTCAATCGGCCTTATGAAAGGATATTTCATCTTGCTCATAAGGGCCCTTTTATTTATATCCTTAGTGGTCGTAGACCCTATTTGAGCTAGATGGTCATCCATTTCCCTTCAAATGAGGTTGAGGAGGTATTTCTTATCGAGATTGATGTTTTGGTGGTCTCCTTTGTCTAGCGAGACCCTCTAGATGGAATAATCTTGTTCGCATCATAAAATCTGCCAACTTCGAGTTTTACTCGCCTGAGGGCTAGGGGTCCAGGTAGTCTCATGACGTTTGCATTTGTATTAGTAAAGTTCAAATTCTATCTTTTTCAGGAGACGATTGGGATAAGTATTCTCCTCCTGCTGGTGGTGTGTGGTTGCCTCCTACTATTAAAGACGTTATTCATAGGCATCCACGAGCTATGAGATCTGGTTGGATCATGTGTCACATTGATCTCTAGAGTTTTGTTCTCACGTGGAAGGTAAAGAGAACTAGGAGTATTATTCTAGATCTTATTGTGTTAGATCATAAATTTTGCCCTAGGGACCTCATGGCATTTTGGTTGTCTTGCCAACTACCATGAGGTGGATAGTGCTCATCATGCGAATGAGACATTACTACTCATTGGCTTTTTTGGTTGAGAAAGGAAAATCGTTCCCACAAACGGCACTAATTGTAGGTGGTAAAATCCTACTGGTATTACTAAACATAAATAAAGTCGAGCAGAATATAAATATGCACAGTCACACGTGAACAGTATTTACATGGTTTGGTAATGTCCTTACGTCCACGGGTTATTTTTATCTCTTGATTGATCTCTTTATGAAAAAATGGTTATATGCCCCTTTTCCCTAGAGTCGGGGTTACATTTATAAAAAATAAGAAAAGAAGGTTGAGTTGTATAGTTCTCCATGACTTTAAATAGCTATCCAGACTGATCAATTATACCAAACTCTAAGATTTCCATTGATCGACATCAAAATTCTCTATCCTTTTATGTGAGATCTTTGATTAGATCAATAGAGAAGTGTCCTTCCCTTATGAGTGGTCAAACTATCCCTTACAGAAGTAAAGAACAAAAACTAATTTTTAAGCATAACTTTAGGGTTTTTAATAACAATACCTTAGCAGATCTTGTTGGTGATCCAAATGAGGAGAAAATGATTTTGAAGAAGATGAAGGGTATTATATTTTCTTATCCTCCAAATTTTACTAGAACGTGTCGAAAGCCTTGGATCTTGTGCGGTAACTCTTGCAGATTAATATCTTAGGTTTTGAGTGAGATATGGACCTTTCTTTAAGCCTTTTATAAAAAAAGTGAATAGTATTTTTTTCCCTCTCTAGCCCTCAATAATTAATATGCAGCTTATAACTTAGCTTACACCAACATACATACATATATACACACACACAAAGAGAGAGAGAGCATGATCCTATATATAATTTAATATATTATTGACTACATTATCCTATAAATGATTTAATAGACCGCTTCTGAAGTTTTCTCAACTTTGATAAAATAATGGGGGCCTGAGATCAATTGCTCACCACATGATATATCTTCACTCTATGAGATTGAAAAAGTATGAACTACTTATTGTATCATATCAAACTGGCATTATGAAATTGCACTTAACAATATGTTTTATGATACCTCGAGGCATGAATCTGAGTTTATTTCATTCTATTGACATAAAATAAAAAAGGAGGCAAGATATACCCCACATGATTATATATGGCATTATAGTATGCCTCACAAGTTACTAATGATTTTTGGGCCAGAATCAGAGATACTTTTTATTCTTACAGATATTGAACACGTGATAAAATCAAGCTCGAGCAATTATGATAGGCCTTACAGACGTCAAAGTCAAATGCTTAAGAGATATTTTTAATTTGGGATATCACCCAGTGAAATGTATTTAATTGTATTCATGCATTGTTATAACTGATGTATAAGTTTTCTTTATTTTTCTTTGTTCTGAGATAAAAGATAAAACAAAGTAAAGAGGGGGAAAAGTATTATATGATGTAATATTTAGTTGCATAGGAGCCCGTTTGATAAGCGTTCTCAGATCTGGTCACAAAATAGCCATCATTGTCGAGGCATCACCAAAACAGACTCCAGACTTGTTCATCATAGCCATCGGTTGGCTCACATATGGAACTGATTGCATGACATTATTTCTAGCAAAGTGACAGGGGGTAAGAAAATTTCCCTGAAAACCTGAAGCATTGATACAGAGTTTTCATACAAACCTTACCAGTATTATGGTAAGTCACCCACAGAGGTGCATTCCAGTTCTCTCAAACCTTACCGATATTGTGGTAAGTCGCCCAAATTGATGCATTACAGCTTCGAGAAACCTTACTGATATTTTGGTAAGTCGCCCAAAGTGGTGCATTATAGCTTCGAGAAATCTTACCGATATTGTGGTAAGTCGCCCAAAGCGGTGCATTATAGTTTCGAGAAACCTTACTGATATTGTGGTAAGTCGCCCAAAGCGGTGCATTATAGCTTCGAAAAACCATATTGATATTGTGGTAAGTCTCCCATAGAGGTGCATTACAGTTCTCTCAAACCTTATCGATATTGTGGTAAGTTTCCCCAAGCGGTCCATTATATCTTCGAGAAACCTTACCGATATTGTAGTAAGTCGCCCAAAGTGGTGCATTATAGCTTCGAGAAACCTTACTGATATTGTGGTAAGTCGCCCAAAGTGGTGCATTATAGTTTTGAGAAACCTTATCGATATTATGGTAAGTCTCCCAAAGTGGTGCATTATAGATTCGAGAAACCTTACCGATATTGTGGTAAGTTGCCCAAAGTGGTGCATTATAACTTCGAAAAATCTTACCGATATTGTGATAAGTCGCCCAAAGTGGTGCATTATGGTTATGAGAAACCTTAACCTATATGGTAATCCCATCTTGCTTAAAGGAACTTAATGACTCCTCGACTAAGCAAGTTGGGCAGATTTAAATCCCCAGTTTGCCTAAAGCACCTTTATGATCGCTCGACTAGGTAAATTATTATCGCTTAAAAGTCCCAGTTTACTTAAAAGGCCTATATAGAACCTCAACTAAGTAAATTGGGCATTCTCGAAGACCCGGTTTGACTAAAGAACCTTTATGGTTGCTCGATTAGGTACACCGGGGACGCTAAAAAAATCTTAACTAGTGGTTTTCATTGTTAGGTCATATATTTGGGTGGAGTTTTACAAAAAAGCTTAACAAGTGGTTTTCATTGTTAAGTCACATATTTTGGTGGAGTTTGCGAAAAATCTTAACAAGTGGTTTTCATTGTTAAGTCTCATATTTGGGTTGAGTTTGCGAAAAATCTTAGCAAGCGGTTTTCATTGTTAAGTCACATATTCGGGTGGAGTTTGCTAAAAATCTTAACAAGTGGTTTTCATTGATAAGTCACCTCATAGGTGTGAGTTTGCGAAAAAACCTTAACAAGTGGTTTTCATTTTTAAGGAGTTATATTTTCCATCTTATTTTTCATTTCAACTCATAGTTTTTCATTCGCATGAAAAGAATCATAATGAGGTTCTTTGAAAATAGTGATTAGGCCTAAATTCTTCACATTTATCCTCTTAATTTCGGTATTTTTTATGATCCCATGCATTGTAATTGACTTGGTTTTGTCTCATATTAATGCTACTAACCTTTTTTGGTAAGTATTTCGTATTTTGTGTCTCTCTTATGTGTTTTACAAGTATTTAATGCAAGAAAGTGCGAGAGATAACTCAAAATAGTGAAATAAGCCAAGAAACGGGAAGTTGAAGGGTATTTCGTAATTTTACAGCCTCAATCCGGAGGTGGGGCCAACTTGAAAGTTGAAGAGCTTGAAATTACAAGAACACTGAAAAAAATGGTACCTCAATCCGAGTTACGGTGAAGACGTTATATGTCCATTTGAAGATGAGAATAATCAAAGATGCAAAACTAAGAAAGGCAGAAAGGAGGACCGGTCCGGTTAAAGGGGAATCGGCTCTCCCTTTAGTCACGCTCCAGAACCGTTATAAAAATTAGTCACGATTAAAAAGCATGACAAATTACCAGAAGCGGGATTTTTATTTTGTCCTTATCTTTTAGCCAAAAAAGTTTTAGGGTTTAGGGACTCTTCTAAACGACTTCTAACTTATATATATATATATATATATATATATATATATATTCATATTAAGAGTGTTTTAACTCAGATTTCATTCATTGTAAAGCTCCATGAATATATTAAGAGTCTTTTAACTCAGATTTCATTCATTATAAAGCTCCATAACAAGGAGGAACATCTAGGAGAAGAATTTAAAAGTTTTGCACCTTTAATTCAAGAGCCTTTTCAATTTTTCGTTAAGATTTGATTTTTTCTTGCATGTTTGTGTTCTTCAACCTTGGTAATATTAAATTACAGCACTTTTATTATAGTTTCATGATGGTTTTGATTACATGCAACGTAGATAACATGTTCTTTATCAATCAAGTCATGTCCGACTAGGTTTTCAAAGGTTGGGATGCATGAACCCAACCCTAAATGATTCACATGGTTATAAAAATACATTCTTGGGCTTAATAAGTGATTGAAACATGTCAGTTTGTTAATACAACCGTCGTAGGACTTTTAACCTCGTTTTTCCTAAGTAACTGGGGTATTTAAGAGTGCGACGCGCGTGTTAACAATATTGTCACGGATTTTATTTATCTTTTGATTATGTATGATGCGAGTTTTATACCTTCATATATGTAATGCTTAAAATAAATAAAGTCTTTGATTCAATTCAATATTTAATTCAAGACTAGTTTTGTGTCTAATGAATTCATTAGGGTTGGGGAATTGTATTCTGACCTTATCTTTTTCGTAGATAATCTAGATAGGTTTGCATTTGTTTTTTAGTAGAACTACATAATCTCAAATCCATTATATTTTACATTTTTTCTTTCCCTAAGTGTTAAGACAGTTTAATCCTAAATATAGTTCCCTGTGGATTCGATACCCAGACTAGCCGCTATACTTCATAAGAGTGTAGTTAAAGTTTAGGTTTTGTGTATTACAGTCGGAAGCTGATAACAACGATTAGTGTATTTACACGGAAGCTCGGTTTTTTTTGCCTCGATTAAATTACCCAAGAGATCAAAGCCTAAAATGTGAGATATGAGATAGAAGTATATCATCAAACTGAAATGAGATATGAGATTATTACCTACGATCCACTGGTTGATCGAACATGTCAAAAATAAGTAAAGGAATGGGGACAACCCCCAAAATACTCCTCCAAAATGAAAAACTGAGGCGGAAATGATATCCCTCAAAATTATATGCACATATACACATGGTATAGATCGAACGTGATCACATGATGGCTTAGACAAAGTTAAAACATAGTGAATGATATTTCGTGTACACAGCTGATATGTCTCAGCCAAAGCATCACCACACCAACTATACGTACGAGGGTGCAAATGTAGAGTCGAGTTAAATAAATTAACCACCAACACTCTAATAAATTAACCCCGCACAATCGATAAAAAAGGCTAAGTGATTTATAAAACCGCTACTGATATACGGGCACTACACTGACTGCAATATTATCGCACTTGATTTAATATACCGCGTATACGATGACTTTGGTGAATTGAACTAGACAATACTCTAGTAATGATTTAAATAAATTATTTGAGATACCACCATATATATTGTGGCAATTGGAACAATAAATATTGGACACTTGGATCGACAGAAAAATGACACGTGTCAAGCACACTTGGGCACTTTTTCTATAGAAAGAGGGCGTTCCCCTCATTTGGAGGGATGATGGTCTTGGGGTAAAGGTAAGGAGAGGGAATCTAAATCTTCTCCTTCACAAACCCCTTGAGCTCCATCAAGGGTTTGATGGTGACGAGTGGATTTTTACAGTTATATCAATGAGTTTTACGTATTTTACAAGGTATATGGGCATTTTGGAGGCAGTTAGCCAGATTATGCACCCTTCGCGCACAAAAATCACCAAAACCAACCAAGAATCCGAGTTTTTCGATGTATCATATGGATCCTCGAACTACTTAGGCTTAAATTCTGCGAAGAGGCAGATACGTAGGCGCAACAACGTTGCTCAAGTCTAAAACACGCTAAATGCGATGCTTCCCCAAATCTGGACTACTCTCTTACAATATATATATATATATACACACTAGGGTATGCCCGTGCCTGAAGGCACGGCGAAAAATTCTAAAGTACGTAATCGCGAAACAATGAAAATTTCCAAAATATATAATTGCAAAACGACAAAAATATTGCTCCCTAATAAAACAACGGGTAATTTTTACAAAAATTGGCCATAATCTCCTTTGTTTATAAGAGTATCCTCCTTGCTTAACAAATAATAAATTGTCCAACAACATTCGAATAGTCTAAATTCATCAAACAAATTCACATACAATATGAAATACAAAATATTCACTGCATTCACAAATCCATTGCATTGACATTGTGCCTCAAATAAACAAATTGCCCATTTAAAAAAAATAGGATAGAGTTTCCTTTGTTTATTGGACTATCCACCCTCTTAAAGGGTTACAACCAATCCAACAATATTCAATAATCTCAAAAGTAAAATATAACAAATATTTTAATGAAACAAACTTCGTAAAAACAATCACATATACATGAACTGAAGTCGTCCCGCATGTTCCACTAAAATAATTGTCCGTAGTTTTCAAAATGTAACCTGATACAAAACAAAAAATATAGTTAGTCAATTAAAATAGTTAGTCAAATATTCCCATTCCAACAAAATTATGTAACACTACATCTTATTCTTTTTACTTAACACAGACATCTTTATTAAAACTCAACCCAAAATCTTATTTTTTTATCCAACACGAACGAATGAACGGAAAAAACGACAGGACACATCATTTTTTTAACCAAACACGAACACAACTCAATTAAAAAAGGACACGACACATGACATGAAATATTTTTTTCCACCCCAATAAAAGCAACACGATTTAAAAAAATGTTTCAATTTTAAAATTTTAAAAACAGTTAGAACATTTATAAAAATAACAGATTTTAATGTTTTTTTAACAGTTTAATATTAATATTTTATTTATATTAACTGTTAATATATATTAACTATTTTTTTATTTACTGTTTAGATAATTTATTTTTTTAACAATAAAATAAAGTGTAATGTTTAAGTAAAATACAATACAATTAAATAAAGTTTTTAGAATAATATAAAGTTTAATAATAAAATATATATTAGTAATAAAATAGCAGTTTAAATTATTATTTATTGTTTCACAACCCAAATAAAGTGTTCCTTTGGACAAACTCAAATTGAACTAAACATACTAAGATTCACCATTCCTTGGAGAAATCCTATCCCAATACATGTAAATGATCAAGTTTGATCAAGCATGAGCTATACCTCAGTCAGCTATGGCTATTTCAGCATACTTTTTACTACTCTACCTAGCCCTTTCTCAGTTTGAATGATAACTTGTTTATGCTTTTCCACCTCGAAAAATCTTAATTCCCATCAATCCAAATCCACTGGTTCTAGTGTCTCTGAATTGCTGGAAAAAAAATGGAGTATAAGTACGGGAAATAAGCTCGATAAATGTGATGCTCTCAAAACTATCAAATTCCTAAAAAGATTATACACAAGCTAACAATTTCTTTTGAAAATCTCATACAAACCACCCCCAAAATTGTTGGAAAGAAAGAAAACATAATTACTTACCACGAAAATTCACGGCACTGACACTTTTACTTCAACTATGTCAAATGTAGAAAAAAACTAGTAATATGTGAGTGATTTTTAAAAAAAATAATTAAGTAGTCTTGAATGTCTTGAATTGATTCAAATTTGAGTTTAATTAGAGGCATTATCACATTTCATCGAAACTTCCACCAAATTCAAAATTTAGTTTTCAATCATCAAAAGATTACCTCTGTCAAACTTGAAGAAATTAATCTTGATACCATTTGCACCTTTAGAGAGTAGGGTTGTATTTCACAGTTCTAAGCTTCATAGGCTCCGTGAGCTTAAACAATTAGTACTGTTAAGCTTCTTGGCTACGTTCGCTTGCTCCATTAAAAGATTACCTGTGTCAAACTTGAAGAAATTAATCTTGATAAGGAAAAACATGATAAGGAATTATGTGAGTGATTTTTTAAAAAAATGATTAAGTAGTCTTGAATGTCTTGAAGTGATATAAACCTGAGTTAAATTAGAGGCATAATCACATTTCATCCAAACTTCCCCCAATTTCAAAATTAAGTTTTCAAACATCAAATATTAAAATGAAAACTTAATAATAACCCAATATTTATATATATCAACATGAATGAATTTACAAATCATTCATTTTCCTTTTCAAACACGTAAAGCATAACATAGTCATTCAACCCAAACTGAACGTATACATATTGCCACTGTTCTAAAAAAACTCGCCTAGCCATGCCAAGGCTTGAGGCTTGGGAGAAACGCCCCGCCTTACGCTTTTTATGCCTTATTCTTTTTAAAACTCTGAAGGCGCACTTTTTTCAAAAAACAACAATGCTTTAGTGAAACGATATCGCCTTTTAAAGATTTTTTTTACATACCAGACCATTATCTCATCCAAAATAATCAAATAGTATTTTAATTTGCATATATTCAAACAAATTTTTATGAAATGTACAATTTTAGTATTTTAATAGCCTTGTTATGGTGAAAAAATATTAAAATGTATTAAAAAGGCCTAAACGCCTTTTCACGCCTTTTTGCGCTTAAGGCACGCATAGGCTTCTAAGGCTTAAGGCTTGGCCTCCACGCCTCGATCACGCCCCACGTTTTTTAGAACCTTGCCTATTGCATTTCTACAAATTAGCAATATACACACAATATTTGTAATAAATCGGCAACATACACAATATACACACAATATTTGTAATAAATCAATAGCATACACAACCCTAATAAATCTTCAAACGTAATAAAACAGGTATACTTACACAACAACAACAAAAACAAATGAACCCATGGCTGATTTGTAAAAAATCTTCAAACGTAGACAACCTACACACATTATACACGCAATATTTGTAACTAATCAGTAACACACACAATCTATACTTACATATCTGGAAAAAATGGACCCGTGGCTGATCTGTAAAAAATCTTCAAACGTAGACAACCTACACACATTATACACGTAATATTTGTAATTAATCAGTAACATACACAATCTATACTTACAGATCTGTAAAATAATTGCAACTATGGCTGAAAATCTGTACACAACAAAAAAAAACATGATTCTTACAGATCTGTAAAATAATTGCAACTATGGCTGAAAATCTGTACACAACAACAACAAAAAACATGAACTAAAATGATGATTGAAACTATGGCTGAAAATCTGTACACAACAACAAAAAAAACATGATACTTACAGATCTGTAAAATAATTGCAACTATGGCTGAAAATTTGTACACAACAACAAAAAAAACATGAATCGAAATGTGTGTTTGAGATTTGTGTGTGTTCGATCAGTGTGTGCATGTGAGATCAGTGTGTGTGGGTGTGAGATTTGTGTGCGTGTGTGCGTGTGTGTGTTTGTGTGTGAGTGGGGAAGGGGGGGATTTTACCTTTAGGCGAGAGGGGCAGCGGAGGGGGCGACGGAGGGGGAGAAGATGAGGGAGAGAGAGAAGGAGAGAGATGTGTGTGTGTGTGTGTGCGTGTGTGTGTATTTATGTGTGAGTGTGTGTGTTTAGGGAAGGGGGAGGGGGAGGGATTTTACTAGGGGCGGGGTGGGGCGGGGGAGGGGGCTACGGAGGGGGAGAAGATGAGGGAGAAGGAGCGGAATGAATGGGAGACGAGACGGGTAGGCTAGGGTTTGTCTAAAGAGGTACCCATGTTTTCTCTACACTTGCCACGTCACAATGTTAAAATTGTGACGTGGCATAGCCTTAGACCATTAGATTATCCCAAAAAATGTAATCTCAACCATTAAAAAGTTGGCACTATTCAAACACCCCTCTCCCCTATATATATATATATATATATATATATATATATATATATATATATATATATAGAGAGAGAGAGAGAGAGAGAGAGAGAGAGAGGCTCTTGTGCACACCCAAGTTTGTGTACCAAGTTTGCACACCGATTTTTTGAAATAGTAAACAAATTATTTTTTAGTTCAATTTTTTTGTGTGGTATTTAAACATTTCAAAGAACCGACATAAAAAACTCAAAAAAATCGCTATTTTAAAAAAGTCGGTTAAACTTTCACACCTTTTAAAGCACTTAAAAACCTGTGAAAGTTTGACCGATTTTCATAAAGTAGCAAAAAAAAGTTTTTTTTAGCTGATTTCTTTTATATAGGTCCCTTGAAATGTTTAAATATCACATAAAAATTTCAAATCAAAAATAGTTTTTTAATATTTTAAAAAATAGGTTTGCAGCAGCAAGTATACAAACCTGGTGTGCGCAAGAGCTTGACTCTCTCTCTCTCTCTCTCTCTCTCTCTCTCTCTCTCTCTCTCTCTCTCTCTCTTTATATATATATATATATAAATAAAGTAAGAAACTTATGTGTGTCATAATATTCAAGTATGATGTCATCAATATAATTTTATCCTGACATGCCTATTTTGCCCTTGAAAATTTTGATTTCCCCCTCTTTTTAACACACTATAATGCATTGCCCCCTTTCTTCAAAATTCAAAAACATGGGTATGAAAGTAAATTGTACTCTCCGAAACTTATTTCTTTTCTCTCTACTGAACACACGGGCTCAAGACATTCTAACAACCCGAGTCTCTTCCCCCTCTCTCACTCCTCATAAACCATAGCACACACGATCTTCACTCTTACTCTCACTCTCTCGACTAATCCTATTCATATTCCAGGTGTGTGTATATTAATGGCTCTTTTGTCAGGGTTATATTAAATTTAGGGTTTCTGATGTTAGGGATCAAAATTTTGATTTTGAGAATTTGTTATGTTTTGTTTATTATTTTTAAGGCTTTATAATTTTGGTTTCAATTTGTAGATTCGTCTGCTAATTTTGTTCTAACCGTGTTTTGGTTCTTGGTTATATTTGGGTCTGTAGAGATTTGGGTCTGTTGAGATTTGGATTTGTTTTTTTTCCAATTATAAGCATAGTTACTCATAATTTGTTTATGAACTTTCATCCAGTATTGTTGAACTTGCAACAGGTATACACCACCAAACTTCAGGTCTCCATTCAGGTATTTCTATACCACTTAAATTTCATATAGATTGAGTGCCTCGGTAAATTTTGTGCCTCTGTACATTTTGTGTGCATCATAATGTATTAATATTGAATTTTTTAGGGATTTGAACATGTAGGGATGCCCACGTATATCTTTTTTTGTTCCTCAAAGCTCAAGTAATGGATTTTAAATATCTTAAGATATGGTATTTGATTAAACGTTGCTCTAATCATACTTTTATTTTTATGTACCTACTTATATTATTACTATGGAGTTTATTTTTTACTAATGGAGTTTTTTTACTAATGTGCCTACTTCTATTGTAGAGTTATAGCTTTGTTCTAAGCATGCTTTTTTTTTGGTTTGAGGTCATTTTTTACTATTACTACTTTTATTTATTGTATAGGTTGGCATGTGTTTTGCTTTAAATGCCAAGCTCTTACGAAACATTATCTCAGAGGACATCAAGTATTCATCGAGTTTATATTTTAAAAAACGTTCAATCAAAGTAAGGCCTATACCATATATATAGATATACATAAGGCTGGTGATGCACCCGTGTGTTTCACAACAACAGAGCAGAATGAAATCGAAAACTTTTATTGGGTAATTCAATGTCAGAGCATCAGTTATCGACTTCTTTTTACAGTCCTAAAGCAATTAAATTGTATTTTTACAGTCCTAAAGCAACTGAAGTGTTCATTGACAGTTATCGACTTCTTTTACAGTCCTAAAGCAACTGAACTATCATTTTACAGTCCTAAAGCAGCTGAACTGTCCATTATCAGTTGATCCAATTCAAGTTTCACATTTTGCATTAAGCAACTCTTTTTACAGTCCTAAAGCAACCGAAGTGTCTTTTTACGTCAATGAATATTTAAGTTTAAGTTTCAATATGTGTCCTAAAGCAACTCTTTATGTTTCCATACACGTCAATGAATCGGGACATTTTTACAGTCCTGAGTGTCTTAAGATATGGTATTTGATTAAACGTTTCTCTAATCATACTTTTATTTTTATGTACCTACTTCTATTATCACTATGGAGGAATCTTTTACTAATGGAGTTTTTTTACTAATGTACCTACTTCTATTGTAGAGTTATAGCTTTGTTCTAAACATGTTTTTTTTTGTTTGAAGTCATTTTTTTACTATTGCTACTTTTATTTGTTGTATAGGTTGGCATAGGTTTTGCTTTAAATGCTAAGCTCTTCCAAAACATTATATCAGAAGACATCAGGTATTCATCGAGTTTATATTTTAAAAAACGTTTGATGAATTAAATTTAGACACCATATATATTGAGATAATAAGGATAATTCAGGTGGATAGATCGATCCCACTAGATTGAGAAGATTGGACGAGCACTACTTCAAAATAAGGCCTATACCATATATATAGATATATATGAGGCTGGTAAAACGCCCGTGTGTTTCACAACAGCAGAGCAGAATGAAATCGAATACTTTTATTGGGTAATTCGATGTCAGAGCATCAGTTATTGACTTCTTTTTACAGTCCTAAAGCAATTAAATTATCTTTTTACATTCCTGAAGCAACTGAAGTTTCATCAGATGTTATAAGCATGATATGTTGCATTTTTCATTAGAATGAGCACGCTAAAATTCTTATTTCATTGAAATCTTAATGTTTGGTTGAGCTCACATGGAAGAAATTCCTACACTTTCAAACATAGTACATGTCAATTTCATATTGATCAGGATAGAGAATTTCATATTAAATATGAAAGAATTTTGGGGTATGTTAAAATAGTTTTGATACTCACTCTCTATCTAATGTTACATATATGATTAGGTGGACTTCGGCTTTGGTTGAGGCTTATTCCTATTGTTCATATATGCTCCTTAATATGATTTGATATTGCTACTGGAAGGAAGCAAAGATCTGTAGCTTGATTGTTTTTACAGAAGAGAAGATTTTGTCATCAAATGCTTATGAGCATGTAAACTATTGAGGTTTAATATAACAGAATAATGTGGCAAAAGGTAAACCATTGTTCCTATATTAATTACCTCAAATTAACATTCATGTTCTTTGCATTGAGGTTTAATATAATACAAGAATATGGCTAAAGGTAAACCATTATTCCTATCTTAATTACCTCAAATTAGTTCTCAACTCCTTTTCTTAGTACACGTGTATGTTTCAACAGTAAATATATTGTGTTAGATTTTAATTAATGAAGTTTGTTTAGAGATAATTTTTGTGAATTGTCAAAACTATTATTTGTTGTCAAAGTATGATGTCAATTTTTATGAAACATGCATTGAATTACTGATAATCATCATGTTTATTGTTTATTTTGTATAAGGATTTCTTCCACAACTCTCTTTCCCTTTTCTTTGTCCATGAAAATTTATATACATGCAACACTTTAACATTTATTTTTCTGATGCATATTTATCGTAAATTAGACAGGGCTTAGCTTGAATAACATAAATGCTTCTATACATTGTATAGATCTGGTATGCATTGTATAGAGCTTACATGTCCTGTTATAGACAAGACTTGAATTGAATCTACATATGTACTATTATATAGCTAATATGTCCAGTTGGTGTGGATCTTTATTTTTATTGAGATATACAAATTCAATTTGATTTATGTAGATTATTTACTACACTTTATCTACATATGCAATGTTGTCCACTTTTTAAAGTAGTAGCTTAGGATATTCCGTTGTATGTTTGTCCTTTTTTGAAAGTGGTGCCTTAGAATTTTTTAGTACTAACTCTATATATTTTCTTAATTTCTGCAAATCATTGAAAACTGTGGGGAAAACAAGTATCTTGATGATTTCAATTTTATTGGTTTTCGACTATTGCCCTCATATCACCATCCCCCTCAGGTTGAGTGGGAAGATATTCCGTTTCATGTTGTTTGCTTACGCCATCAACATCATTTGATTGAGTTTTTGGTGAATCATTAATAATTGAAGTAAATAATCTCATTTTAGGATTTAATGGTTTCTCAATAGGGTGATTTTAAGATTCTGTATTATTGGGTAAGTCCATATCCAACGGATCAGTAGTATCAGAAATCAAACTATCCCAGTCACATCCTATAGCTTCTTTATTTTCATCCATTTGGCATATTCCCTCCATGTGTACTTCATTTCCTAAGGAAATTTTTCCAGAACTAACACATTCATGTCTTTTATATGTCTTTTACCTTAATGTTGATATCTACATTTGATAGATATTGAAAATATTCCAATAATATGTATGATTGGAGATGCGTGCAAGTGCATTTTTGGATTTAGGCATTGATTCAGTTATTATTAAATGTATTACATCATATAAATCAATACCATTTTGGTTTCAGTTTCTGAATGGAAGGTCGATAATAATGTAAGCAACTGCCATTACCGCTGGGCCTGTGAGAAACCTTACTCCCATGGACAACACAACCACTGAATTTCCGCACGCGAGTTGTAGAGCCATAGACAGACCTAAGCTGAACCTAGCCATTCCAAGACCAACATTAGATAGTAAAGAAATATGGCTGTAGAGCTGGAATCCAGTTTGGAGAGTCCAGTTTGGCGATGATTTCTTTTTATATAGTTTACTAAAGTCATGAAAATATATTTCAATCAAAACTATCAGCTAATGATCTTAAACACTTTTTTGACACTGTATATATCGAAAATTTATGAAGAATAGATTATGGTTCTGAATTAGCTTTAATTTATATTCTCATTAATCATCTATTCCTAACCACTTATACCATTTGTGTGATTCAAGATGGTTTGAGTGACCCAATGAGTCGATTTGCTGGTGAGTCATTTGTGGGTCAAAATAGTTTTCGAACCTTACAAAACAAAGCCCAAAGTAACGCTGCACAAAGTTGGGAAATGAAGAACCCTCAAAGACCTGATTGGAAGCTTGGAAACACTTCAGAAGTTAACGTTGGCATTGCTGCACAGATGTTAACATTGCTTATAGGCTAAACTTCAAACTTAAAAGGTTAACTTTGTACAGAGGTTAATAATGTAAATTAACTTATGATAATTTATCCTCTATTGTATCGAGTACATATCAATTTATGTATGTACCTATTGTATATGGGCACAACTTATGTACCTGAAGTGTACATATGCAGTGCATATATGTATGTATCTGATAGACACTGCATATGTACTAAAATATGTACACTGCATATGTACATATTTCTAATTGATAGTAGAAACAACTTCAAATGCCCATAACTTCAAACAACTTCAAGTAAATTGATATGGGCATTTGAAGTTATTTTCAAACATATGTACCTGTTGTAGTTATCTTGGGGCTCTCTAACAGATGTACCTATTGTAGTTATCATGGGACTCTCTAACATAACTTTCAAAAAAGGAATGTATATTTTCAAACATATGTACCTGCAGTGTACATATGATGTGTACATAGAACAGGTACATATGTCTGCAGTGTACATATACTTGTTGTATATGCGCATAACTTATGCAGTGTCTATCATGTACATATTTCTAATTTATGTACTAAAGTAGTCAGCAGGTACTATCAATTAGAAATATGTACATTTGAAGTTATGCCCATAGAAATATGTACATATGTCTATCAGGTACATATCAGTTTATGTAGTAAAGTAGTCAACTTAATCTTCTATGTCTATTAGGTATATATCAATTTGAAGTTATGCCCATATCAATTTATCTTGAGTTAGTACATATTATGAGGTAACTTAATGTTATTGTTAATTTTTTGTTTTTGTAATTCAATTAATTCTCTGTTTGGGCAGTAACAGGTCTGTTGGGATGACATATTCAACAATGCTTAGGTGGTTAGGGAGAAAGCTACCTATTCGTCTCTTGATCTTCTTTGCATCCCTTTGTATAGAACACCCGTGGTGCCTGGCTTCCACTTTAATTGGCAACGAGATTGGGGGATATCTAATATGCAGTATGATGGGGGACAAAATCAAAGAAGCACCCAAATGTGAAGATGAATAGCAAGGATAACACTCTGGTTTGCAAAAAAAATTCCCATTTTATTTACTTTAAACTGAAATGTAGTGGATTCATCTTCCTTTTGTACATCGATTTACTTTAAACTTGAGCTACACACCAGTTTGCAAAGTACTCAAACTGAAACGTGAGGATGAATATGGTGATGTTTGCTCCAAATCATTAACCCTGTCACTATCACTTCCTCTTATCCTCCATTATAAATGCAACACTGTAGCATATTATACATTTTCCACCTCTACATTATAAATACAACACTGTATCCAGGTTATACATTTCCGTTTGGTTGGTTTTTTTATCACGCTCCTACCTTTACTGGAATTTTCTCATACTTGGGAACAACACTGAGAATGAGTTAGATCTCTAATATTCCAGTATTTTTTTTCTTTTCCATCTTTTTTTTTCTTTCTACTATTTACTTTACTCTTATTTCTTATTTAGGCATCTCACCATTAGATAGCAGCAGCATCCAATAATAACCAATGTTTGAAATTGCGCGCCAGAATTGTAGATGTTTCGATAAGAGCACACTCATGAGGAGCTTTGCATAAATGTTGTGGCGGTATGATATGTATGTTTATTTGACTATTTATTTAGAGATTGAGATTTATTGTATATTTTAATTTATTTATGTTTATGATGATGTATGTCTATTTGACTATTCATTTTACATCTTGTATTATTGAATTCACTTATACGCTCTATTTTAATGCCGGAAGCACAATTATATTGACTTTAACAATGAGTATGCGTCTTTGATCATGACATATCTTCATTTTTTGTTGTATTGATTAGGCACTACTTTTGATGCTGAATATGGAGATAAACTAAACATGGAGAAAGTGAATTGCAGAATATTTGGAACACTTTCCGTTAGCGCAGTTATTGATATGAAACTGCGAGGTGAGACATCTACCCAGGGTAAAAACAAATGGTATTAGTGTGTGGTTGTTTGTCGTGAAAGCAGTCGATTAATTGATATGAAGCTGATGAAAATGAGATCTTTAGTGGAATGGAAGATAGGAAACCGATACATCTAGCATCTGTCATTTCTCCTTTTTTCTTTAAATGTGTTTTCATAAATCAAGATGATGTATGCTGGTAATATTGAGAACTTATTATAGGCAATGATATTATAATTGAATAATAAGCTATTAGTTTTTTTTTATGTATTTATTATTTCTTATACAGGGCTGAGAATCCTATAAATAGAGAAAATTCTGTCCAAAATTTTAAATTGTTCACAATTATTTATTTTATATAAAAACATTAGACTTAAATTATACATGACTTGATATTTTGAAAAAAATTCTTCGTTCCTTCAGTCAAAAGGCAATACGCTTAACTGTAGGATCTTGAATGGGCAGATGTCGGCTTGCTTACCCCCATATATGAAGAGGTTGCTTCCGTGTTTCAAATACGAGACCAACCGTAGCTTTGGTGAGGGCACTTTCCATCGCACCACGGCACAACTTTATGCTTTCAAAATTATCAACGTGCCTTCAGGCATGGGCATACCCTAGTATATATATATATATATATATATATATATATATATATATATATATATATATATATATATATATATATATATATATAAGTCATGAACTTGACCTAAATCAAGTTTTCAAAGAGTTTGGTCCTGGTAATTGGGCATATGGACTATACATGAGAACCAAGACTAAATAATTAAATTACCTTCTAAATAAATACTCAAAAATCTCAAATTACATCCATGTTATTTATTTTCTTTATTTAATTAATCATAATTAATTCCACTAAATAATTATGATTGCACTTCAATTTAATTATCTCAAAATCACTCGGAGTAATGAGGTTTTATTTTCAAAGTTGATATAGTACATAATATGATTCCCTATGTTGAGCATACAATATCCTCTTAGTGAAATCAATTCGTTGTTAATCGATTTTAACCAACATCTTATATATTCCTTGATTTTTAAATTTCACTTATTTTCAACTCCAACGGTTTTTTAAATAATCCACTGATCAGGTTTGTTGGTGGAAACAATACTTATATGTTTATCAAGGGGTATCACAATCCAAGAACTTTCTTGTATGCGCATTCCACCAGATTATGATGTCATACATACTTAAACAACAATCTCCCAACATGCGTAGATTGAGATTTCAATAAAATTGAATATTTCCCATAAAAATTAAAGAAATAACTACTCAAGTATTCCAATCCTCATAACTCTCAAGATTAAGAATTTATTCACCATAGACCTATGAGATTGTGCAAGTATAATCTAGCCAACACCTAAACTTGAATCTCAACCATAGCTATGTTCAAAACATTCATTCATGTACCGGCCACAATCCTCTTTGAACTATCAAATAAGTTCCTAGACCATCATATAGGTTCCCATAGTTTGAGAAAAACTACTAAAATTACATTCTCATCTTTTCATTGGGATGTCAACTCCATATCCAGTTTACGAATTGTTCAATTATACTATGATATACCCATATATACCCTCGGCTAGGTCGAGGGCACCCTCCAACATAGGCTCAACCAAGATGGTCTCGTGACCCCTCACATCATGGTCCAGATGACCCTCCAAGAGGCCGACCCCTCACCAGGCCCAGACGACCCTCTAAGAGGCCGACCCCTCACTAGGCCCAGACGACCCTCCAAGGGGCCGACCCCTCACCAAGCCCAGACGAGCCTCTAAGGGGCCGACCCATCACCAGGCCCACACGACCCTCCAAGGGGCCGACCCCTTATCAGGCTCAGACGACCCTCCGAGGGTACGACAGTACGAGGCCTAAACTAGGCCAGACACTACCAGAAGGAACTTTGCCCTCGGCCTCGTATCATAGTCCAAGGGTGACATCATCACAGCGCGTGGTTTGGGAGACGTGTGAAACTGCGCGCGTGAGGCTCACATGGCACGTGGAAAACCGTTATAACCATATCACCCCCTCACGTGAGGGAATATTATGTCATTATTTAGCATCTACAAGTGTCAACAGGAGACTGTCTAGATCATCATTCACATGCACCATGCATACTTGGGGGGTACACTACACCCCCCAGGACCTATATATACTTGTCACCTACAACCCTACAAGGAGGGGATCGATAATTGTAAACCTAGCAAAAACTCTACTTGTACACACAGTAGAGAGAGAAAGTGAGCTTATGTGCATTGTATTCAAGGCCATTAGTGCCCATACTTAGTGGATCACACACTCACAATGGATGTAGGCCAAATTAGTTGAACCACTATACATCATTGTCTTATTCCTCTTATACTCATCTCCTTCTACACACTTATACACTTACATCTCTATGGCTGCCATGGTTACTACTGTTTGAGCTCATCATCACTTATCTGGTGGTGCTAGATTTCAGCATCATCAGTTTGGCACCGTCTGTGGGAACGAGAAGACATCTCTTCCTTTGTATAGTTTGACCTCACTGGGCACTCTGGTGGTGAACCAACTCTCCCCCGGAGAGGAGATGTTTCACCATTGAAAGAGACCCATTAAGGTTCTCAAGCTCACCGGTCCTTTTTCCTCAGTTCAGCTCTTCATAGCTCAAACACATGGCACCAGAGATGCCACCACCACCACTCCCTCCACAGGAGAGTGGAGTTGGACCCAGTTCCAGTCAACCACTGCCTCAGTCTGAGATGGCTGATGTGGTGGCAGCCTTGAAGTCTCTGGCAGCAAGCCAGCAAATCATGCAGGAGCAGTTCACAACTCTAAGCCAGAACATACTAAGACCACCAGGAGTCTCACCTGAGATGATTACTCCGGTAGCGGCCCCAGGACAGCATGAGGCCAGGGGACCACCCCAGGCACCACGTAAAGAACTGCCACCCCCTCAGTGGCGTAGGGATGTTGCTGACCCCCGGCGTCTATGCCTGGGGAGGCAAGAAAACCCTTGCTCTGAGGACAGGTATGACATATGGAGGGAGAGGAGGCCCCTATAGAATGCTGGGAACCATATGAGGTCTCCAACAACACTGTGCGACCTCTCCATGAGAGTAGATGGAAGTGCGGGAGACCAAATCCTGATGATCACTCAAGAGGCTCTGCTTTTGATCGCTTGAGCAGGGGGTCGGCCTTTGAGAGGCTGGGCCCAGTAAATGACCTGCGGGAAAAATTGTCCAGATCAAGGAGCGCTGCGAGGTCCAAAAGGGTGGCAGTAGATGGCCGACCCCACAGGGGCTGACCCTAGGACGAGACGATGGTCAGGGGGAAGTAAATAGCCGACACAGGCCTGCCACCGCAGAACCCTCCGTCCACCTTAAAGAGGCGATGGGGGATAACATCGGCCAGGCCGACTCGACGAGGCCCTGGAATGACTCAATCCAGCGACTGGAGGACAAGATAGGTGATATTCTGGAAAGCTGAGACCTTCTTCATAGAGGATACTCCATAGGCTCTCCCTTTGTGGCGAAGATAGTCAACTTTCCTACGCCATCAAAGTTTAAGCCACTTGTGGTCACCCCACGGTATGACGTGAGTACTAATCATGTCCATCATATTGAGATGCATCAATCAGCGGCAGACATATACTCTATCTCAGATGAGATGAGGTGTCGTGCCTTTTCTGTCACTCTGACGGGGGCTGCACATGTCTGGTATATGTCTATTCCAAAAAATTCCATTGAAAGCTTTAAGAAATTGGCAGGACGGTTTATCCACAACTTTTGCTTTGGGGTGAGGCCACAAAAGAAGACCACCCACCTGTTCTATGTTAAGCAGGGGAAGAATGAGCGTCTAAGGGACTACATAGCTAGATTCAATAAAGAAAAGTTAGAGGTGGAAGACAATGAGGAGAGCATAGCTATGACAGCCCTGATTGGAGGACTTTAAAAGGGGAAGCTGTTATGGAAGCTTACTAAAGACCCTCCGAGGACGATGGTTGAATTGCTGTCAATAGCAGGAAAGCTGATGAATGCCGAAGAGGTGATGGCCGCAAAATACGAAGACGAAAAGGAGGCTCTAGTGGGGGTAAGTACCCTAAGAAGAACAAAGAGGGGAAGAAGAGGTCTACGGACGACAAGTTTGCTGGTTACACCCCTCTAATGGTCAGCTGCGAACATATTCTCAATGAGATAAAGAGTGACCGATCCCTGAAGTGGCCTGAGAAGTTGAGGGAAGACCCCAACAAGAGGAATAAAAACATGTGGTGTGAATTTCACTAAGACCATGGCCACGTAACAGATAAATGCTTTTCTCTAAAAGATGAGATTGAGAAGACGCTGAAAGAAGGGAAGCTCAGGAAGTACGTTGACAATGGTGCCTTCAAGAGGGGCCTAAGGGACGACCCCAGAAAAAAGCGAGGTGATGCATGTAGAGAAGGTCCTCAAAAAAGAGGGGACGACCCTTATGACGATGAGGACTACCCTGACCTCCCGCCGAGAGATGACCAAGGAGGCTTAATATGATCTCGCTCGGAGTAGGAATAATCTTCGGGGGTATAGTAGGAGGAGGGTCAGAGGTCGCTGACAGGAAGGCCCATGTGGCTGAGGCCAAGGCAGTGACGAAGACAGTACACTCAACCTTTCTATAGGCGAAGTCAGAAAAAAGAAAAAAGGTTGACATGGATACTCTGATAGTGGGGTTCTCAAGAATGGACTTCAAAGGCCTCTTAGCCCCACATGATGACCCTCTCGTCATCACTACTAGGGTGCACGGATGTGAGGTGCTAAGGATCCTGGTAGATGGGGGCTCATCTGCAGACGTGATGCTTTGGCCATGCTTCAAAGCTTTAGGTCTCAGCCGTGCTAGACTTGTCCCATAACATCACCCATTGATTGGGTTCAGTGGAGAAAAGGTTCATCCCCTTGGAGTGTATGAGGCTGATGTCAGGATGGGGGACGAGTGGCCGAGGTGGCTTACCAAGAAGGTCAGCTTCTTTGTGATGGATGAACATGTATTTTTGGCCTACAATATTATACTGGGATGGGTAGCCCTCAAGGGGTTCGAAGTTGTGCCGTCTACGGTCCATCAGATGATAAAATTTCTAACCCCTTACGGGGTGGGGGAAGTTCAGGGAGACCATACGACAATACGGGAATGTTATTACAACTCCGCTGAAGAAAGAGCGGCCCACAAGAAGGCTACGACCACTTATAATATTGATACCCTAGACCCCAGAGACGAGACGAAGCTGAAAAAGGGAGAGGTCGCGAAAGAGGTAGAATCCATCAACCTCAATGAGGATGACCCGGAAAAAATAGTCCAAGTTGGCAAGTCTCTGAAGCCAAATATCAAGGAAGACCTCATTAAACTGTTGAGGAGAAGATAGAGCGTCTTTGCATGGAGTCATGCAGATATGCCAGGGATTGACCCTGAAATCATGTGCCACAAGCTCAACGTGGTAGAGGGTGCGAAGCCGATGAAGCAGAAGAGGATAATTTACTCTAGAGAGAAGTATGAGGTTATAAGGGATGAGGTCAAAAAATTAGAAGATGATGTGTTTATCAGAGAGGTCATCTACCCTGAATGGCTGTCCAACGCAGTCATTGTCCCAAAGGCCAACGGGAAGTGGAGAATGTGTGTGGACTTCACCGACCTCAACAAGCACTATCCCAAAGACACCTTCCCTCTCCCCCGCATTGACCAGATGGTAGACGCTACCGCAGGCCATGAGCTCATGAGCTTCATGGATGCCTATTCAAGGTACAACCAAATCTTCGTGGACCCTGAAGACTCATCGAAAACATCCTTCATTACCGACAAGGGGACATACTGTTATAGGGTCATGCCCTTTGGTCTGAAGAATGCAGGGGCAACGTATCAGCGCCTTGTAAATAAAATGTTTGAAGACCAAGTTGGGAAATCTATGGAAGTTTATGTAGATGATATGCTGACTAAGAGCCTGAAGGCAGAGCATCGTGTGGCTGACCTGGAGAGGACCTTTAATACGATGGACAAATACCAAATGAATCTCAACCCTGCCAAGTGTGTCTTAGGGGTCAGAGCAGGGAAATTCTTGGGGTTTATTGTCAACCAAAGAGGCATCGAGGCTAACCCTGATAAAATAAAGGCCCTCCTGGAAATGAAGAACCCCAAGACCATCAAAGACGTTCGGAGGCTCACGGGGCGAGTGGCTTCTTTGAATATGTTCGTATCCAGAGTCACAGATAAGTGTTTGCCATTCTTTAATATCCTTAGGAAGGCCTTTGAATGGAGTGAAGAGTGTGATGAGTCTTTCAGGGAGCTAAAGTCATACCTAGGGTCCCCCTTGATGTTGTCACGACGAGTGCAGGGTGAACGACTCTATATGTATCTAGTTATCTTTGAGTCAACCATTAGTGCAGCAATCGTCAGAGAGGAAGACGGGGTACAGATGCCAGTGTATTTCAACAGTAAGGCACTTCAGGGGGTAGAGCAAAGATACCCGAGGATGGAGAAGTTAGCCTACGCCTTGATCCATGCCTCAAGGAAGATGAAGCCATACTTCCAGTCCCATACAATGGCCATCCTCCCTGACTCTCCTCTTAGGCAGGTCCTACATAAGCCAGAAAAATCAGGCAGGTTAATGGCCTGGGATATAGAGCTGGGGGAGTTTGACATTGTGTATCAACCTAGGACGGTCATTAAAGGGCAAGCACTGGCAGATTTCATGGCCGAGTTTACTTGGGAAGATGATGAAACCGAAGGTGAGAGCCTCGGGAAGACAGATACCCAACAAGACAGGATCATCGACACACCTGCAGATAAGGCTGAGACAAGCACCGCTAGAAGGAAAGTGACTAAAAACGAAGAGGGAAGGTACCTCTTTAGAGAGGTATCCCTCATCGAGGGAAATTTCTCAACGAAAAAGACTGTGTGGAGCCCTTTCGTTGATGGGTCCTCCTGCGACAGCGGAAGTGGAGCTGGACTGATAGTATCAGCACCCGATGGCACATACATTGAGTACGCCCTAAGGTTCAACTTCAAAACCTCCAACAATGAATCCGAATATGAGGCCCTGATAGCAGGACTCTCCTTCGCCAAGTCTCTTAGTGTCGGCTAGATTTTGGTCCATAGTGATTCAAGGCTGGTAGTAAATCAGATAATAGGAGCCTACGAGGCCAAGGACGAGCGGATGGCCAAGTACCTTGAGAAAGTAATGTCATTACTGAAGAGCTTCACAGAAGTGAAATTGAAGATGATACCCAGGCATGATAATGGCCGAGCCGATGCACTTGCCAGGCTGGCCTCAGCAACTAGGACAGACATCAGGAGGACAGTCCCAGTGGAAATTTTGCTTCAACCAACTATTGAAGATGCTGAGGGAACACTTAGCAATTGCCTGAATGTTCCTCAGGAAGCTTCATGGATGGACCCTCTGATCAGATACATTAAAGAGGGAGAGATTCCAGAAGCAAGGAAAGAAAGGAAGAAGCTGAGATACAGGGCTGCAAAATTCACTGTCATCGGAGACACCTTGTACAAAAAGGGGCTTCTGCTCCCCTTACTCAGGTGTGTACACCCATCTGAAGTCCCACGAATTTTGCGAGACGTGCATGAGGGGTCGTGTTCAAGCCACATTGGGGGCAGGTCTCTGGCGAAGAGGGTGATCACCCAGGGGTACTGGTGGCCGACCTTGGGGAAAGACGCCGCTGCGTATGTAAAAAAGTGTGATAAATGTCAGAGATTTGCCACCATCCCACACCAGCCCCATCAGCCTCTTACCTCCATTACATCCCTGTGGCCATTTGTAGTATGGGGGATCGACCTGGTAGGCCCCTTGCCTAGGTCCATTAATAACTATTGGTTCCTCATCGTGGTAATTGACTATTTTTCAAAATGGGTGGAGGTAGAGCCGATGGTCACGATTACCGAATAGAAGACCTTCCAGTTCATCTGGAAAAATATTATATGCAGATATGGTCTCCCCAACACCCTCATCTCGGATAACGGGACTCAATTCAAGAATACATCCCTAGAGTATCATATAATTTTTCTCTACCCCAGGTCGACCTCAGGCTAACGGGCAAACGGAAGTTACAAACAGGACAATCCTTGACGGGATCAAGAAGAGACTTAAAGAGGCAAAAGGAAGATGGGTTGAGGAGTTATACGATGTACTGTGGGCCTACAGGATGACAGCAAAGACCTCTACCATGGAAACCCCGTTCATGCTGGCTTATGGCTCAGAAGCCGTCATCCCCACTGAGATTGGGTTTCCTACTCATAGGGTCCAAATGTACAACCCCCAGAGGAATATGGAAGAGAAGAAAATTGACTTAGACCTGATTGAGGAAATGAGGGAAGACGCCGAGATAAGGCAATCCGCCTACCAGCAGAGGACTGTAAGGTTTTACAATCAGAGGGTGAAGCAGAGACCAATTGCAGTGGGGGACTTAGTGCTAAAAAAAACTTGGCAAAAGCCCAACAAGCTCTACCCGAATTGGCATGGCCCATATAGGGTCATCGATGAAGTTGTCCCTGGGACCTACAGACTAGAAAACCTAGAAGAGGAACCCTTTTCCAACCCCTGGAATGCAGATCATTTGAAGAAATACTATTAGTAGTGTCGTAATGTCCTGACGGACCATAATTTTAATGGGTGTTGCTCCAACAGAACACTTGGAATGTTAATGAGAAATATCAGTGTTTCCTCTCATCTTGTGTTTGTCAGTTCTAGTATATCTGGGATCATTTTTGTGAAAAGCAACCCTCGGCTATGATGACGGTCAATGGTGGGGCGACCCCACCCTTGCCCTCAAGAAAGACGAGGTAGAACTTAATTAAAAACCATTAATTTGGTAAAAGTAACCCTCGGCTATGATGAGGGTCGATGGTGGGGACGACCCCACCTTTGCCCTCAAGAAAGACGAGGGAGTAATTTATTAAAAACCATTAATTTGGTAAAAGTAACCCTCATCTATGATGAGGGTCGATGGTGGGGACGACCCCACCTTTGCCCTCAAGAAAGACGAGGGAGGACTTGAGCATCAATTAAAATTGGTTAAAAACCACCCTCGGCGGTCAATGCAGGGGACGACCCCTCATTCACCCTCAAGAAAGACGAGGGAGGGGTGTAGTGATATTGTTAATATAAAAAATTCACAATGCAAAAGAGATGAGTATGAAAGACAACAATATAGATGATATTATAAATGAAATATTACAAGTGTTCTACAAAAATAAAGTACAGTCAGGGGGTACATAAAGAGGGTATTGGCTACAAACAGCCACCCTATTTAGCAGCATCAGAGGGCAGGGCCTCAACGTCGATAAGAGAGGTCTCTTGACCAGCATCAGAGGGCATCATAATACTATAACTAGAATTTTGCTCTCTTGTGTTCAGGTCGAACTCAAATTACCAAAATTCCTACTAAGTCCAATTGACCGACATATCATATAATATATTTCAAAATAAATATAAGGCATTGTCATAAATATGATTCTCATTTCAAATAAAACTCGCACACTTATAATAAACAATAAAGGCCATACATAATTTTAAGAATAAAACCCAAACAGCAAACCACCAAAAGTAACAAAAAAATCCAAATGGCCCATCATAGATCTAAACGTGTAAAAAATAGTCATGTTCCTTCTTTTCTCTATAATATTTTTCTGTGGAGTTCCCGGTGCAGAAAACTAGGATTTAATCCACTACTCTAGAAAATTATTTCTAAACTTTTCGAAGCACTATTCACCCTTTTAACCATACCGTGGGGATTGGATTAATTTACCTGACACACAGTTTGAAATTCAAAGTGAGTCGACCTATAATTAATTTAACCAAACCATAAACACGAGGCTTAATTATAGAGTCATCAACATAAATCCATACAACTAAAGACTTTTTACAACATTAAAGTTCTTATGCTTATACAAAATAGCTTGAAGGATAAGTTAACTTAATTATATCATTTTAATTTAAACAAAATCATTGTTTTACCCATTCCGAGTTAACCCAACCCGACCTCCTAGATTGGGCAGTGACATCTCCTTACCTAAAAAAACATATACATAGGAACCATGAGCAAAATAGCTCGGTGAATGCATAACTACTACACTACGGTACAAAATTAAATTCAATAAATCATATCCATATAATAGTGTATTAACTTATCTGTTCCATTCATAAACAATGACCAAACTTCTCGAATCATGATTCACATATCTTGTCTGTAATAGACAATTCTCAGTTATTCCTGCTCGATAAGTAACCCCTTGTTTGTAATAGACAATCCTCTCCCATTTCGGGTTGGAGAGTAACCTCCCATTTTGATAAACCAAAATGAATAATTTCATATTCCTAAAATTCTGATCATATCCATAACAATGTATAAATACATCTTTCCAATGAGTACACTCACCTTGGGTTGTCAACTATGTATTTACGTTTCCTTCGGGTGGAGCTGAACTAGGTGGATTAGACTTTACACCTGTCAATCCAACTAAATTGGTACTGAATACCAATCACAAGTATTATCCTAATATAATTATGTAGCTTTCAATGACTATACAACCACCATATGATGCCACTTAAGTAAAATTCCATGAAACATGAGTAAAGACGATGCAATGGTATATATGTGGATAAAGTTATGAACATTCAACTGTAGAAAATACCTTGTAAGGAATTTATAAATAAAACCAAGTAAACATAAAAGTATACTTCTCAATGTATATAAACATGAAACATGTACTCAAAATACCCTTTGGAAGGAACAGATAAAAACATTCTTTCACGAGGTATCTAGTTTGGCATTAATTTATTGTCCTCTATACTTAACTATCCTATTTTCATGAATTGTACAAATAGAAGTGTTCATGAGTATCAATATGAAAACATGTTTGAATATACTTTTGATTACAAGTTACGGTGTTATTTTTTAAGCTTCCTAGAGCAAGCTATGACCATTTTTTTACAACATATTAAATCTGCCCTACGGGCTCCTCTATTATTCCTTCAACTTCTAAGAATTTTCATGATTTTTCTACATCATAACTTTCCATGATTTTCCACCCATTTTCAATAGACATACTTAATAATACAGAATTAAGGTTTCATAATTATTTGTAAGTTCAATTGCTATGTTAAAAGCCTTACCAAACTTAGGGCATATCGAAATGGATTATACAAACAACAACTATGTACCAAATTGCAACCATCACTGAGGCCTAACCAGAAGGAGTTTAATTCAAATTTTAAAATATGATATGAATATTTGATTCTATTTTCATATCCAATTGGAATTTCTTAATTCTAGTAAGCATAAAAAAATATATACAAGTTTGAATACAAGGGAGTTCTATACAAAGAAACACGGCTTACATATATAACTTATCTCACGTATGAACAAATACATATAATCACATAGGAGGATGGAATTTTAATCAATAGATGATGATTTATATACTATGAAATGATTATAATCCAACATTAAAACAATATTAACACATAATTATACCTTGTGAACACTTTAAGGATTTTCTTGGAATTTTTCCTAGCTTTTCTTGTAATCATTTCTTCCTTAAACTTCTACTTTCTATTTCCTCAAGCTAAAAGCTCTCCAAAATGAACCAATGGTTAAATTTAATGTAGAAATAGGTTACATTGAGAGGTTTAAGTTGGCAAAGTCTGCCTTCCTTTCCAACAAATCAAATTAAACCATTTGGTTTACTAAAAGACAAATTACCACTTAAAAGGAATGGATAAATTTGCCCTTTGTTCGTAAATTTGGCATAACTTCTTACTCGGACATCCATTTGATATGCCATTTTTTAAACCTAACTCATATATCTACAACTCTCTACTTTTCACCCTGAGTCAATTGTTATATTAGAAGGGTCAAAACTAGTCTCCAACATGAACATTCCTACCAAAAGCTTCAAAATTATATGTTTGTAGCCAATTCTATATTTCATGATTTTTGAAGGTAGGATTAGACTAAATATAGCAACCTAACATTATATGTATTAATAACAAATTATACATATTTCATAAGGTAAGCATCATTCAAATATACTTTATCATAGTTACATACGGGTTATCACAACTTTCACCCCTTAAAAAATTTCGTCCCCGAAATTTAATATGAATGTCACTTACCAAACAAATGGGGATACTGTTTATTCATGCTTTACTCTGTTTCCTAATTTGCTTCTGTAACTCTATGGCTCATCTACATAACTTTAACTAAGGGAGTAACGTTGTTCCTTAATACATACTCCTTACAATCTAAAATTTCCACTAGTTCCTCGATGTACAACAAGTATTCTTTCAGCTCAATATATTTGAGTTTTCCACTGATGAGATGGATCCGCCAAATACTTAGAAGCATCGATACGTGAAACACATCATGTAATTGAGACAACTCTGTAGGTAATACTAATCTATTTACCAGGGTACCAATTCTTTCCAGCACTTCATATGGTCCATTGTATCTTGGACTTAGCTTCCCCTTTTCCCTAAATCTCATGACGCCTTTCCATGGTAAAATATGTAAGAATACAAAATCTCCTTTTTGAACTTCCAAATGGATACTTCCTCCTATTTGCATAAAATTTCTTCCTGCTTTACGCTATCTTTATTCGTTCCCGAATCATTTTAATCTTTTCAGTTGTCATATCTATCAATTCCGGACCCAAAATGTTTCTTTCACCTACTTCATCCCAACACAAAGGCGTTATACATATCTTCCCATAGAAAGCTTCATAAGGATCCATACCAATGGTGGACTAATAACTATTATTATACGAGAATTACATCAATGGAAAATGATCATCCCAACTACCCTTAAAGTCAAGCACACAAGCTCGTAACATGTCCTCTAATATTTGAATCGTCCTTTCTGATTGTTCGTCGATTTTTGGATAAAATGTTGTACTAAACTTCAAACTTATGCACATGGCATTCTGTAAATGAGACCAAAACTTATAAGTGAACGTTGGATCCCTATCTGATACAATTGACATTGGTGCCCCGTGTAAACGGATAATATCATCAACGTACATACGTGCATACTTGCCAATAGTGCAGGTGGTCTTAACTGGAAGAAAATGAGCTAACTTCGTCAATCTTTCTACAATCACCCAAAAAGAATCATGCCCCTTTAGTAACTGTGGTAATCGTATAATAAAATCTATTGTTATATACTCCCACTTCCATTTTGAAATAGGTAATGACTGCAATAATCCTACTAGCTTCTGATGCTCCACCTTCATTTTTTGGTATACTAAGCATTTAGCTATAAATTTTGCAATCTCACATTTCATATTGTTCGATCAGTAATACTCTTTCAAATCTCTGTACATTTTGGTACCTCCAGGATGCATAGAATAAATATAACCATGTGCCTCTTCTAATATATCCTTCTTTAAGGATGGATCATTCGGTACGCAAATTCCATTTTTATAACATGAGTCATCATTCCTAATCTCAAAGTCACTCTCTTTACCATACTGAACTTCATGTTTCTTTTTCTCAAGGAATGGCTCATTGATCTGTAATTTTCATATGTGTTCTGCCAATAAAGATCTCACTGTAATACGTTCTAATAATCCTCCCTTTTTTGAAAATTTTAATTCAATCTCCATTAATGCCAAGTCAAGAATATTTCCAATACGTGGACACTATATGCAACCTAGAATCCCTGATGATTTTTGGCTCAAAGCATTTACTACTACATTGGCCTTCCCAAGATGATGATGGATGGTATATTCATAGTCTTTAATCATCTTTATCCAATGCCTTTATCTCAAATTTAGTTCTTTTTGTGTAAACGATTATTTCAAACTTTGATGATTCTTAAATATCTCACAAGTTTCTCCATAAAAGTAATGTCGCTACAACTTCAAAGCAAAAATAATGGCAACTAACTCTAAATAATGTGTAGGGTAATTTCGTTCATGTATCTTTAATTGTCTATAAGCATATGTGATTACTATCCCATTTTGTATAAGAGCACATCTTAACCCTTGATTTGAAACATCTGCATATATTACTAAAGACTCATTCCCACATGGAATAGTAAGTATAGGAGCTGAAACCAACTGATTCTTTAATTCTTTAAAACTCTTCTCCCATTCTTCATCCCACAAAAAATTCACTTCTTTATGAGTCAACTTTGTCAATGGTAATGCTATTGGTGAAAATCCCTTAATGAATATGTGATAGTAACCTACCAGTCCAAGGAAACTCCTAATTTTAGTCACATTCTTAGGACTCTCCCATTCAACGATGACTTCTACCTTCTTTGAATCAATGTATGTCCCATTTCCCAAGACAACATAACTTAAAAATACAATTTTATTCAACTAAAACTCACACTTACTAAATTTAACAAATAATTTCTTATCTCTTAAAATCTACAGTACAAGTCTCAAATGTTTTCTCATGTTCCTCCATGCTACACAAGTAAATCAATACATCGTCTATGAATACAATCACAAATGAATCAATGAAAGGGTAGAATACCAGGTACATTAGATCCATAAAAACTGTTGGAGAATTAGTTAATCAAATGGCATCACCAAAAACTCATAGTGATCATATCGAGTCTGAAAAGTTGCTTTGAAATATCACTATCCTTTACTTTCAATTGGTGGTAACCCGATCTCAAATCAATCTTTGAAAATACGGTGGCCCCTTGTAATTGATCAAACAAAACATCGATACGAGGTAGAGGGTACTTGTTTCTAATGGTCATCTCCTTCAACTGTCGAGAATCAATACATAATGACATTGACCTATCCTTTTTTTCACAAATAACACTGGAGCTCCCCATGGCGAAACACTAGGCCGAATAAAACCTCTGCTTATCTTATTTTGTAATTGCACTTTCAATTCTTTCAACTCTTTTGGTACCATTCTATATAAAGCAAGGGAAATTGGACAAGTTCTAAAACTAATTCAATGGAAAACTCTACTTCCCTATCGGACGGCAATCCTGGCAATTCATCTGGGAAGACATTTAAAAATTCTCTAACCACTAGTATATCTTCAATTTTAAGTGTCTCTTTACTAGTGTTAATAACATGAGCTAAATACCTGGTACAACCTTTACTCAATAACCTTTGTTCTTAATTGTTGATATAAGACAATTAGGAACGACATTCCTTTCTCCTATAAACTGGAACTCGGGTTCACCAGGCAGATGAAATGTAACTTCTTTTCAAAAACAATCAATGGAAGCATGATGCGATGATAACCAATCCATCCCCAATATAATATAAAAATCCCGAATGGCCAATGGTACCAAATCAACATATATATATCTCTCACCCATTCATAAGACGCAATCTTTAGAAACATGCTCAATCAGAATTACACTTTTCATTGGGGTAGAAGTATATAATGCAGAACTAAGAAATGAACATGGTCTACCCAAATATGAAATAATAGGTAATGCTACGAATGAATACGTAGATCCAAGATAAATGAGTGCATATAAATCTTTATTTTCAATAGAAAATTTACCTGTAACTACTTCTGGTGTAGCATGGGCATCTTGCAATGTCATCGCAAACACTCTTCCTCCTACCTTCGATCAACTTACTTGTCATGTACCTCTTCTCCTAGTTTTACTACCTGGAGATGATCCTTTACTAGACCCCACACTACTAACTGAAATCTCTCTTGATAACATAGGATAATTCTTTTTCAGACGCCAGTTAAAACATTCTATATGCAGTAACTATGGGTAATTTCTCTTTAAATGACCTGATGTCCCACAAAATAAACAAGCATTTAGATCATCTTGTGCTGAAATTCCTGAACCTTTTTGTAAGTACACAAGTCTCTGATCGAGTCTTAATGTAGTGTTGGCTCAATTCCGAACAAAAACATTTGAATCATAGGATAGTGTTCAAGTGTATCCATCCAAGCCTATGACGTGTTAGTTGAAGACGTAGCAGCCAAGATTATAAAGCTTCATCATATGTCGGGTTTAGTGTGCCTCATTTCTATGTCAATAACATTGGTTCTAATGCTCCTAAGGTATGAATGCATTTTATATATATAGGAGCTTGGAAATTTATTGGGTGTATTTTATAAATTTTGTATAAATAGTTTTAACGACTTTGTTTTACTCAGAAAATACTTTTTTAGAACTTTTCATAAAAAGTTTTGGGCTTAAATAGAGTTTTGCTTTTTCGGGTAAGTCATTCGAATGAACTGGAATCTCATTCGAATGATATTCCCAAGTCATTCGAATGATACTTCTAACGAGTTTCATTTTTCTCCTCTGGAACATCGTTAGTAAAGTCGTTCGAACGAGAATGTCGTTCGAACGACTTTGGCAGGAACAGTTTTTTGGCAGTTTTCTCCATGTTCCCACTATATTTTCCCCACTACTTTTTGACAGGTTTACTAAGTGCGGGAACCAACCTTTTGAAAGTAACTTTTTCATATTCCTCCATCTCCTAGAAAGAGTTTTTGAGAGTTTTAATTCCAAATGAAAAAGTTCATGTTTTGAGTGCTTATTTTTTAAGAAAAATCCTTAAAAACTTTTGTTTACACCCATCTGTTTAGTTTATCCAAGTTCCTTAATATATATCCTTGCTTGGAGTTTTGGCACCGGTTTTATCTCTACCGTTTGAAGAGTGTTTAGATTTACTTCTACATCCCACAAAGAAGAAGTTTTGTTTGCTGTGACATACCCACTTGGAGAAAGGCTCCTTGTTCGATGGCGGTGACAAAAAAAAGTTTGATAGGTGGATTTCGAGACCGCGATGGACCTCTATAGTTATTCGCTAGGCAGAGATGTGTACAAGAAGAAGCGTCGGGGCTTGGACAGAGTCAAGTTGAGTGTTGTAAGTCTTTTTGTCTTGTACTTGTAAGACCATACTTAGTGGATTTGAGGCTAGGGTCATTCGAGTTTTTTCCCGTTGTGGGTTTTTTCTTGTACATCGCAGCGTAGTGGTTATTTGTTTATTTTATCTTTTGCAAATTCACATTAGATGCATGCTAAGGTAAAAAGATAAAATTGGTTTAGTTAATTTATTTGGTGCTAAATTAATTTGGTGTTAAATTAACTAAACCAACTTTTTCACATTAGATGTAGAAATTTCAGTATGGTAAATGATTGAATACTGAATATTTTTTATCTAATTTAGCACAACGGGATCTAATTTAGCACAATGGGATCTAATGGTAGATGCAAAAATTTTTGCATCTAATTAACTCTACCATACAGAAATTTCAGTATGCACAATGGGATCTAAAGGTTGATGCATAAATTTCAGTGTGGTAGATGCATCTAATTTAGCACAACGGGATGAAAAAGTTAATTAGATGCAAAAAATTTTGCACTCTAAGCCTTGAATATTCTGTATTACTACCCTTTTGATAATTTGGATCGAATCTGCTTCTCTTTGCACTTCATTCTCTTTTCCCCATTGCTTCATTCACATCATTTTCTACTAGCATCGCTTTATTCACCAAAGCCAAATAATTTACAGTCTCTAAAGAAGACATTTATGATTTAATGACTAACTCGAGTCCATCATGGAATCAACTACATATGTCTTCCTCATTTTGTTTAAACCTCAAATCAACCCTGGATAAGGCGGTAAGTTTAGCTTCATATTCTCTAACTGTCATACTTCCTTGATTCAACATAAAATATTCTTCCTCCTTCTCTTTTTTTATACATTGGAGGTACTTATGATACAAGGATTTAATAAAATCATCCCATGAGATCACATTTACACATGGTGTAATCAATAATTGCTTGGTGGCATCCCACCAATACTTAGCTTCTCCTTTCAGCATATGCGTTGCTAAGGTCACCTGTTGATTTTCAGGCATCCTCATTACCCCTAAAATAAGTTTAATCTCTTTAACCCATACTTCTGCCTTAGTAGGAGTAATTTCTCCTTTAAACGATGGGGGATCATTTTACTAAACTTCTCATGCAAAGTATTCATCTCTTCTCAGTTTATCACCTCCTCAGCCCTAGCCAATGCTTATTCCTCCAGTTGCTTGGCATGTTATTCTTCCATCTGATCTATAAACCCAGTTTGTTGCTCAGCCATTAAACTCATAGCACATGCCATTTTTTGCATGCTTGTTACTTTTTCTGGCTTGGGTTCTATATTTATATGAATAGGTTGTTCAACCTTCACTTCTGTTGGCATATTTAAAGCCTCATCTTCAATTATCACATTAATATTCTCTAGCTCAATTCTTTTATATCTTAAATGAATCAAAGATATAACAACACATAAATATACATATCTTTTATAACATAATCGTTAGTATCAAACAAAACATATTTCTTACATTCTCTGCCAAATCTAGACTCTTCTAACTCCACAACCTCTAAAACCTAGGCTCTAATACAAAAAAGCTGACACTCCCCAACCCAATTACTTATAATTAAGTTTGAAAGTCAAAGTGAGTCAACCCATAGTTAATTTAACCAACCATAAACACGAGTCTTAATTATAGAGTCATCAATGTAAATCCATACAACTAAAGACTTTTTACAACATTAAAGTAGTTATGCTTATAAAAACTAGCTTGAATGGTAAGTTAACTTAATTACATCACTTACATTTAAACAAAATCATTATTATACCCATTCCTAGTTAACCCAACCCGACCTCCTAGATTTGGCAGTGACATCACCTTACCTGAAAAACATAAACATAGGAACCATGAGCAAAATAGCTCGATGAATGCATAACTACTACACTACTGTCGAAAATTAAATGCAATAAATCATATCCATATAATAGTGTATTAACTTATTTGTTCAATTCATAAAGAATGACCCAACTTTTCGAATCATGATTCACATATCTTGTCTGTAATAGACAATTCTCCACCATTCGTGCTCGAGGAGTAACCCCTTGTTTGTAATAGACAATCCTCCCCCATTTTGGGTCGGGGAGTAACCTCCCATTTCAATAAACCAAATTGAACTATTTCATATTCATAAAATTCTAATCATATCAATAACAATGTATAAATACATCTTTCCAATGAGTACACTCACCTTGGGTTGTCAATTATGTTTTTACGTTTCCTTTGGGTGGAGCTGAACTGGGTAGATTAGAATTTACACCTATCAATCCAACTAAATCGGTACTGAATACCAATCAAAAGTATTATCCTAATATAATTATGTAACTTTCAATGACTATACAACCACAATATGATTCCACTTAAGTAGAATTCCATAAAACATGAGTAAAGATGATGCAATGATATATATGTGGATAAAGTTATGAACATTCAACCGTAGAAAATACCTTGTAAGGAATTTATAACTCAAACCAAGTAAATATAAAAGTATACTTATCAATGTATAGAAAGATGAAACATGTACTCAAAATACCCTTTGGAAGGAGGATATAAAAACATTCTCTCACGGGGAATCCAGTCTGGCATTAATTTATTGTCCTATATATTTAACTATCCAATTTTCATAAATTGTACAAATACATGTGTCCAAGATTATCAATATGAAAACATATTTGAATATACTTTCGATTACAAGTTACGGTGTAATTTTTTATGCTTCCTAGAGCAAACTATGACCATTTCTTTACAACATATAAAATCTTCCCTACAAGCTCCTCTATTATTCCTTCAACTTTTAAGAATTTTCATGATTTTTTTGCATCATAACTCTCCATGATTTTCCACCCATTTACAATACACATATTGAATAATACAAAATTAAAGTTTCATAATTTTTTTGATTTCATTTGCTATGTCAAAAGCCTTACCAAACTCAGGGCATATCGTAATGAATTATACAAACAACAACTACGTACCAACTTATAACCATTAGTAAGGCCTAACCATAAGGAGTTTAATTCTAATTTTCGGATATGATATGAATATGTGAGTCTAGTTTCATATCCAATTGTAATTTATCAATTCTAGTAAGCATACAAAAATATATACCACTTTGAATATAAGGGAGTTCTATACAAAGCAATACGGCTTACATATATAACTTATCTCACGTATGAACAAATACATATAATCACATACTATGATGGAATTTTTATCAATACTTGATGATTTATATACTTTGAAATGAGTATAAACCAAGATTAAAACAATAGTACCACATAATTATACCTTGTGATCACCTTAAGGATTTCCTCGAATTTTTTCTAACTTTTCTTGTAACCCTTTCTTCCTTAAACTTCTACTTTCTTTTTCCTCATGCTACAAACTCTCCAAACTAAATAAGGGGTTAAATTTTCTAAAGAAATAGGTTTTATTGTGAGGTTTAAGTCGTAAAAGGCTGATTTCCTTTCCAACCAATCAAATTAAACCATTTGGTTTACTAAAAGACAAATTACCACTTAAAAGGAATGGACAGATTTTCCCTTTGTTCGTAAATTTGGTATAAATTCTTACTTAGACATTCGTTTGATACGTCATTTATTGTGTTACAAACATAACTCATATATCTGCAACTATCTTATTTTCACCTTGAGTCAATTGTTATATTATAAGGGTCAAAACTAGTCTCCGACATGAACATTCCTCCCGAAAACTTCAAAATTTTATGTTTGTAGCCAATTCGACATTTCATAAATTTTAAGGTAGGATTAAAGTAAATATAATAACCTAATATTATATATATTAATAACACATTATCCATGTCACATAATTTAATCAATATTCAAATAGAATTTATCATAGTTATATCCGGGTTGTCACGTTACCATTCCTATGCTCCACCTCATCTTCGTACACTTAAACTTGTCAAAGGCTTTAGACTTGTGGTGAATAAGGTAAACATATCCATACCTTATTTAATCATCAATGAAGTGATATAGTAATCATAATAACCTCTAGCCCTAATAGTCATAGGACCACATAAATCATAATGAACTAATCCTAACACGTATTTATCTCTATGGCCTTTGGTTATGAAGAGTATCTTGGTTATTTTACCTTATAATTAAAATTCACAGAATTGAAGTGTATCCACTTCCATTGAGCTTAAATGTTCACTTTGAACTAGACTTTGAATTCTTTTTACATTAATATGACATAGGCTTAAGTGCCAAAGATACGCATCGTTTAAGTTAAAAGGTTCGTTCTCTTTAGGATTATCATTTGTAAGGACAAATTTCCAATTGATTCAATTTTTGAGTGTTGACTTAATTACGGACAAAACTATTTGAGTTTTAGGATTGAAGTTTGTGACCTTCAAGCGTATGACATTTAAGTTGAAGGTGTAGCGGCCAAGCATAAATTGAAGATATCATCATTGACTATTTTTGTGCCATGTTTAACGTCATCAACCTTTCAATTTTCCATGGTCTCTAAAGGTATGAATGCATATGATATATTTAGAGACTTGGTATTTTTTATTGGGTATTATTTTTTTCATTAAACAAAGTTTAAAATGAGTTTTTTATTTTTTGAAGAAAAATATTTTTTTAAATGTCTTTCGAACGACTATTGAGTCTCGCTTGAACGAGTTTTCCATGTCGTTCGAACGAGCTTTCAAATGTTTTGTTTTTCTGTAATATCGTTCAAAGTTTCATCCGTATTGTCATTCAAAAGACATTATCTTCTACAATCTCGTTCGAATGAGATTCAAAATTTGTTCGAACGACTGTGCCAATTTTACCGAAAATTGATAGTTAATTCAATGACTATACTGAAAATTTCCTCGTAGATAGTAGCATAGTTGTTGTGTGTTTGTTTCTTTATCTTGCAAAAATCACCTAGATGCATGCTTAGGGTTAATAAGATAAAAATTGGTTTAATCACAACACTCGTGTAATTTGGTGTAAATTTAATTTAGGTAAAGTATTGTTTAATTTAATTCAAGTTAACATAATTAGTTTGTCAAAGTTCATGTTTGGTTTGTTTAGCTAATTTGGAACTTGAATTGAATTAATTTTTGTGAAAGTGGAAATTCAAATATTTGTTTAGTTTAATTTAATTTTAATTTTGAAGAAATTAAAATTTGAGGATCTTACTTATTAATTTTGAATGATTTTAAAATTTAGAATATTGTGTGATGATACCAGGTATAATATCACCAAGTAAATATGATATGAGCTCAATCCAGTAGAACCTTGAAGGTGCAACAATGGTAAAAATCATATATAAAGTAAAGAAAGAGGTGAGGCAAATAGTAGATAAGACAATATATAAGTGGTTCAGCCTATCTAGGCCTACTCCACTATGTGTGTGAGAGTGAACTCCACTAAGAAATGACTCTAATGGACTTTAGATACAGATCACTCAACTTTCTCTCTTTATGGTGTAATTTCAGCAGGGTTTCAGTTGGGTTTCGAATAAAGGTCCTTTTTAAGGTAGAAGAAGGTGAGTATTTATATTATTGGGGTGGTGCTGTGTGCACCCCATGTATGCACTAGGCATGTGTTGTATGTGGCATCCAATAATGAGCAGCCACCTGTCCTTGTCACAAGTAGATTATGATGATGAAATATCCCTCACACGTGATGGAGATGTTGTTCCAATGGTTTAATCCACATGGGTCTCACATCCCACACGCATGCTCCATCCCACGTGCTTTTCTAGGTGTCAAGTGTGTCCTGCTGTAAGAGTGTCGCCTAAATGAGTACGACACCTCCAATGAGGCAAATGTATGAACGAAGATGGAATAGGGGTCTCGATTGATGATGGTATCTAGCTAAGACAAGTATGATGTGTGCATGACCTTGATAAGTCTCGGCCTATAGAAGTATGAGATGAGATCTATTCACATGTGACCTAGGTCACAGAATGTTATTGTCTTATGGACCAGATGAGATCAAGGTTGCAGAAGTTGGATCCCTTGTAAGAAGTATGCTTTGTAGTGTCTTCTTGAGCCTTAGGGAGAGACGAGGATACACTTGGGCATATCAATCACCCCTAGCCTTTAGTGTCCAGTGTAGATAGGAGACGGAGAGGTAAAAGCGTCTGAGGGTAAAAGGTAAATGAGATAGCCCTATTTGCCTACTGAGTTGTCCATTCACTGTCAAATCTGAATCCATGATAGTCGTTAAATTGATACTTGGTGGCTAGCATGTGGTTCAATAGGCTTGTAGGATACATGTCATAGCTTACATTAGGTAGCATCTTCCCCAAGCGTGACTGACGGTTGAGATGCTTCAATTTTTGTGCCTTAATAATGATAGGCTTACAAAATGTGTGTAATCATTTGGTGGTATTTAAACCATTTGTTTTCTTTTTCTCTTTCCTTCTTGCAAAATTAGTTCCTGCCCAAGTATTTTTTTAAATCGCCATTAACGTTTCACACGAACCTTCGATTCTTGTTATCCCAGAGCTTTTCTGAGTTATGTTTTCCTCCAAGACGTTTCTTTTCATCCAGGTACTCCATTTCTTTCAAATTGTTTCTCATTTAAGTTAGGATTTTGGGTATATTTCATAGCACGTTTATTTTCAGCATTTTCTATGTTTTAGGCAACTGTAAAACTTTTTCAGTGAGTTTATTTGCCACCTTTAGGGCTTGTTGAGGGCTAACGTGGTTGTTTTAGGGTTTAGTGTAAGGTTGAGGTGACCGGAGTAATTTTTCTAGTCTGTTCTTCTCGCTGTGGAGTTTTTTTATTGAACTTCAGTCTCCTTCTCCGGTAAGTTTCTTCGTGGTATTCTTGAGTTTAATCCTAAAAAAATGATTTATCTTCTCTTTTTAATCCTTTGGTCAATATAGTCAAAGCTTTAAGTTATTTACCCTTAAGGTGAATTTAAAATCTCTTAATACATGTCCTCTGGATCTTAAGGAAACTGTATGAGCTTATCGACCAATTCCTAGACCTTAGAGAGAGGCTCTTCAGTGATATTCGTCAGCATGAGGCCAAAGCCGAGGCTAGATGCCAGGCCGAGGCATTTTCTTTGCTCCTAATTTTCCTAGTTCCCCTTGTTGTCATCCGTCCACCCATAGTTGAGAGATGAGACGATCATCCAATATCTCATCCTCCTATATTTTAGAGACAAGAGGATCCTTTTATAAGTCATCCCCCAACAGTTGTCATAAATGGAGATACGATGAGTGTAAACTCGTCCATGATTGATGATGCCATTGACATCTCTTCTTCTGATGGTTATAGTCTTTCATTATCTAGGGTCTCGGCAGAAGCTGACTCTTTTGCCCATACCATGAGAATGACTGCCTCGTACTGTAGAGACGGGAGAAAAAAATTCGATGAGGTAGAGGTACTTTCTGATGACTCTCGTACGATCGACAATGAAAGCTCTCAGTCTGATGAGGCAGACATGTCTGCTAATGACTCAGACCTTGAGGAGTTAAAAGTCACCATTGTGCGTCCCCCAATTCAAACAGTTATCCCCATCTCGACCATAATCGAGGAGGAAGTTCATAACAGATTTTTAAATGGGGTACCTGTCGCAAATGTCGTCAACTCAGGAGACGAGAATGAGGAACCATTAGATACCAATTGTGCTCACACATTTTAGAGCTCTGTTAGTGATGTTAAGCTCTTATATTGTGGGCACATGTACGGAAAAAACTCTGATATCACGATGCGGGTTCCTAATGAATCTGAAAGATCTTTTAGCCACCTACCAGCTGAGGTTTCAGTGTATAAGAAGATATTCAAACTCAACTTTCTTCTTCTTGTACATCCTGTTGTACGTGCCATCCTTGCTAATTTAGACTTAGCTCCTGCTCATCTTTCTCCAAGTGCTTGGAGAATTTTACTCGACTTTATTATGCTCTATAAGTTTTGTCATGGCACCGAGCTTCTAGTTAGCGTGTTCAAGGCGTGCTACAATGTCTCCTGCATAAGAGCTCATTCTGGCTGCTACAACTTTGTGGCCAAGAAGCCGATAAAAAAAATTATTTTCATCAACCAAACATCCAACCAAGATTAAAAACTGAGATATTTCTTCGTATTTGGTACCTGGGAGTTTCCCATAAATCACGTATATTCTTCCTCCGAGCCGAGGGTCCCCTAAAAATGGAGTGAAGTGTCCATGGCTACGAAACTTGACCCAGGCTTGTGTCTAGACAACCAAGAGAAGATTAAGACAATTAGAGTATAAGGTGACGGTGGTGGTCTTGTTAAACATAAGGACCTTATGACCCTGACATCCTGACCGAGATAGGATATTGGTCCTCTTACAAAAATTTGTAAGTTTATTTTTCATTTTGGATTGTAACCTCGTCTGTAATTGTAGTTTAGGCTTTGACACTTCTAATATTAAACTTTGAACTTTTATAGATCATCCAACAGGTGTTCCTGAAGCGCTTTAGAAGATGGTAGCCGCCAATCTTACAAACATGGTTAACAGATTTTGGAAGAAACAAACAGCCTTGAGTGGCCAGCCAAAGAAGACAACTGTTAGAGGCCATACACGAGTCAACAAAATGAGAAAAAGGAAGGAGTGAGTGGAGGACATTATTACCCATCGCCAACAAAAATAGAGTCGGCCAACGAAAGGGATCGACGGGGCCATTCCCATCTCTACCGATGATGCCCTTGCCACACGCCTCACCCAACTAAAGCTTAATAACGAGAGTTTGACTGGGAGTGCTAAGAATTCAGTTGAATCCGTCGCCTCCTTGATATCCGATGCAGACAAGCATTTTCTTTGCTCTATGAACTCATCTTTTCTTATTGAATTCGACCTTCATAGGTCCGTCCAGGTAAGTTCTTAAACTTTGGCAGTTTATAATTTTCCAAGTGTTGTCTCGTACTAACTCAATTCTTCAATTTTTTACAATCTCTTCTTTCCTTTTATCGTCTAAAGGACTGGGTTAAGAAGAAGATTACCTTAATTCATAAGGGAAGAATTGCTAAGAAAATGGAGAATGACTTGAGGGAGGATCTTTAGAAGGCAGTGTTAGCTGAGCAGGATAAGAGTCGAGAGTTGGATGATCTGAAAGTTGATCATGCAAAGGTCTTAAAGGATCTAGAAAGCAAGATGAGATAGATTTTGTAGTCAAGGAAGCTTTAGATGAGGCAAAGGCACAAGTCGTGGCCGAGTTCAAAGAGTCTGATGATTTGGGTGGTTATGCATTTGAATACCTTGAAAGAAGGATAAAAATTATCAGTCAATGGGTCGCCCTAAAGCATGCCACCTCCGGGATTCTGACCCCCCAGGACTTTAAAGGCCTTGATTTTAATGACCCCCTGCTCGGGACTACACTGGTCGATGTGGAGAAACCGACCGAGACTCTTGAGATTAATCCTATAAGTACACTGAAAATGTCAAAGATGCGGTCGAAGGTGGTGTCAATGATGATGGGGCCAAAACTTCGATCCATGCGCATAATGTCATCGATTCTCCCTCGTGATTCCCCTTAAATAGACCCGAGTTTGAATCTATTTTGGTCGATCGCATTTGGCCTTGTTAGCCCTTATCTTTCTGATGTAATATTTGAACAATTTTTGGTTTCTGATGATTTACTATGTTTGTATACTCCTTAAACATCTTTGTTGGAAGAATTTTGTTAAATCTTTTAATGACGAATTCTTACATTATTTGTTCATGTCATCTTCTCTTTCTATCTCATATTTTCTTATCTTAGCTTCGCATGTTTGTTTGGCAAAACCAACTGATATTTAACAAGTAACCATAATTGAATTGCTTATAAGTTGAGATAAGTAAATGATTGTTTTTTTAATTTAAATTCACCAAATTATGGTTTTTAATCACAAGTCCCCTCTCGTCGTTTTGTGAGTGTACGGACGAGTGCTACCTCGTCCTACACTATCGTCTCGACCGAGAGAGCTTTTTACTAAATTAATGATGTTAAGATAAACCATGATTGAATTTGAATTCACCAAATTATGGTGTTATATCACAATTCCCCTCTCATGGTTTTAAGAGTGTATGGATGGGTGCTTACACTATCGTCTCGGCCAGGAGAGTTTTTCACCAAATTAATGATGTTAAGCTAAACCATTACTGAATTTGAATTCACCAAATTATGGTGTTATATCACAAGTCCCATCTCATCATTTTGAAAGTGTATGGACGAGTGCTACCTCGTCCTATAATGTCGTCTCGGTCGAGAGAGCTTTTCACCAAATTAATGATATTAAGATAAACCATGATTGAATTTGAATTTACCAAATTATGGTATAATATTACAGGTCCCCTCTCATCATTTTGAGAGTGTATGGACGAGTGCTACCTCGTCCAATAATGTCATCTCGATCGACAGAGCTTTTCACCAAATCAATGTTGTTAAGATAAACCATGATTGAATTTTAATTCACCAAATTATGTTGTTATATCACAAGTCCCCTCTTATCGTTTTGAGAGTGTATGAACGAGTGCTACCTCTTCCTATGTTGTTGTCTCGGTCGAGAGAGCTTTGCACCAAATTAATGATTTTAAGATACAGTCCCCCCCTCTCGGTGTTATTGAGAATCCATGGACGAGGTTAGTCCCATCTGGATTGTTATGTCACCAAGAATAAAGTGATGCCACTTCACCATATAAATGATGTTCCATAGCTGAGAATGAATTGGAATATACAATCTGAACTACTCATACAATAAATAAAAGAGAACACCTGAAATTTTTCATTCATAACTTTTATTCTCGTATAATGATATAATGATAGAAGAAACTTATACAATGTCCTACTGATAATACTTATTTAGATAGTCGACATTCCAAGGATTGGAGAATGGATCTCCTTCTAAATTCTCGAGTCAATATGTGCCTAGAAATACCACTTTTGTTACCCTGTAGGGACCGTGCCAATTAGGATTAAGTTTATTCATCTTTTGTCAAGCTTCTCCTACTACTAATGGCCTAGCCTTCACACTTTTGTTGTAAAATCTAGCACTCATTTACTGATAGGATGCCTACCTAACCTCTATGTCTTCTCTCGTCTCTTCAATGAGATCCAGATCCAACCTCCTCTCTTTCGAATTTACTTTTGGGTCATAGGCATGAAACTTATGGCGTGGTAGACTAACTTCTGTAGGGATCACTGCCTCTGAGCCATAGACAAGCATGAAAGGGTTCTTTCCTATCTAAGTTCTCTCTGTCGTCCTGTAGACCTATAGGATAGCATGCACTTCTTCAATCCAAAGACACTTGGCATCTTCGAACTTCTTCTTTATACTATCCAATATGGTTTTGTTAGTCCCCTCTGTTTGACCATTTTCCTGGGGTCGGCCTAGAGCTGAATAAAACTACTTTATGTCGACCCTTTTTATAATAAGCCTCTAAAGATGAGTTTTTGAACTGCTTTTCGTTGTCAGAGATGAGGGTATGAGGTAGACCATATCTAAAAATTATATTCCTATAAATAAACTTGAAGGTCTTCATCTCAGTGATGGTGATCATGGCCTCTGCTTCAACCTATTTTGACATTTACCACGTCTCTTGACATAATTGGTCGCATCCCCATCCAAGGTCGTCCACCAATACCCTTAGGTGACCACCCTTTTCGCTAAAGATCTCCATCCTATATGACTGGAGAAGGAACCTTCATGTATATATTTCAAGATGTATTCCACCTCTGTCGGATGGACACATCGGAGCAGAGGGAGGAGAAATCCTTTCTTGTATAAAACATTCCCAATGACTAAGAACTTAGTTTCTTTGTACCTTAGATTCTTTCTTTGTAACTTTGAGTATGTAGTTCACCATCTTTCATATACCGGATGAGAGGATCCATCCAAGACTCTCTTATCTCAAGGATTAAGTAAAAATCAATCGTGTTGTCTTCTTTTTCGATGGTCGATTGATGTAGAATGTTGATAGGTACCGACCTTCTTATGACGATTTTGGTTGCTGATGCTAATCTCACTAAGGCATCAGTTCGACCATTGTCGAGCTAAGGAATCCTTTTGATCTTCATCTCATTGAAGTTCTTTAGCATTGCTTTTACTCGGGATGGATACTTGGACGTCATTTCATCCTTATCCTTGTACACTCCTAGGATTTGGTTTACTACCAATCTGGAATCACTGTGAACTAACAACTTCCTCATTTTAAAGTGTTCTTATTCTTTGGCGGGAGAGAGACTGACAAGAAGGGACTCGTACTTAGATTCATTGTTGGATGACTTAAACTTTAATCTAAATACATATTGTATATCAGTTCTATCTGGAGTCGACACTATCAGGCCAACTCCACTCCCTGCCTCACAATAAGAACCGTCAACAAAGAGACTCTACACAGTACCTTTTTCAAAAAAATTGCCCTCTTTCAACGCTCCATTTTTTAACATAAATCTTTCTTCTTCATTCTCGACCGCCAATCTCCTAGTCGTACTCGTCTCAGCCTCAGCTAAGGGGGGACATGTTCTTTTGACTCATTGGTTGGATTAATAATCTCCTCTACATCAGCCTCGTCCCATGGGAGCTCGGCTACAAAATTAACTAAAGCATTCCCCTTGATAGTCGTTCTCGACTGATAGATGATGTTAAATTCTCCCAATTATATTGACCAGGCCATCAGCTTACCCAATTTCTTGGGTCTATGAATGATCTGCCTAAGAGGGAAGTCTGTTAGGACGACCATTGCATGTGCTTAGAAGTAGGGCTTTATCATCCTGGATGCATGAATGAGAGTATACGCCAATTTATCCATTTTTGGATACCTCTGCTTGGCCCCTTGAAGAGCCTTATTGTTGAAATAGATTGGCTTTTGGACACCCTCATCATTTCTCACAATTGTTGCGCTGATAGTTGAATCAGATATGGCCATGTACAAATATAATCTTTCCCCTTGAATAGGTCTTGACAACAAGAGTGGGGAGCCGAAGTAGGCCTTCAACTCCTAAAAGCCCCTTTTGCACTACTCATTCCATTCAAAGGCTTTCCTCAGCACCTTGAAAAAGGGAAGACACGTGTTTGTTACCCTAGATACGAACCTATTTAGCATTGCAACTCGTTCAGTCAACCTTTGGACTTCTTTTATGGTCTTAGGAGTCTTCATCTCCATCAAAACTTTGATTTTTCTAGGTTAGGTTTTATCCCACGTTAATTGATAATAAAACCCAAAAACTTTCCTGCTCCGACCCCAAAGACACACTTTGAAGGATTCAACTTTGTACGATATTTATCCATCGTATTAAAAGTGTGTTCCAGGTTGGCCACATGTGTATCGGCCTTGATACTCTTGGAAAGCATGTCATTAACGTACACCTCCATGGTGTTACCTGCCTGATCCTCAAACATTTTGTTTACTAGACTCTGGTATGTAGCCTCGGTGTTCTTGAGGCCAAAAGGCATTACCTTGTAGCAGTATGTGACTTTATCCATGATGAACGAGGTCTTATCGGCATCGATCGGGTCTATGAATATTTAATTATAGCCTAAATAGGCATCCATAAAGTTTATTAGTTCAAGCGCAGACGTAGCATCAACCATTTGATATATTCTCAGCAGAAGGAAGTTGTCTTTAGGGAATTCCTTATTTAGGTCAGTGAAATCAACACACATTATCCATTTGTTGTTGGTCTTCGACACTATGACAGCATTAGCTAACCATTTTGGGTAGATAACCTCTCTGATGAAGTCCGCTTTCTCCAACTTCTTTACCTCATCTCTGGTAACTTTTTACTTCTCTCTTTACTAGACCCTCTGCCTTTACCTAACTGGTTTGGCTTCATCACCCACGTTCAATTTGTGTAAAAGTACCTCCGGATCAATTCTCGGCATATCTTCGTGACTCCAAGCAAAAATGTTATTTATTTTCCACAATAACTTAATCAATTCTTCTTTGATCTCTCTCTTTAAGTCCTTGTCGACTTGGATGTTTTTTTTGCTCGTCCTCATTGAGGACAATGGATTCTACCTCTTCGACAGCTTCACCCTTTTTCAATTTTGTCTTGTCTCTGGGGTCGAGAGTGTCTATGTTGTAAGTTGTGGTGGCCCTTTTATGCACCTCTCTCTCCTCGGCCGAATTGAAGTAACATTCACGTGCCTCGAACTGGTCACCCTGAACTTCCCCTACTCTATAAGGAGTCGGGAATTTTATCATTTGGTGAACTGTTAAGGGCACAACCTTAAACTCCTTGAGGGCTACTCGTCTCATAGTGATGTTATATATTGAATACATATTCTCATCCATAATAAAGAATCGTATCTTCCTTGTGTGACATTTTAGCCAAGTGTTCTCCATTATGATATCCATTTCGTAGATCCCAAGAGGCTATAATTTCTCTCCACTAAAACTAATCAGAGGTTGGTGATACGGGGTAAGTCTCTTCTTGCTCAATCCTAGGACCTTGTAACAGTACCAAAACATTACATCGGCCGAACTGCCACCGTCAACTAATATCCTAGGGACTTCATACCCATGCACTCTGGTGATGATAACTAGAGGGTCATCATATGGGGCTAGGATCCCCTTAAATTCTAACCTTGAAAAGCCAACTATCAGAGTGTTCATATCAACTTTTATTCTCTTACCCGACTTCGGCTCAACAGCTGTCGAGTGCACCACTTCGAGTTTTGGGAGAGCTTTGGATTCTGCCACAGGAGCTTTCTTATCAGTAATATCCTTTCCACCGCCTACAATTCCTTCATAGATTATTTTAACCCCCAGAGAGATTATATTTAGCCGACCCTTAGGATCAGTGATAGGAGGAGGCAAATCTGGGTCGGCCTCGTTGTCATCATTCTAAGCATCATAGTCTTTGTTTATTGGGGCTTCTAGTCTACTCTTATCATTCCTCCACTTCCGGGTGTTGTCTCGACCACCCTTTGAGCTATTCTTGTCCACATACTTTCTCAACTTTCCTTGCTTCAACATCTTCTCGATATCGTCTTTCAAAGCGAAGCATCGGTCAGTGGTATAGCCATGGTCTTAGTGAAATTCACACCATTTTCTTTTATCCCTTTTGTGAGGAGGGGATCTGAGATTTTCTGGGCATCTCAAGAACCTATCATTCTTGATCTCATTCAGGATCATTTCAGTGTTGACTATCAATGGCGTGTAGTTAGCGAACTTGTCGTCCGTCGGCCTTTTCAAATCTCCTTTTCCCTTAGACTTTTCGAATTTACTCCCACTGGTTCCCTTTTCATCCTAAAATTTGGCTGCATGGCCTCTTGAGCATTCATGACTCTCCCAGTCATATCCAGGAGTTCTGCCATGGACTTTAGAGGGTCCTCGATCAATTTCCTACAAAGCTTTCCTTTTTGCAAACCACCCATCAAGGCGGTCATTGTTATATTCTCGTCTTGGTCCTCCACTTCTAGTTTCTCCTTATTGAAGCGGGCTACGTATTCCCGCCAAGTCTCTTTCTTCCCTTGCTTTACATATAACAAGTGAGTGGTCTTCTTCCTCTACTTAAACCCAAAGAAGAAGTTATGTATGAACCTCTCTGCAAGTTTCTTGAAGTTCTCAATTGAGTTTCTTATAAGGGAAGTATACCAGACATGTGCATCATCGGTTAGAGTGCTTGAGAATTATCTACACTTTAACTTGTCTGAGATCGAGAAGAAATCTTCAGAAAATTGATACATCTCAACATGGTGGACTGGATTGGTACTCCCATAATACCTCAGTGTCACTACCGACGGCTTAAACTTAGTCGGGGTAGGATAGCTCACAATACTAGCAATAAATAGCCACCCTTCATTATAGGCCCTCTGTAAAGGGTCTAAGTTCTTCCACAAATCTCCAATCTTTTCCTATAATCCTAAAATAAAGTTATTCCAGGGTTTGTCGACAATGACCACTATGGTGTTATCTCTCTCGACCTGATTTTCATTCTCGCCAGTCCCTTCCCTCTCAGCCTGGCATTGGATGGGCCCTCGATCGGCCATTCTCTAATGATTATTAACTTTATGTTGCTCATTGTCTTGGCTATGTGGGGTCGTCTGTCATCACATCCTCCATTTCTTTCTAGATCCTGACCTTCTGTAATACCTGGACAATCAGTCTTGGAGATCACCTACAGGGTCGAGCCTATTAAATGCGGACCCCCTGCTGAGCCTAACAAATCCTGATGGACGAGATCATCCCTCTTGGATCAGCCTTGTAGTGTTTCCTATACTAGCTTGGATAGGGTGCACAGTATCTATAAAAATTTCATATGGTTCCCAACACTCGGCCTCGTCATCATCATACTCATTACCTTCACATTCTTGACCCTGCCTCCCCAGGTATAGACACCTGGGTTTAATAATGTTTTTCCACCTCTGTTGAGGTTGTGCATCCTTCTATGGGGGCGGGGGCGGACCCCCTATCACCTGATGTACGCCTTATCTGGCGGTTGGAGTTATCATCTCTGTCATCGCGCCATTGGACCTAGGTATTAAATTCTAGCTAAAGGCAGCCAACTACTCCTGTATCTTAGCTTACTAGATGGCAATGAGCTCAGCACTGCTGTGACGTCTTCCATCTTAGACTGTGGTGATGCTTGACTAGAACTAGGACCTCCTCCTGGTGGAAATTATGATGCCATTGAATTTCGGTGATCGAAAAGATCAAGAGATATAATGGAAGAGAGTTGGATGAACTGTAAGAAATGTTGAACTCAAACCAGATCTCTCTCAATGGTGGTTCAAGACTAACCAACTATGGGGTTGAACCACCACTAGAGAATTCGGTGTGGAGTAGCTACAAATAAGAGGAAGATGATAATGATCCCGCTTCCCAAATATGGCACCAACTGATGATACCTGTTATAGTATCACCAAGTAAATATGATATGAGCTCAATCCAGTAAAACCTTGAAGGTGAAACAATGGTAAAAATTATATATAAAGTAAAGAAGGAGGTGAGGCAAAGAGGAGATAAGATAGTATATAAGTGGTTCGATCTATCTAAACCTACTTCATTGTGTGTGAGAGAGAGAGAGAGGGAGAGGGAATTCCACTAAGAAATGGCTCTAATGGCCTTTAGATACAGATCACTCAACTTTCTCTCTCTATGCTGCAATTTTAGTAGGGTTTCAGTTGTGTTTCTAATTAAGGTCCTTCTCAAGGTAGAAGAATGTGAGTAGTTATATTATTAGGGATGTATTGTGTGCATCCCATGCACGCACCAGGTATGTGTTGTATATGGCATCTAATAATGAGAAGATACCTGTCCTTGTAATAAGTAGATTATGATGATGAAATATCCCTCACACGTGAGGGAAATGCTGTTGCAATGGTTTTATCCATCTGGGGCTTGCAGACCACACGCATGCTCCCACGTGCTCTGCCAGGTGTCAAATGTATCCTAATGTTAGAGTGTCAGCCCGGACGAATACGACACCTCCAATGAGGCGTCTGTATAAACGAAGATGGAATAGGGCTTTCGACTGATGTTGGTATCTGGCTGAGACGAGTCTGATATATGTCTGTCCTTGATAAGTCTTGGCCTATATAAGTACAAGAGGAGATCAATTCACAGGTGTCTTGGGTCGCAGAATGGTATCGGCTCATGGACGAGACAAGATCAAGGTCGGAGAAGTTGGATCCCTTGTAAGAAGTATGCTCTATAGTGTCAACTTGAGCCTCAGGGAGAGACAAGGGTACACTTGGGTATATCATTACGTTAACCATCTTATTTTTTAATTTAAAAATTGGTATTTGCCTGGAACCTACATTCCAACAAGTGGTATCAGAGATGGAATGCTAAATTATTGTGTTGAGATCATTTTTGGGTTTGAATACGAAAAATATGCCTTTTTTAAATTTCATATTTTTTATTGTTCCAACTATGCGTATTGGAAATCGTGTATGAGGTCGGCACTTAAATTGTTAGATGAGCGAGTTTGGCAATCGATTGTTATAGGGTAATCCCCACCAACGTGTCTAGAAGAAGTTCGTGTTCCTAAACCCGCTGAAACATGGAGTGAGGATGAGCTTAAACTAACAAATTTTAATTCTAGAGGTTTAAATGCTCTTTTTAGTGCGGTCACACCGAATGAGTTTCGTCGGATTATGACGTGTGAAATGTCTAAGGAGGCATGATACATGCTTCAACTCACCCATGAAGGTACTAGTGTCATTAAGGCATCTAAACTCCAAAACCTCACCACTCAATTTTAAACCATTAAGATGTTAGACAGTGATACATTTGATGAGATCTATGTGAGATTGTACGACATTATGAATTCATATTTTAATTTGGGAGAAAAGATACCCGACAACCGTGTTGTAAAGAAAATTTTGAGGTTATTACTTGATAGATTTATTCCAAAGGTGACTGTTTTAAATTCTTTAGACACTTTAAACTCTACAAAACTTAAAGAGCTTGTAGGTCACTTGTAAACCTATAAACTTGACATGTTTACTTCCAAGGATGTGAAGAAGAAAGATAAGGGCGTAGCTTTGAAAGCCCGAAAGGAGGAAACATCGATTTTGAATGATGAGTTTGAGATTGACTCGGATGATATGGATTTGTTTGCTAAGAAGTTTAGAAAATTTCTCAAGATTAATAAAGAAAAACTTTAAAATGATTAAAATAAGTTTGAGAAGTCTAAGCATAATAAAGCCGAGAAATTCCTTAAAAATTGTAATGAGGATCTTAATAGGGAGGAGTCAAATTGATGTTTTGGTTGTGAGGGTTATGGCCATAGGGAAGTCAAGTGTCCTACTAAACTAAGGAAGGAGGAAAAGAAACCAATTTCATATAATTCCACCCTTAGTGATAGTGAACCGGAAGAAAGACCCAATTCCCCCATTGAGCGCAATTTTCTCGTGTTCAAGGTGAGTCATGTGAGCGATAGTGAAAGATATACCATTGATGATAACTTAATACATGACACTTCTAAGGCCATTGTTTGTGAATCCCATAAGTTTGATGGTAAATAGAATGGAGAAGATAGTGATAATGAAGAAGAGGAGGAGGAGGAGAGTGAACTTCAAGTAACCTTTCATGAGTTGTATGTCGAATCATTAAAATTAAAAAGATAAAACTTGAAGTTGGAAGATAAAAAGAAAGAACATGCCATAGGAAATGATGAGAGTGTTTTAATTGAATATCTTAAGGAACATGAGAGAACTCTTCGACAGAAGCTAGAGTACGTAGAAAGTGAGAGATATAGTCTTCGAGGCTTAATAGAGGCTATGAAGAAAGAGCTTCTTGAGTTTGAAGAGAGTAGGAGTTTACTTGAGTCTATAACAGTGGAGCCTGAAGAGAAATTGAGAGATTCAAGTTAGGTCAAATTTAATTTGGAGTGTAGGTCAGAGAAATTAGATAAATTTTTTAGGCACCGTCCAAATCAAAGATGACATGTGTGGTATTGGATTCAATACTCAAAATTTTGCTGCTAATAAAGACAAAATCATGACTTTGAGATAATCAGGCAAGAGCACTAGAAAAGATCGATTCTTAGGTTATACTTCATGCCATGTTTTCACTTGCACACATTGTGGTCAGAAGGGTCACCTTAAGAGGTTTTGTTTTGATCTTAAAAATGGTTCTAGAAAGTCTGAGGGTAGAGTCACCAAGGTCACCAAATCCCGAGAGCATCGTGTTTCACTCATATGGGTTAAGAGATTCGATTTGGAGGCTTTATGATTCTCATTTACTTGCACATGATTCCTCCCTTACTAAATTTAAAGGTTGATTGTGTTAGCTTTATTTAAATACACTAGTTTTTGTGTTTCATGATACATTCTTTCTAGTTGTATGTTTGTTTGTCATATTCTATTCTATGCTTCATTATATCAATTTTGCTAGAATTATGATACGTGTATCTTTTGTATTTTATTTTTTTTTATTTATTAGGTCTTATTTAAAAAAATTAAAAAAACATTTTTGTTTATCTTTTGAGTTGAATTTTTTTTGTTCGGTTAAAATTTTTGAAAAACTAAAAAAAATGTGTATTTTAGTTTTACATATCTTATGTTGCATTCCCTTGTGTTTGAATCCTATAAATTTTTCCCTCTTCCATGTGGCTAGAACTTTTGGTTATGAATTTCAATACTTAAAATGTTCTTTATCATGCTTGCATGGAATAGTTTGGTTTTGAGTTGCTCAATGGATTCGGTTTTTTATATGCCTCTCACACACATGCACGAGCTCTTTTGAACTTTAACTTCACATGTATATTTGAGCTAAGTGAGATGATCTCCTATCAATTTTATCATCTACATGTTTTTTTACTATGGCGGATTTGTGCAAGTAAGAACCATTGCCCATGAGACTTATTTAAATTATATAAAAAAATATGAAAGAGCTACGAAATGAGAAAATCTCTTTTGCATGAAAGCCATCGTTGGCAAGGGCCTAAAAAAAGTGTGGCGTTGAAAAGAAGTAGCCAAGACCAACATAGTTTAGTTTGAAATGATCATCGAAAAGAAAATAAAATAAGTATTATTTATGAGGGAGTTTGGATGGATATATCTACGAGTTTGCACAATGACAATGTATCCTAGTTATGCTTATTTTATCATGACTCTATTGATTTGTAAGATCATCAAAATTCTATACTTGTGTGCATTGTGCTTGTTTATTCTTTGAGTTCTCTTTATCTTGTCACATGAGACTAAATTTATGTTTGAGAAAATTTTTGCAATCAAATAGAACTTTTTGAACATTTTTAAGTGATTGGGTCGTGATTCTTTAGTCTCTAGTTCACACCCCTTCACTCTATTTTTCAAATGTTTATTTAGACACATTTATGCCATCTGAGTGTGAAAAACTTATTTTGCTTAATGTCTTATATGGTATTTATCCCCATATATATATATATATATATATATATATATATATATATATATATGCTTGTGCGTCATTGGTATTTTTTGAGTATTTATATATAAATATGGTATCTTTTGTTTTTGAGTCTTTGCCTTGCTATTTAGTCCACATATGCATCTTGTTGAAATAGGTATCTATCTTGTTGAGTTTTTTTATTGATATCCCATCTTTATCTTAATAAGTTCTATTTGGTATCTTTATTATATAGCACCTTAGTTGGTATCTATTAATCTTTGTGTAGATTAGTTAATCTTTTGTTGCCATGTTGCTTTATTGTACTTGTAACTCTATACACCATTGCATGATAAACTTATTTTTCCATCATACTTATCCCTTATTATATTTAGGGGGAGAATTTGGTTTAATTGGGGAGAAATGGGTTATTTTAATGCACTTTTGTCTTTGTCTATTCCTTGACAAAAAGGAGGAGAAATGGTATATAACTGTTTTAATTTAGGGAGATATAACTTAGGGGGAGACGTCTTTCTTAGATATATCATGTTAGACAGGGGGGGTTTAATTATACAATTTATATTATTATATTCCCTATGCGTTTGATGGTGTGTTTAAGCGTGCAGGTTTTCATCTTAAATGTCAAAATTTTAAAGCAAGCAAAGCTTCTCTACTATGTGTCAGTGAAGCGTCTATAATTTTATTTTTAGGTGGGATTGTATCTTTTAGATGAGCTTGACGGCGCATAGAATTTTTATTTTGGTTTTGTCCCGGAATAACCAAAGGGGGAGATTCATAAGGACAAATTTCCAATTGAGTCAATTGTAAGTGTTGGCTTAATTCTGGACAAAACTATTTGAGTCGTAGGATAGAAGTTTGTGACCTTCAACCGTATGACATTTAAGTTGAAGGTGTAGCGGCCAAGCATAAATTCAAGATATCATCATTGCCGATTTTTGTGCAATGTTTAACGTCATCAATCTTTCAATTTTCCATGGTCTCTAAAGGTATGAATGCATATGATATATTTAGAGACTTGGTATATTTATTGGGTGTCATTTTTTTTATTAAACTAAGTTTAAAATGATTTTTTGATTTTTTGAAGAAAAATATTTTATTTTGGAAATGTCGTTCAAACGACTTTTCAGTCTTGTTCGAACGAGTTTCCCAGGTCATTCAAACGGATCTTTCAAACATTTTATTTTTGTGCAATCTCGTTCGAAGTTCCATCCTTATTGTCGTTCAAACGACAATATCTTCTTCAATCTCATTCGAACGAGATTCAAAAGTCATTCGAACGACCGTGTCAGTTTTGCCAAAAATTAACAATTTTTTAGCCATTTTCACTTTCAACCTCCCACCACTTTCCCACCATTATTAGTAGTGCGGGAGTACAATTTTTTGAGAGAATTTTGGATACCTTGAGAGAGTTTAACAAGTTTTTTAGATCAAAAATCCAAATCCAAACGTGCTTTTGTTTTTGTGATTCCCAAATGAATTCATCTTCAAACAAAAACTAATTTACACCCAATAGTTTATTTTGATCAAATTACCAATATGTATATTTGCTTTGAGATCATCATTTTGGCATCGGGTATCATTCTCCACCCAAGAGGAGAAAGTTTCCTGAGGAGGATTCCATTTTGTTGATTTGTGGTGTACATATAGCGGATGAATTCATGTGTTAACTGTAGTTCTACTCCATCGGTGAACTCCGAGACGACGATGGAATTCCGAGTTGTCGACTAGGCAAAGGTGGAGGAATGAAGAAGCGTCAAGTTTTGCGAGGGAGTCAGGTCATTGAGTAAGTCTTTATATCATGTATTTTGTAAAAACATACCTAGTGGACTTGTGGCTAGGTCGTCCGAGTTTTTTTCCGTTAAGAGTTTTTCTCATACATCGCGGCTTAGTGGTTGTGTGTTTATTTTTTTATCTCGCAAAAATCACCTATATGCATGCTTAGGGTTAATAAGAGAAAAATCGATTTAATCACAACACTCGTGTAATTTGGTGCTAATTTAATTTGGGTAAAGTTTAGTTTAATTTAATTCAAGTCAACATAATTAATTTTGCAAAATTCATGTTTAGTTTGTTCAGTTAATTTGGAACTTGAAATTAATTAATTTTTGTTTAAGTGGAAATTCAAATATTTGTTTAGTTTAGTTTAATTTAATTTTAATTTTGAAGAGATTAAAATTTGAGGATCTTACTTATTAATTTTGAAAGAATTTTAAAATTTGGAATATTATGTGAACCATCTCATTTTTTTAATTTAAAAATTGGTATTTACCGGGATCCTACGTTCGAACATCATTTGAGTTATTCATTTCATAATTTAGTAGTAATGATGAGAGAGTCTTTATAACATACAAATCATTTTTCAATTTATCATAGCAGATAAAAGATTTTCCATTTTTCATAAATAAAAAAACTTTATTAAAATAAAGTGAATATGTATTTATAACTAATCTAGAAACAAAATCGAATTTCTTCTAATAATGGGTATATAAAAACAATTCTCAAATATTATTATCTTTTTATTTCCACCAAAATCTATAGATAGAAGTCCTATTACTAATACTATTAACTTGTTATGATCACCCATAAATGGAAATATTTCTCTCTCACTGAGGTTCTTAGTTAACTGGGACCCCTTTAAATAATATCAAACATGAATAGGGACTCTCGAGCCAAGTCGTGGTAGATTGGATCACAAAACATGTATCAATGATAATAGATAAATTGTCGTTTCCATTTCTTTATTTTGCTAAGTATATTAGGCATTGATTATTCCAATGTCCTGACCATTTGCAGATTTAACACTGGTTTTTCGATTGTTTCCTTACCACCTGAGGCTTAACTAATGTTTTAATATCCACATGTTGTACTTGTGAATTTCCATTATTTTTCTTCTTCTTCTTGTATTTTGGGACAAAGGAAGATGGCTCTCTCAACAACCTACTAAACAATCTTTTATTTGATGATATTATCTACATCCTAGAGTTCTTTAAGTAGTTCTGCTGAAGAGTAGTCAAACTTGTTCATAGAATAGTTTAGGCATAAATTCTTCGTATTTATCCCCATAATTTAGAGTCTTTTAACTTTTCGTGCGATGTAACTCGAGTTGATTTATCTCATATCATTACTACTGATACTTTCTAACGAGAACACAGAGTTTCATGTATTTCTCTAGATTTTGCAGGCATTTAGTGCATGAGAAAAAAGAAAGAAACTGGAAGAAAGAAATAAGGGAAAGATGAAAAGTCAAAGGGTAAAAGAGTAATTTGCATCTAGAATTCGAATGAGAAATCTATAGAAGAGTTGAAGAACTCAAGTCTACGAGCGTATAGGAAGAAACGGTATTCGGATCCGTGTCCTGGATCGCGAGTTATGAAGCTTCAAAGTTGAGAGAAAAATCACAAGGAAGGTGGAATCACTGTAAAGACTAAACCGAACCCATGAGGGATAAAAAGGATTGATCCAGATGCTGGCTAAACTTTCTGTGAAGATCAAACCGAACTGATGGATCTTACCCAGATCGGTTTAGCTATCGAATTCCATCATTATCCTCTTCCAAAATTAGAGTTGTGCATTGTTTAAACTCTTGTAAAAATGTATTCTTTTTATTCCAAGGTATTCCCAGACTTAAGAGAGTTCTTTGGGAGTTTAATTTTTGCATAATTTAGAGAGAGAGTAGTGAAGAACCCTAGGAGCTCAAAGTTATAAATTTGTGATTCTCAATTCAAATTTCTTTAGTAAAGTTTGTTTCTTCTTCTTCTTTATTGTTTGAATTCATTAATCAATGCATGGTTTATTTGTTTCCAATAGTCATAGATTATCTTTTTTTTCCATGTTTAATTTCATCATGGTTTTAATTTTTCGCACAGTAAAAATCATAATTGTAGTTAATTGAACTATGATAGGCTAGATTTCTTAGGGTTGGGATGCTTGAACCCAATTCGATGTATTTTGCACGAATAGAAAAGTAGTGCTATGAATTAAATAATTATTGAATCATGTTGTGTAGTGATCACAACCGTCGTAGGTCCTTTAGCCTCGTGGGGTGTTTTAAGAATGCAATGCGCGTGTTAGCTACTGCAACACTACTTTATTCTTTCCCTTGATTACATATGATGCGAGCTTGTACCCTCATATATGTAATGGTTGGAATTAATAAAGATCGGGTTTAATCAATTATCCAATTTAGAAACTGGTTTTGTATCCGATAAACGTACAAGGGTTCGGGGGATTATATTCCAACCTATCTTCATCATCCATATTTAATCAATTTTAATAGTTTTAATTCTGCTCACATACCTTAGTTAGTAGTTTAACTTTAATTTCATTTAATTGTTAGAAACCAGTCTCCATATTAATCACCTTTTTGTTTCTTTCCTTGAGTTAGTTTAGGGTTAATCATCTTTCCTACGTCGTCTCGAGCATTCGTCCTATTACCCTACTGGGAAATTAGGTAGACTTTTAGGTTAGGTCGGTTAATCTCTAATTTAAAAAGGCAAAAAAAATCAAAAATCAGAAAAAAATCAGAAAAATAAAAAGACAAAAAATGCGTGTCACATTTTTTAACAGCCAACTTTGAAATGTTTTATTTTAACTCGTTCAATGGATTTAATTGTTATGATAATAGTGGGAATAAGGAAGTCGAGATTTATGAAGAGTAGATCAATAAAACTAAAAATAAGTCTCAAAATTACACTCCCAAGACTATAGGTGAAGCCATCCAAATCCTTGAAAATGAAAGGCTTGAAAAATAAAGACTTGAAAACGAATATCGGGAAAAAAATCATTTTGGGGAGCAAGAGTTGGATGTACTATTTAAACCCAATGAGGATTTTTCTTCCTATATTTTTGAAGTTGAAGAATGTTTTTAACCAAATGAGGAATCCGAGGTTTTAGAACCAAGGAAGCATACTTTGGAAGAACTATTGCTTATTAGCAAAAATCATTTGGATGACATTACTGCTATAGGTTTGAAAATTATAGCAACTAGCAGTGAGATTGATGCTTATTTGGAAAGCTTATAAGAGGACGAGACTTGCGTTTCACCTAAAAAATTTGAGGATGAAATCATTTAGAGTGATCCAAGTACTTTTGAATTTCAACCTCTTATCAATATTTCAAAATCTATTGAGGTTGAAGATCCTTTGCTTCCCGGTGTCCCCACTATTAGTGAACCATTAAACCCATCACAACAACCAGATAAAAGTCTTGAGAACGTTAACCCGATCCTTGAACGAGAATGTTTGTTTGAGATGCTTCATCTTATGGGCTACTTACTTACACGCACCACACCTCCAAATTAATTTTAAAATTTTAGGGGAGAGGATTTTGAGGACAAGGACCCTTTGCTTGAATTGTTTTCCAAGATGGACTCCTCCTTTTTGTGTGCCCCGCTTTTCATACTACTGAAAAAATCTTTGGGAGGCGATTCTATTTTTCTTGGATCCCAATTGTACTTGTCCCCCTTAGCATCCAAATCCTCTGTCATCCCTTTAAAAATTTTAATTGGTGATGGACCAATTCTTCTGCTTTACACATGCCTTCCATTTTTCAATCGAAATTCTTATTTTTCGGGAGGCATGCATCCTAGTGAGGGTTAACCATTAATCCCTCAAAGCCAAATCGTGTTTTGGGTGGACTCTCAAATTTTTTGACTTCTAGTGTATGGTTTATTAGAAGTCCAAATTGTAGGTTGTAAATAGTTAGTTTTTTATTTATTCATTTTTCTTTTTTAGTCTAGTGTGATTAGTTAAAGTTTTTGTTATTTTTTTTGTTAAGCTTGGTTCTAACGTATTTTTTAGATTCAATGGACTTGTACTTATCGAGGATCGCTCCATTTTGGTAAATATCTTTCTTTTCCTCTCTTTATGTTGTGTTTCTTGATTCTCATTGAGGACAATGCAACATTTAAGTTATGGGGATTTGATTAGGCATAAATTCTTCACATTTATTCCCCTAAATTAGGTATTTTTATATTCCCGTGCATTGTAGTTTATATGGATTCATCTCATATTTATTCTACCAACCCTTTGGCAAGTATTTCGTGTTTTGTGTATCTCTTATGTGTTTTACATGTATGTCATGCAAGAAAATGCGAACGAGTACTCGAAACAGTGAAAAAAACCAAGAAATTGGGAGTTTAAGAGAAATTTGTACTTTGCAGCCATATTCAAGAGGTGGGTACATCTAGAAATTTTAAGATCCCGAAATTATAAGAACAGTGGAAAAAACGGCACCCCAATCCGGGCTACGGTGAAGAAGTTATGTCCATTTGAAGTCGAGAAAGGAATTCGAAGGAGAAACTGTTAACGCCAAACCGAACCGATGGACCAGAACCGAACCGGTTCGTCTTTTGTCATGCCCTAGATCCGTTACAGAATTAGTCACGCTTTTAAAGTGTGACAAATTGTCAGATATGGGATTTTTATTTTGTCCTTATCTTTTAGCCAAAAGAGTTTTATATTTTGGGGACTCTTCTAAATGACTTCTAACCTATATATTTAGTCATTAGGGTTCTTTTGATTCAGATTTCATTCATGTAAAAGCTCTTAATCAAGGAGGAACATCTAGGAGAATATTTTACAAGTTTGCGACTTTAATTCAAGAGCTTTTTCGGTTTTTCTTCAAGATTCGACTTCTTCTTGCATGTTCATGTTCTTTAATCTTGGTAACCTTTATTTCTAGCACTTTGATTATTATTTCATTATGTTTTCATGCATGTCAATATGTTTTTATGTAGAGATTTATAATATCATGTTCGGCTAGATTTCTAACGGTTGGGATGCATGAACCCACCCCGATGTGGTTTGCATGACTATAAAATTAGTCCTCTACATTAAATAAATGATTGAATCGTGTTGATTAGTTGTCACAACCGTCGTAGGGCCTTTTACCTCATTTTCCCTAGGTAATCGGGGTATTTAAGAGTGTGACACGCGTGTTAGCTATGTCAACAATGCTTTATTCTTACTCTTGATTATGTATGATGCGGGCTTGTACCCTCATATATTTAATACTTGAATCAATTAACTAATTCAGAAACTAGTTTGTATCCGGTAAATGTATTAGGGTTCGGGGCATTGTATTCCAACCTATCTTCATCATCCATATTTAATCAATTTTAGTAGTTTTAATTCTGCTCACATAGCTTAGTTAGTAGTTTAAATTTAATTGCATTTAATTGTTAGAAATCAGTCTTCAAATTAATCACCTTTTTATTTCTTTCCTAGAGTCAGTTTAGGGTTAATCATCTTTCCTACGTCATCACAAGCATTCGTCCTATTTACCTAAGGATTCGACCCGGTCTTACCAGGTTATTACTTACGCGATTGGTTTGCACTTGAATTGATATAAGAATGCACTAGAGACACATTTTCAGTCGCGTCAAGTTTTTGGCGTCGTTACCGGGGAATTAGGTAAACTGTTAGGTTAGGTCGATTTGATCTAAAATTTGACTCCACAACTTAAAAGGCCAAAAAAAATCATAAATTCAAAAAAAAATCCAAAAAAATTGAAAAAACAAATTGAAAAAAATAAATAATATAACATCTCTCATAGCCCTTTCATGCAAAATCCATAACAAACCCCTCAATCTACTCCTACACGCATTCACAAGAATCCAATAGTTGAATACAATCCCAACAGCCCCCACACTCCTAACGTACTACAGTTTTGGGTTCCAATTCCTACACCACCTAACTCTATTACAAGTCACACTTCTAGGACACCGAGTGAGGATTTTGAGTCACTAGGAGAGAGAGACATGTCTGATAATGCTAGCTTTGGGACGGGTGATGGAGATCTACTGTATCGTTGCATGAAAGAACTCTTATATTCGGAGCGAATTGTCACCCCTAGGTGCATTGTACTTCCATACATTGCAGGACAGTTCCACTTTCGTAATGGGATGATACAAATTCTCTCCACTTTTCATGGCATGGATTCAGAGAAACCGTACCTCCACATCCGTGAGTTCGAAGAGGCCGACAACATGTTTAGTGATCAGGCTTGCACGCAAGACGTCATTCGCCTAAAACTTTTTCCTTTTTTCTTAAAAGATAAAGCTAAGACCTGGTTGTGGTCTTTATCGCTGAACTCAATTATATCTTGGAATGAGATGCAATCCAAGTTTTTTTTTAAGTTCTTTCCCCAACATAGAACCAACTCCGTCAATGCTCAAATCCAAACTTTTCAACAACAAGATAATGAGTCATTTGATCGGTGTTGGGAACGATTCCAAGAATTAGTTAGCGCTTGCCCATATCATGGATTCAAAAAACATTATCGTATCTCTTTCTTCCATAATGGGCTAACTATAGAGTCTAAGCAACTCGTTCAAACTATGTATAAAAGACCGTTTTAGGAGTTAGATGCTAACGATGATGATGCTCATATTAAGTATGTCACCGAGACTACTCAAGCATGAGACACATCTGACCCTAATGCCCAAAATTGGGTTCGACAGATGTCCACTACTCCTTCCGCGTCCGAAATTTACAATTTGGACAATAATGTTGAGTGGAATTATAAGTTTAATCAACTTGTTAAGAAAATAGAGGATGTCATGGATCCCACTCAAGATAAACTATCGGATCCACCCGAGCCGTGAAAGAGAAGGTGTGTTCTATTTATGAGGCAGGCAGCCGTGAAAGAGAAGGTGTGTTCTATTTGTGAGTCGGGACATTCAACAAATGAATGTCCAACGATACTCGCCTACAAAGTCATGCTTAACGAGCAAGTGGAAGCGATTGGGGGATTTAAGGGAAATATCAATGCTCCGCATGGGAACTCTTATAACCCTTCGTGGAGGAACCATCCAGGTTTTACCTATGGGCAACAACAAGTTGCGTTGAATCCTAATTCACACGTTGCCACTTATCCACCTCCATATTCCCAACACGCTCCACAGATGCAAATACATATGCAAGCACCACCTCCCGCACCATACATCACCCCACTGCGGTGGACTCTCAAGGATAGTTTAAATCAATTCATCCAATCTCATAATGCAACCAATGCTAATCATGAGCGAATGTTCACTGAGATCAACACTAGTATCTCTAGGTTGCAAAACGCTTTAAATATCTAAGAGAGTGGAAAGTTTCGACCCAAGTACAAAGGCCTCCTCAAGGTTAAGATAATGTTATCTCTACCTCCCATGATCAACAAGAGAAATGTCAAGCCGTCACCACTCTACGTAGTGGGTGAGGCATTAATTTATCACCTCCCCCACACGATACTCCTAAATACAAGGAGGTTTCACCTTGTACAAAAGAGACCAAAGATGCCCCCTTGAATGAGAATGACAATGATCACACTAGCGAGCCAGAAGTCGTAGTGAAACCACCCACTGCCACCCCATTCCCTCAACGGTTAGCTCCACCTCAAAAGGGATCCTCCCGTGCAAATGTGTTAGATGTACTTAAGTAAGTAAAGCCGAATTTGCCTTTTCTCGATGCCATCCAGCATATTCCCACCTATGCCAAAGTTATTAAAGATTTACTGACGGTGAAAAGAAGGCTAAAGGTGAAAAAGAATGTCTTTCTAGCACAAAATGTGAGCTCCGTTCTACTTAACCTCCTCCCACCAAAGTTTAAAGATCCGGGTGCACCCACGATTTCGTGCATTATTGGAGAGAATCGAATTGAAAAAGCCTTACTTGATTTAGGGGCGAGTGTCAACATTCTTCCCTACTCCATATATAGGCAACTCGATTTGGGTGACTTTAAGACCACACGAATCACTCTCCAACTAGCGTATTGCACAGTGAAGCCCGATAGACTTTATCATTTGGGACACGGAGCCCTCCATCCATTATAGAAATCATGTTCCCCTTATTCTAGGCCGCCCATTCTTTGCCATGGCTAACACTTTAATCAATACACGAAATAGGCAAATGAAACTCACTTTCGAGAACATGACCCTCAAGACGAACATCTTCAATATTGCTAACCAAGTGGGTGAAGAAGATGAAATTCATGTGATCGATCTCATAGAGGAGACATTAGAAAATCACATTGAGAGAGCCATTGGTGGGGACGCCTTAGATACATGCCTTGCGAGAAGTGACGAGAGCGAGGGTATGTACATCGAATTTGAGTGAGAGATAGGTGAGTTAAAAGCACTATTAGATGAGGGAGCGTCGACTGAGGACTTGAGAGATATTAATTGGGTTTCTACATTCGAAGAGCTACCCCCGAGGGAGTCATTCATGATCCCCTATGAAGAAAAATTTCCCACCCTCGAATTAAAGAAACTACCCTCTCACGTAAAATATGCTTATTTAGGAGAGGATGAGACATTTCCTATTGTTATCTCCTCTATCCTAGATAAAGATAACGAGGGTAAGTTGTTAGAAATTTTGAGGAAGAACCAAAGTGCTTTTCGTTGGAGCATATCAGATTTGAAAGGTGTAAGTCCCTTCATTTGTAACCATAAAATCCACCTCGAGGAGGACGTGAAGCCCTCGAGGGAAATGCAAAGAAGACTGAACCCCAAAATGAAAGAAGTCGTATGAGCCGAAATTATTAAGTTCTTGGACGCCGGGATAATCTACCCAATCTCGGATAGCAAATGGGTGGGTCCTATCCAAGTCATCTCGAAGAGGTCGGGAATGATTGTTATCGAGAACGCCAAGGGTGAGTTAATTCCCCAACGTACCACCACCAGGTGGTGCATTTGCATTGATTACCGGAAACTTATTGCGTGCATAAGAAAAGACCATGTTTCCTTACCATTCATCGATCAAATGCTAAAGCATGTAGCGGGACACCCATATTATTACTTCCTAGATGGTTATTCCGGATATAACCAAATAGAGGTTGACATTCTTGATCAAGAGAAGATTGGTCCCTTATATTGAACAATGCACTATGGGTTCATAGGACCGCATACAAGAATCCCCTCTAGATGTACCCATTTCACTTTTTCTATGGCAAGCCATGCCATCTCCTCGTGGATCTAGAGCACAAAGCTTATTGGGTGATCAAGAGGTTGAACTACAATTTGGATAAAGTCGATGAAGTTCGCAAGCTTCAATTAGACGAGTTGGAAGAGATGCGAAATGATGCATATGAGAACGCTAAGATTTCCAAAGAACGGATGAAACTTGCACATGATAAGATGATCTGACACATGGAGTTTCATTAGGGAGAAAAGGTGTTTCTCTACAAATCTAGGCTACATTTATTTCCCGGGAAATTGCGGTTTAGATGGACTAGCCCATTCGTTGTGCGAAATATATTTCCCCACGGAGCGATAGAATTGGAGGATCCAAAGAGGGGAGATACATTCAAAGTTAACGGACAACGCCTAAAGCTATATATAAAGGCGTATGTGGAAGAAGTCGACACGATCTTGTTATTGGATCCCGTTTACGGGGTTGAGTGAGCTGAAATGGGGAGGTCGTCGAACCCCCGACGTGTATGGGGTTACTCTTGTTTACACTAGTTAGAATTAGGTTAGGGTCATTAAGAGTCCGTAAGTGTAAGTCGTGAAAAGATAGGAGTTCAAACATGCATTTCATGAGCGCATGGAGAGTTTCGAGAGAGTTCGTGCATTGGAATAATTGCGGGAGTGTTCGAAAAATCGAGAGTGAAAGAATTCATGCTTAACAGAGGAGAAGAGAGTTTCTATTCCCATCGAACCGAACCGATGCCTTGGGAAAAATTTGAAAAACAAAACAGGGGAACCGGACCGGTTCGGCCTCTGTATATTTTTTCCCCTTCCTCCAATCTCTTCACTTCCCTCCTAATCCGTATTTCCCTCCATTCCTCCCCCTTTTTTCCCTCCATTCCTCCCCCACCCCACCCCCTTTTTCCCTCCAAATACTCCCCCCTCCACCCACACCACCTATAAAATCCCACCCCCTCCCACCATTTTCTCCCCACTCTAGCCAACTCCCTTCATACATACTCTCTCTCTCTCTCTCTCTCTCTCTCTCATTTTCCAGCAACACCAAATTTTCACATGGCCAACCGAGCTCCACCCGTCAATTACACCTCTACCGAAGTCCTCCCCTACAGTAACGGGAACTACCGTTCCCGCATAGAACGCATATAGTGCGAGCGGTTTTTCACCTCCTCCTCTAAACTCCATATTGAGCGCCTTGTTAAATGGCAGGAGCTACCCCCCCCCCCCCCCCCCCCACCGTCACTACCCTTTTCAGCATTAGGGTGGTGCCAATTCTTTAACGAACCCCACGAGGTGGTATGGGAAGAGGAGGTACAGTCTTTCCATGGTTCCCTCATCCGCACGAGTGAGTTCGAGGCCCAAGATTTTTTTTATGGCATGCCCATTACCTTCTCCTTGGACATTTTTTCCCAAAAGCTTTCCACCAAGGGGTTCCGATCCCGGAACGATTTAACTACCCAAGTGTCGCCGCACCCATGCCCAAAAGTACTTGCATAGCCCGACTTGCACCCGATGAGAATTGGGCTCAAGAAACTTTTTCGGTGGGGCGCCTAAATGATAAGGCCCGTATTGCCTTCCATATTATGTGTGCCAACCTCCTCTAAACGTCCAATGATTCGGCGATGCACCTTCTCAAAGCTACACTCGTCTTCCACGTTTTTATCCCAACACTAGCATTCACCTTGGCCGCACATTCTACGCCGACATCTTCTATGCGTCCTTGGATCAAAAGGGCATAGACCCTCTCCCATATCCCCGACTCATCACCTCCATAATCGCCGATGCCGTCATAGATCCACTTCGAGCGTTTCCCCGCCTCCCAAAGCCCATTGGGCAGGAATCACACAATTGGAGTGCGAAACAATGCGAGGTCATTAGAGAAGCAGTGGTAGAGGTTGATGATTTGGAGGATGAGGAAGAGGAGGAGGAGGATTCTGATGATGAGGAGCAGGAAGAAGCCGAGGACGTAGAGATGGTCGGAGGCACCGAGGAAGAGTACGATGAAGTGGTTGATCTGACGATGAGCCGGAGGGAGATCAATGCATTTTCGTCGTAGTTCACAACCGTCATAGGTCTTTTAACCTATGACTATGAGCCTATGATTATGAGTCGGAGGCTAATTCTGACTATGTTGTGTAGTGATCACACCCGTCGTAGGTCTTTTAACCTCGTTTTCTCTAGGTAACCGGGATGTTTAAGAATGTGATGCGCGTGTTAGCTACTGCATCACTACTTTATTCTTGATCTTGATTACGTGTGATGCGGGCTTGTACCCTCATATATGTAATTCTTTGGATTAATAAAGATCGGGTTTAATCAATTATCCAATTCAAAAACTAGTTTTGTATCCGGTAAATGTACTAGGGTTCGTGAGATTGTATTTCAACCTATCTTCATCATCCATATTTAATCAATTTTGGTAGTTTTAATTCCGCTCACATACCTTAGTTAGTAGTTTAACTTTAATTGCATTTAATTGTTAGAAATCAGTCTCCAAATTAATCACATTTTCTTTTCTTTCCTAGAGTGAGTTTACGATTAATCATCTTCCCTACGTCGTCACGATCATTCATCATATTTCCCTGAGGATTCGACCCCGTCTTATCGAGTTATTATTCACGTGATTTATTTTCACTTGAACCGATATAAGAATGCACTAGAGACACATTTTCAGTCGCATCAGGCATCAATTCTTAAAGGACTCCGATAGTGATTGGAGCATAAAATTGATCTGGGTTTCCCCATTTCAAATCCAAGGACCTCTAGTTCCTCTAAGGTTGACATCATCTTTAGAACATGGTTCCCAAATGAAGTACCATCAACCATCTTAGTATTTTTCATTTTTGTCATAACACATAGTATTGTGGCATGATTTTGATCTTCAAACATGCCCTTGGGGTTCAGAATCATGTCATAAGCACTTCCCATTAACTGATGTGGGTGTTACAATACTTTGGTCTTAGATGACAATATATAGCAATAAGCCATATGATCATCTTTCTTCTACTTTTATGACCTCCAATTCAGATACCTTATCACTAAGCTTGGCAAGTTATGGTTCAGTTAAAACAAATTTATAATCCTCAACAGTGAGGATAATGTCCAGGTTTATTTTCTAATTTATGAAATTCATTTTGGTTAATGGTGTTCCCTTAAGATCAATGCAAGTGGGATGAAAGATAGGCCCATTTTGAAATATGAGAATCATAGATGGAAAAATAATTTTTAATTAAGTATGTGATAATTCAACTTTTGATTTAATTTAGCTTCCCTCTATCACTAATTAGAATTAATATCATCGAGAAAACTAATTCCCTTCTAAAATGAAATATCTCGTTGAGAGATTAAATCATTTCACTCAGAATCGGATAAACATAATATCTTTCAATTATGTTTTCCAAATAGTCCAAAAAACCTGTGCCCAACATAATTAAATAAGCAACATCTTTTGATCCCACAGTTAATGATATCAGCTCCATTGGGGAGGATATAATTACTTGTATTCAAGTGTACACCATCCATTCATTCCTTAAAATTAAATCCAATTGGGTAGAATTTTCCCGTTGGGGGGATCAAACACACTCACATTTAATTTTAAAGAACTATCAATTAAGAATTTTAAACTCCTGTGATATCGTGATTAATTCCCTCGATTGGGGAGTAATATCAACTTAACAAAAAGAACTAATCACATAACATTTTAAAATATCGTTGAAGGTCGTGGGTTTTATTTTAAAACCTTTCTCGCACTCAATATTTATAACTCGAGGGTATTTTAAAATTATATATATAATTATAATTTCTTGAATTAAATCGACAATATTATCCCAATTTCTTGTGCGAATCAAATTTTTCGGTCTTACTATTTTAATTTTCAAATATATATATTTTTTTAGATTAAAATAAAAATCCAAAGATAAAATTTTAATCTGTACGATGAATTGAATATGTGATTTCATTCAATTTAGAAAAGAATAATCAATTATGATTTTCTAAAAAAAATCATAATCTTGGTCGATCATAATAATCATTCGGTTGTCCATAATAACGTGGGATCCCAATTAACCAATTAATTAGTACACGATAATTATCACCATGAGTAAGATGGTATAATCATAATAAAACATAATCCCATGCAATCATAATTCAAATAGGAAACAAATTTCCATTTCCATCATGAACTAGAGTTCTTCTTGAAGTTTAAATCTTCAAGAACAAGAATTCCATTTGAAGTAGACTTCTTCATGAGAAAGAATCCTTCTTGAAGTAGAATTATTCATAAAAAAATATTATTTCTTGAATTATATCTCTTCACAAACTAGAGCTCTTCATGAATTGAAACTCTAGAAATATTCATCTATACGTTCAAGAAATATCAAAATGAAAAATTAGAAACAAAATTGGACATGATCTTTGGGAAGGATCGAGTTGACTCTAAATTGAATCGAGCCAATATCCAGATCAAGTTGACTTTGATGTACCCAAAGCAACCTATAGGTGCGGGCACTTACAGAGATGAAAACTTGTTGAAATAAGAGAAAAAAAATTCCCTTTCCTTACCCCAAAAAAAGGTGAATAATATTTCTCTATCTCCAACTCATAGGAGTGTTAATTCACCACGTAACCCTTCCCTATACCCATACATATAGGTACATGAATTGTGTTTGGGATAATTAGGATTTTCAAATAGTTTTGGAGTTGTTATTTGGTATATGGACTATACTAGAGATCGGGGTAAATAATTAAATTAGCTTCCAAACAAAAAATATAAAAATCCAAATTTACGGCACAAAATTTACTTTTTTATATTTGACTGTAATTAATTCCACTAAATAATTCCAATTGTACTCCATCTTTGTCATCTCAGAATTACTCGAATAGCGAAGCATTATTTGTAAAGTTTGATAACACGTAATATATTTCCCCGTATTAAGTATTCAATACCCCCTTGGTGAAATTAAACTTTTCGCAAATCATTTTTTGCTAACATCTTATTAATTCCTTTATCTCAAACTTAACTTATTTAGTATTGTATCATATATAAATTCAATGGCCAAGCTAACTCGTAGAATAAAAAACTATAAGTTAATTAAGGGTGTCACAATCCTGAATATCTCTTGGACAAGGATTCTTTCGGAATATGATCTCAAATATATTCATACAATAATTGCCCAACCTACAAAGAATATTGACTCAATAAATTGAACCTCACCTATAACATATCAAATTAATATTTATGTAAATATTCTGATCCTCATAATCTTCAGGATTAAGAATTTATGCAACCTTCATAAACTTGTGATATTGTGCAAGTCTAATCTAATAAGTACATAAATTGAATTAAATCATCATGTTCAATATATTCTTGATGTACAATTGAAATACTCTTTAAACTATCAAACAAGTTCCTAAACTATCAAATAGGTTCTCGTAGTTAAGATAAACTACAAATATTGTACGCACAACGTTAGTGATAGTTCGTCGACTCCCTATCCATGATGTGAACTATTCAATTGTACTCGAAACATAATTCTGATCTCCTCTGATATGGCCGAATCCAACTCACCAGCATTCATATCAAGTATAATTGACCAATATATGCAATATATCTAAGGCATTCTCATAAACATGATTCATATCTCAAAAAGAGCTAAGATAATGCACTAATAAAAAATAAATGTCACTTAAATATGGTTTTAGGAATAAAATCCCAAAATATGTTATATACCTTGAACCAATGTTGTATAATATATAATAAATATTTACTATCTTTATAAATTTGAAAATAATTTTCCACTTTTTGAAACCAATGCATGAGTTAAGACTATATTACAGACATTATATATTTCTATTTTAGGTTTATATTACATCTTTGGTCACTATATCATAGAAAAGAAATATTTACTATTGTGGCCATCCCCGATCCTCGCCGTGCAGGCGGGCGTGTGGAGGAAAGGATCCTTCGGGTCCCGCGCGTCCCTCTCGGGAGAGCTTCGGCTGGCGTCGTTTGAGATGTGGTGTAAGAATGTAGAGAGATTCAGAGTCGCCAGTCTATTTTACTCAAAACAAACAAAAGAAAAAGGGGAAGCCACCCCGAAGGATGGCATCCAAAGACATACTGGTGCGTGCGAAACCAAGATGATTCGAGAAGGGTTCGAAGGCTTATTACGAAATGGGAAGGTGTTAGGCACCCATTCCTCCCTTTCGATCTCTCATGAATATTTGTTATTTTCCTTTTGTCCCCCCCCCCCCCCCCCCCCCCATGATATGTGTGCATGTGTATATATATAGAATGGAGGTAGGAATCCTCGACTTGTATCATGGAAAAGATAAAGCGAGTCATCCGTAGGAAGATATAAGAATAATATTAGAAAAATAAGATTTACACGATTACACCTACGTTGATTGTTATAATGGAACGATAACGCACATGGAGTAATGCGTCACTAAAGGCAAGTATATAGAATATAAGTAAAATGGATTTAGAGAAGATAGAAAATGAGAGGAAAAGTGAGAAAAACGACTCGAGTCTCGAGTTTTACCCCGAGACGCCTACGTAGCCTATAATGGCATCAAAGTCCACGTAGTTCGCATGCAAAACGAGGGGTGGGGTTTATCCCATAAATCCAAATGGGGGATATCTTATTTGTAAGTGTGTGTGTGTGTGTGTGTGTGTGTGTAGAAAAAGTGTTTTAGTTGGGAGGAAAGTGTGCGAAAAGTATGAGAATCCCTATTTGGAATTTATGAGCAAACCCTTTTTTCTTGTTTTTTTGGATTTTATTTATATAAAAGTAGGAGATGTGCAATAATAATAAATAAAAAAGTATATTAGGATATGTGAGATGAGATAATAAAAGCGCTAAGTAAGAAAACAAGTTATTGGGAATTTAAGAGAATTTACGAGAGAGTTTGAGAAAGTTGGACCTTCTTGAAGATCTTGAGCTTGATCTTGAATGTCGGAGAGCAGACCTTGCACTTGGATGATGATGGAAAGTGGCTAACTCACCAAGTTTGACGAAAAGGGTGATGAAAAGTGGAAGTAAAAAAGGGATTTGGAAGTTGAAATCACACTGCCTTCGAGAGAGGTTTATGGGATTCATTCAGAGAGATTTTTATCAGATCTGGGCTCCCTTTGTAAATGAGGTGAAGGCCTCCTTTTATAGGCCCGGGTAAGTGTCTATCGGCATATATCTGTTCATGCCTATCGGCAGGTGCCGATAGGCAGGGTCTAGAACCTGCCATTTGGCAGTACGCTTCAGGCTTTTTTGGAAAATCGATCGCCGAGGGAAGACCGTTGGTCAGAATCGTGTACGGGGCATACCGTTAGAAAGGTAATTTAGATACATTTGAAAGTCCTTTGGACCAATCCCGGGTTTGGGAGTTGACTTCGGGTCAAATATGGCTCAGAAGCATTTGTCGGTCCATTGGACGGGGAATCGTTCGGACGCAAACGGATCGTTCATCCGTATGGTAAGTCCGAATCATGCACGGGGTGGACCGTTGGAAAGGTTAGGAGATTTACTTCGACATTCCAAAGAGTTTGACCCGGTTTGGAGAGTTGACTTTGGTCAACTGGGCCCGAGAAGCGTTCGGTGTCCTCTCTGAGTCGAACTGATCGTTCGTCCGCATGGTAAGTCAGAATCACGCACGGGATGGACCGTTGAAAAGGGTATTCAGTGAACTTTGAAGATTCATTCAGCCTCGATCGAGCTGAAGAGTTGAGAAAGGTCAAACAGAGCCCGAGAGCGCCTGGTGGCCTCTGGGTCAAGTTTCGGACGTAAATGGATTGTTCGTCCGCATGGTAAGTCGGAATCGCGCACGGGGTAGTCTGTTGGAAATTGTATTCGGTGCCCTATGAAGATTCATTTAGTCTCGGTCGAGATGAAGAGTTTTACTTTTGGGTCAAACTGAGCCGGGGAGTGCCCGATGGCCTCTAGGTCAGTACTCGGGACATGACCTGGGTTTACAGCGGTGAAGGGAGGTACTAGGACCTAAGGAGAGTTAGGGGGTAACAGAAGGGGGTGTCTACAAATCCCCTCAACGGGTGAGTTTGGAACAAATGATGACCGTCGAATAGACACCACATGATGCTTTTGAGGGAGTATGACCGATTCAGAGGGTCGAGGCCGATTCTGAGGACCTAAGGAGTGTGCTGGGGTTGATTAATTATACGGGTCAAAGCCAAATCTGCGGGCTTAGGGTAAAGGTCTAATAACCGAGGTCAATTCCGACCTAAAGAGTGGTGACGATCGAGGACCGGGGTCAATTCTGCCCAACTCAGGTGATGATCCAAGATCGAGGTCAATTCTAACCTAAAGAGTGGTGAAAATCGAGGACTGAGGTCAATTTTGACCTAACTCAGGTGACGATCCAAGACCGGGGCCAATTCTGACCCAATAGTGGTGATAACCGAGGACCGAAGTCAATTCTGACCTAACTCAGGTGACAATCCAAGATCGGGGCCAATTCTAACCCAAGAGTGGTGACGACCGAGGACCGAAGTTAATTCTGACCTAACTCAGGTGACGATCCAAGACCGGGGCCAATTCTGACCCAAGAGTGGTGACGAACGAGGGTCGAGGTCAATTCTGACCTAACTCAGGTGATGATCCAAGACCGGGGCTAATTCTGACCCAAGAGTAGTGACGACCGAGGAACGAGGTCAATTCTGACCTAACTCAGGTGACGATCCAAGATCGGGGCCAATTCTGACCCAAGAGTGGTGACGACCGAGGACCGAGGTCAATTCTGACCTAACTCAGGTGACGATCCAAGACCAGAGCCAATTCTGATCCAGGAGTGGTGACGATCGAGGACAGAGGTCAATTTTGACCTAACTCAGGTGACGATCCAAGACCGAGGCCAACTATGACCCAAGAGTGGTGACGACCGACGACCGAGGTCAATTCTATCCTAACTCAGGTGACGATCCAAGACCGGGGCCAATTCTGACCCAAGAGTGGTGATGATCGAGGATCGAGGTCAATTCTGACCTAACTCATGTGACGATCCAAGACCGAGGTCAATTCTGACCTAAAGAGTGGGTGAAGATTGGATTCTGAATTTGCGGGAGAAAGAGCTTCTGTGATTTTTATTTGAGCTGGGGAAGCTTTTAAGAAACCTCGCAGGGGTAATAACCTATTTTGGGTGCTGTAGGAGAATTCTGCTGTGGAAGTGATCAGGTGATCCTTAGGGATCCTCCGGAGCTTTGCCGGGAGGAGTTTTCACTTGGTTTTTGAGGATTCCGCTGGGGAAAATGGGTTTCGCTTTAGGGAATGCGAAATTTTCTTTATAAAAAGGCTTTAAATCCTTCCTGAGATTTTTAGGAATTTTTCGGGGATTTTTCGAGGCTTTCTGGTATTTTCTGGGAATTTCTGTACGAAATTTAAGGGGGGTGTCGGTCGGCATAGTATGAAGGGTGCCATTCGGCAATGGCATGAACTTTTGGGCTACCTCAGGAAGGCAAGGGGTCAGTGCCGATCGGTATGGTTGGGGGAGGTGTCGATCGGCATGGCGCTTGGCATCCTATATAAAGGGGGCGAATCCCCTCATTTTTTCACAGCTTCTTTTGCTTTCTCTCTCTCTGCGATTCTTCTGCAAATCGTTCTATCATCCCAATCTTCAAGAAATGGTCGCTTTCATGAGCACTGCAGTCCACCGGGAGTGGTTGACCGTTGATGATTGGGCGAATGTGGAGTGGAGGGGTAGGGCGCCTCTTGCTTTGGGGAGTGAGAACTCCTTTGATGCGTTTGAGCCTGTTACGGATGAGCGGACCTTGCTGCGGGAGCCATTGCGTCATCGCTCTTCGAGTGTGATCCCCGGCGGTTATGTAAGTAACCCAACCTTTGGCATTCTTCTCTTTTTGGTGATTTTTCTTTCTTTCTTTTGATGAGACTTTTCTTTTTGCCAGTTTGATATTTCCTTGAAGAACATGCGTGCCCGTGGGACAACGGGGCTCAAGGATGTCTGGGATCATCTCCCACCTGTGGTGTGTTGTATGGTATCATCAGCGGGTTTTTGGCGGTTGGCATCTGCGCTGGATGAGACGCCTCATTCGACAGCGGTCATGTGCGTTTTGGGATAGAGGTGGTGGGACACTACCCACACATTTCATTTTGGATTCGTGGAGATGACGGTGACTCCCATAGACGTGCAGCAGCTGCTGGGGCTAGATTGTGATGGAGAGAAGATAGAGGTGGATAGCTCTTTACGGGTGAGGCCGGAGGCAGTGCGTGCGGCACTTGGTGATATAGGGAGGATAGTTTCTGGGGATTCGATCCAGTTGTCCCTGCTGAAGGATGTTCTGCAGAGCAGGGTGATTGATGTGGAGGACGGGCTGCAAGTGAGGCAGATGGACCAGTTATTCATTCTGCTGGTATTGGGAGGTTTCATGGTGGCGTCGAGTGGCGACGTCGTTCATTTGTGGTTTCTGTCGTACTTGAGGATGTTTTCGAACATCCCTTTTTATGATTGGGGGAGACTGACCTTGGCGACCCTTTACTTTTCTCTGGATGCATTCAGCCGGTGCTGCCGGCAAATTTTTACTGGGGCCACGTACCTTCTTGAGGTATTCTTAAGTTTGTGCATTTCTTTTCATGCATTCGCATTTTCCCTTCATGCACTCACATTTTCCTTTCATGCATTTGCATTTTCCTTATGCGTCTCTTTTTGCTTGCGAATTCAGACGTGGTTCTATGAGGTTATTGGGTGCAATACCCCACTGATTGCTTTGAAGGACGACACTGTTGGGGACTTCTATCGATTGTATCGATGGTGTAAGACCAATCGGTAGTCGAAGGGATATCTCTCCCTGGAGGCGGTGCGTCAGGTCTTGAATGACCTGACCAGTGGTAGGGTAAGACTCTTTCCATTTCAGTCTTGGTTTTTTGCACCTTCTGATCTTGTATTGATTTATGCTCGCTCGAAGATTTTCAGGTGACCTTTTAGCCGTGGGGGACACCCATTCAGGATGCGGGGGCGACCGGGGTGAACGCGCGGATGAGGCATTTGCTGGCGCATGAGTTCGGCCATTCCTGGTACCTCGGGGAGAGGGTGGTTCGTCAGATTGCTGAGGAGGAGGTGGTGGTGCCACCCGTGCAGCCTCCTACGTCTATGAGGCGGGAGCAACTGCTGTCGGAGGATGAGAGGATCGCGGCGATGATTGGTGAGTCCTACTTGCTATACACCGATACGGATGTACCGTATGACTATATGGATTTTGTGATGAGCTGATTGATGGCGCCCAGCATATATGATGCGCTGCCCTTCCCTCCGGCGGGTTCGAGTCGGGCGGTGGGATCTTCCCACAGTGGTGGTGGTCCGTCGGCATCTGCGGCGACCTCAGAGGTCCCTTTTGTACGGCTGGATACCCCTTTATACAACATTTGGCGGGCTGATGGAGGGATGGTGCATATGCTGCACCGTCCTCATGCGATGGATCCGGAGGAGTTGGGTTTAACAGAGGAGGTCCTTCGACCTGTGGTATACCTTTTTGTTCTTCTCTTTCTTTCTTTTCTGTTTTGGTCATTTCTGCTTTGATACTGATTTCACCTTTTCTATAGCAACTCCGGGTGTTGACCACTTGGCTGAGGGACATTAGAGACTGGATATCTTCGGTGACTGCCCATATTCGGGACGCGATTCCCATTCCTTCTTGCTTGGTGTCGTCTACCTCGTCTGGAGAGGACTCTGGCTCGGGTAGTGGTGGTGCGTCATCTCGCCATAGGGGGAAGAGAGCACGCCGCAGGGGTGGAAGCTCTTGAGAGAGAGAGGGAGAGAAAGAATGTGGGTTCGGGCTGAGTCCCGTTGTTTTTGCTTTTTCTTTCTATTTCCTGCAAAATGATGTAACATAAAAAACAGATATATGCAATGCAGTGGAGTTTTTTGACTATCTTTTATTTAATGATGAATGCATGCACATGCACTTTTTACTTTGCTGCTGAGACCGTAAAAAGGAATATTTTTGGAATTTTTTTGAAGTTTTTGATTAAAAAAAGGGGGAAATTTTATAAGGAGAAAAAGGGATTTTGAAATTCTGTTGAGAATGTCAATTTATTTTTATTGAGTTTTCTGATTTGACAAAAGATGAAAAAAGGAAAATTTTTATAAATAGGGGGTTGCCGATCGACAAGCACCCTGACCTGCCTATCGACAGTTCAGTCCAGTCCCATCAATTCAAAGCTTTGATTGGTACCCTCTTCAGCCTTTGGTACCTTGTGGGGTAGGATTCCCTCCGACTTCTGCAGGGATTATGTCCCTTGTGAGGGATTTTAAGTATAAAAAGAGGTAAGGGTGGAGTGTTTCCATCACACCTTTGCATTCTTATCTACTTGCCCACAATCTCTTAGTCTTGCAAGATGGCTCTCCCTGGTAGCATTGAGTTTTTCAGCTAGCTCGAAGCCTTGGAAGCAATGTGCTCCTATAATGTCGACTATGATGCTTTCAACATGCGTCAAGTCTCCTTGTGGCGCAATCGGCCTATTGAGTGGAATATGCTGGTGGCGGCGATACAATTCTGGTACCCCGAAGACCATATATTACGCTTTGGGTTGGAAGAAGTTTATCCTACCTACGAAGAATTTTCTGCCATGCTGGGTGTAAATCCCAGTATTGCTGCGGCTTTTCCTGAATTTTCCCGTTCTCCTAAGGATTTGTTGGTCGGGCTTCTTCATATTTCGCCTTCGGCGGCCAGATCATTGGTTTCTGGAGGAATGATCTCCCTCCCGACGGTGCTGCGGCCCGTGCATCTACGGGAAGTAGGTGATGCTGGCTATGCTGGAGCCGTGGTTTTGGGCCTGGTTTCAAAATTGATGTTGGTGACTGGGGAGGTGCAAGTGGACCCACAACTTACAGCCATTATCTCATGGATGTCATATCTTCGCAATCTTGCGGCGATGCCTGGAGAGAACGTCGTTCTGAATTTTTGAGGGGTAGTCCTGTGATGTTGTTCATGTGGTTGTCTGAAAGATTCCACTTTTCGACTCCTCCAGAATATCCCTTGTCAGCCGTACCCAACTTCTTTTCGCGCTACTTCATCCGTGTTGGTTTGCATGTTGAGAACTGGGAGAATTGGCTTGTGGAGCATGGGTCTTGTGGTATGTATTTGTTCGTGCCTTGGTGGGGACAGTTGCATCCTGTTCTGGAGCTAGGAGAGTATTCATATGTGCGGCTGGTTGGTCTCAGACAGACCTCTTTTTACTTCCCTTGGTGGCTTTTGCGCCAATTCAGCTGGGCGCAGGTCGTGCCCCCTCGGACCTCAAACTTCTTTTCGATAGAAGATTTGACTGAACGCCTGCGTCTGTTGCTTGGATCTCTGTGGGAAGATCGGCGTCCGTCGACCCATCCCTCTCAGTTTGTCAGGAAGGTTTGGCATGTCCCCAAAGATTATATGAAGTGGTTGTGGAGGAAAGTAGTCAGCAAGATGTTGGCAGTGGAAACTGGACAAAGATGGTTTATTTTATCTAACACCATAGAAGGGGGTGTTGTGGTCTTTTCGAAGATGGTTAAGGCTCATCGGTTCATAGAGTGTTTACGGCACTCTATTCAGGCAGGGGAAACTTGGGGTCCTCATGATGTAAATGATGAGGGTGCAGGCTCCTCTGGTAGCTGTGGGTAGGACTCTTGGAGAGTTTATTTATGTAATAGGGAATGTATGTGGTAGTAGGGGGAAGGGGGTTATCCGTTCCTTTTCTTATGTAATCTGTACTGTAATTTCTTATGGATGAAATAAATAAGTTTCTGATCACCCAGCTGTGCCTTTTGATGAGTTTTGTATTTTGAATTATCTATACTGATCGCTAAGGCATGCATAATCCTTTTTTTCAAGTATTTTTAGAATGAACCGTCGTTCTCAGAGGTAAGAAAAGAATAGTACTTTGTGAAAAAGAAAGGGTCGCGCTCATGTGAGGGTATAAGCTGCCTACGTACCTCTGGGGTTTTTTGAAAAGTTTTAAAATAGTTTTTGTAGAGGATCAGGCCCACGTAGTTCTAGGTAGAGGGAAATGAAGAGTTTTTTTCTTTTTTTTAGAATAGAAGGGGGATGAGAAGAGTGGTAGTGAGTCGAGATTTCGGACTAGGGGTAGAATTTCTTGAGACGGTCCAGGTTAACTGGACGAGCCATATCCTCCCCATCTAGGTCAGTGAGCATGGCTGCACCACCGGATAAGATTTTCTTCACAATGTAGGGGCCGCTCCAATTGGGCCTGAATTTCCCTCTGGGGTCCCATATGGGTTCTACTATCTCCTTGAGGGCTAAATCCCCCTCCTGGACACCGCGGTTCTTGACTTTCTTATTGAATGATCGCGTTATTCGGTGATGGTACCCCTGTATGTGGTAAAGAGCCTTTAATCTTCTTTCATCTAGGAGGGCTAGCTCATCAAGACGGCTTTGGCACCAGTCTTCTTCACTAACCCTGCTTTCGAGCATGACGCGTAGCGAGGGTATTTCCAGCTCCACAGATAGGACTGCTTCCATGCCGTAGACCAGGGAGTAAGGGGTATCCCCAGTAGAGGTTCGGATTGAGGTTCGATAGCCCCAAAGGGCGTATGGGATCCGGTTGCCCCAATCTCTATAACTTTTGGTCATCTTGCTGATAATGGCTTTGAGGTTTTTGTTGGCGGCTTCAACTGCACCATTGGTCTGAGGTCGGTAGGGAGAAGATTTGTGTCTCTGAATCTCGTACTCGTTGACTACTTCTGTGACTTCTGCTTCAAAATTCAACCCGTTATCTGATACCAGCTCGTGCGGGACCCCATATCGGCAGATGATATTTTTCTTGAGGAATTTGGCCACTTTCTTGGCATTTAATACTGCGTATGACTCAGCCTCGACCGATTTGGTGAAGCAATCGATGGAAACCAGGATGAACTCATGTCCGTTTAAATCCTTTGGTGTAACCTTCCCTATGATGTCGACACCCCAGGTGGATAATGGCCAGGGAGAGGTCCTGTTGTATAATTATCGCGGAGGCAAATGTTGAAGGTTGGAGAATTGTTGGCATTTGAGGCACCTCCGAACATAGCCGATGCAATCCTGGATCATGGTGGTCCAATAGTAGCCCTGTCGGATGATCTTCTTGACGAGAATGTGACCATTCATGTGGGGTCCGCATTCCCCACTGTGGATTTTTTACATTATTTTCTCAATCTCAGCCCCTGCGATGCAGTGTAGATGAGTTCCATCAAAATTCTTCTTGAGTAGAGCTTTATGACAGATGATGTACTGGGTGGCCAGTCTTCGGAGGGTTGTTCGATCTTTTTTGTTGGAACCTTCGGGATACTTACCATGTTTGAGAAGGCACCAGATATCATAGTACCAGCAATCGGCTAGTTCGGGATCTTCAGTGGAGACAAGCTCAATATGGTAGCAATGGGTTGGTTTGTCTTGCTTTTGCACTAGGAAGGGGGTCATTGTTATTCCTTCGGGCAAGTCGACCATGGAGGCCAAGGTGGAGAGAGCATCGGCTAGGTTATTCTTAGCTCGGGGTAAGTAATGGAAGGTGATATCTCAGAGTTGGGAGGCTAACTCTTCTAATTGGGCATAAAAGGGTTGGAGCTTTTTGTCCTTGACTTTCCACTTTCTGAGCACTTGACCGATGATAAAGGAAGAATCCTCGTAGACATCAAGGTATTGAATACCTTTCTTGAGAGAAAACTTAAGGCCCACTGTGCATGCCTTGTATTCCGTCATATTGTTGGTGCAAGGGAAATCCAATTTAATGGCGATGGGAGTGTGGGAGTCATCTAGGGAGATCAGGAGTATCCCAATGCCATATCCCTTTTTGTTGGCAGCGCTGTCAAAGAACATTTTCCATCGAAGGTGATCTTGAGTGGTGCAGAGGATATTTTCATCTGGGAATTCGAAAATATGAACCTCCGCTTCTTCTATGGGGTAATCGACGAGGTAGTCAGAGATGGATCTTCCTTTAATAGCTTTCTGTGTGACGTACATGATATCGAACTCGATTAAGAGCATCAACCATCGGGCCATTCAACTGGATAAGGCAGGTTTCTCAAGCAGGTATTTGATGGGATCCATTCGGGATATAAGTTTGATGGGGAAGGCAAGCATGTAGTGTCGTAACTTTTGGGTGACCCAGAAAAGTGCGACACATACCTTTTCTAAAGCAATGTAATTGACCTTGTACCCTTCCAATTTGCGACTGGCATAATAAATGTCTCTTTCTTTACGGGAGTCCTCAAGGTATTGGGCTAGCAAAGCCCTAGCTGCAATGTCGGTTATGGTTAGGTATAAGAGTAAAGGGAGACCAGAATGTGGTGGCATGAGCACTTGGAGGTTGGGTTAAGTATTGTTTGATTCGGTCAAAAGCTTCTTGGCATGCCTCATTCCAAACCTTGGTTGAATATTTTCAGAGGAGCTTGAAGATCGGTTCACAGATGGAGGTTAGCTGGATGATAAACCGGCTGATATATTGCAATTTCCCAAGAAAACCTCAAACTTCTTTCTCTGTTCGGGGCGGTGGCATCTCAAGTATGGCCTTCAGCTTTGCAGGATCTGCTTCTATCCCCTTTTCACTGACCATGAATCCCAAAAGTTTTCCCCTTGTAGCGCCAAAGACTCACCTCTGTAGATTAAGTCGCATCTGATACCGTCGCAGTCGTTCGAAGAACTTTCGGAGGGCGGGAATATGACCTTCTCTAGTTTTGGACTTGATAATCATATCATCCACATAAACCTCGACCTCTTTGTGAATCAGATCGTGCAGGATGGTTGTGGCAGCCCTTTGGTAGGTAGCCCCAGCGTTCTTGAGACCAAATGTCATGACGGTGTACAAAAAGGTTCCCCATGGGGTGATGAATGCGATTTTTTCTTGGTGGTCGGGGTGCATCTTGATTTGGTTGTATCCGACAAACTCGTCGACGAATGACTTAAGAGCATGACTGGCTGTGTTTTCCATGATCATGTCGATATTGGGTAGCGGATAATCATCCTTCGAAGAAGCTTTGTTTAAATCTCGATAATCTACACACGTTAGAACCTTCCCTCCTGATTTCGGCACAGGTACAATGTTGGCTAGCCATGTGGGATATTCGATCACCCGAATGGAACCCACATTAAACTGTTTTACCACCTCTTCTTTGACCTTGAGCGACCATTCGGTGCGGAGTTTTCTCAATTTTTGTTTAACTGGCTTGTAATCTGGGAGAGTGGGGATATCGTGTTGAGCTATTTCAGGATCGATGCCGAGCATATCATCATACGACCATGTAAAGACATCTATGAACTCCTTCAGTAATTCTTCGAGTTGTGCACGCTCATGCTCATTAAGGGTGGCCCCTATCCTAATCTCGCACAGTTGGCTACTAGAACCGAGATTAATAACAATAGTCTCTTCTTCATTAACTTGAACGAGGTTATATTGTTTATTATTAACCTTATTTCGATTAGTTAAGAATTGTTCATTTGCAAAATCATCATCATCAAAAGTTTGATTAGTATTCAAGCAGTTAATGTAAGGCACACCAAGATACTCAAAATCTTTGTTTATTTCATTGATAGGAAAAATAGCATTGAGAACCTCATCAAAAGAGGACTCGATTACATTTGAGCAAGGATAGACAATAGGATAAGAAATAGGGTAAACATTGGGGTTAGGGGAGATTTCAAGAGGTAGAACTGGCACAACATGCCAGTTGAGGAGAGGTGTATCAGTAGCTTTAATCAGACGGGATGGGTCCATTAATGTAGTGCCTGAATGAACCATGCAGAGTGCCAGCCCCAGTATCTGTAAGTTGAAGGAATCTTCGGAATCGCTTTCCTCAGTCTCTTTGGCATCTTTAATGAGAGTTTGTACTTGGTGTGGGAAACTTTCGGCCCATGGGTAGCTGTCTTGAAAAAGATCTCCATTCCAGGCTTCATCTTCTTGTCTGTGTGGTCATACCATGGTTCTAGAAAATCGTAAAAGGGGAAGTCCTCGCCTTCTTTGATGAATTGTCCATTCAAGGAGTCTCCTGATATAGTTCGGATACAGTCTAATCTTCTCTTTAGTCGAGACCGGTGGATCATTCTGAGCTCTTGTTCTGATGGTTGATACCCCAAACCACAAGAGGGAAAGCTTTCTTTAGTTAGATGGGCTCAAGTATCCCCTACTGCCTTTGTCCTAGGCCCAATCCGGGAATGAAGTGCATGTTTCTGAACATTTGAATCACATTGACATTGCCATGAGGGTCATATTCTGGACAAACCCTTTCTTTGAAACCGTCTCTGCCGGGAGTAGGAGTGGCTCGGCTCGGAATCCTGATAGGAGCATATCATTTGACCCGTGTTGTATCTCAAGAATTAAAATGCTGGTGCTTGCACCCCCGACATTTTCGTCATCGCCCAAAATGGTGATGACTCTACCGTTAGTGAAAAACTTCAATTTCTGATGGAGTGAGGAAGACACACCCTTGATATTGTGGAGCCAGGGTCGTCCGAGCAACAGGTTAAAACAAGCTGGGATGTCTATGACTTGGAATTCAACGACAGGGTTTATAGGGCCAACCCCTATTACAAGTTTTATGGATCCCATCACCTCACGACGAGTATTATCGTAGGCACGCACAGCGACGGAGGTTGGAGCGAGGTTGCTTTCTTTCAGGCCTAAACACTTGAAAATTCTCAATGGGCAAACATTCAAGGAGGATCCGTTATCGACAAGAGAGAGTGGCACGGACTTTCCCATAACTTCAACGGAGATGTTGAGTGCATGATTGTGATTCGGCCCATTTCTGGGGATTTCTTCTTCAGAAAATGATAGCATTCGGGTAGAGGTCAAGGATCCGACCAGATTTACCGCTTCTTCTAGTGTGGTAGAGGGAGGAACTATGGGTCCAGTGAGTAATTTGATTAAAGCATTTTTGTGCAACTGGGAAGACATGAAAAGCCCCCATAGAGTGATATTAACTTGGGTTTTCTTCAGTTGATCGAGGATCTTTCTCTCCTCGATGGTTATTCCTGGCATAGGAAGGTTTCAACGCCCTTCCCTTTGTTATTTGCTGGTAGTGAGCTTGGAACCTGGTAATGTCTCCCTGATCTGGTCATGTGATTTACTGAAGAAGGAAAGAACATGAATTTCGTTTCCTCGTCAATCTCAGGTTGTGCTGCCACCCTATTTATTTCTCCGAGGAGTTCTTCAAATGAGATCATCCCACATATGTCGGCTACTGGGCCAGCTCTTCCTAAAGCTTGTTCTTCGCTCGAATCTTTGAATTCTTTCCCCCATCCGGTGGTAACAATTTTGTCTTTCCCTCTAAAGTCAATGCATTCCACAACTTCAACGGCTTCTTCATACAAGTTCTCCCATTCTGTGGGGATATGTGTGATTGAAGGGACCAAGCGCCCTTGTAGCTTCAAAGTGTCAAGTAACCCGGTGATACTGCAAATGCTGTTGGTTTGACCGAATAATTCTGCCATGGTCTGGACAACATCATCTAGGCTGACTTCATTGGTTGGTAACACCCACTTATCTGAATCTCGGGCCCATTTTCGTGCCTCCATAAATAGTGTGCTGAACTTCTGACAATCGATGACCATCTGTGAGGGCAATTTCAGCCCGAACTCTAGGAGTTAGTTTAACACCTCTGACAATTCCATACTTCCATTTTCAGAACGGGTATGGACAGCGATGCATGCTCTGGTAAGGAGTGACAGTGCCTGACCAGCGAGGCTAGTATGGTGTAGGAGGAAATATGGGCAAATTTGAAGAGGTTTAGGAGAGTATATGGGTGTGATTTGAGTTGAGGGATCGAAATCTGGGTTTTCTTCTAAGAAGATGGCATTGGTGTGATTCGAAAGCGGATTGTGAGTAGTGTTTGGCTTAGGATTGGCTGGTGGGGTGATGGTACCCCGGTCAATGAGATCTTGTATTACGTTCCGAAGGTGAAAGCATTGGTCGGTGGTATGGCCGGCAGTTTGGTGGAAGGCACAATGAGCTTCGGCCTTGAAGTTTCTTGGGGGTGGATTTGGCAATGGACGGGGATCCAAGGGTTTGATGAGGTTTCGGCTTAACAGGTCTTGGTAAACTTTGGAGAGGAGAGTATGGAGTTCAGTGTATTCCCTTCGGATGGGGGCAGGGAGGCTTTTTGGTTCCCATGATTTAGTTGGTTGAGAGATGATATTGATGGTCAAAACGGTAGCACTGGAAGGCTTGTCATACTTTCTAGGGGTGAATTATCCGGACACCTTCTTTGGTTCAACCTCTGTTTTAACGAGGCTTTCCTCGATTTCCACTCCAGCCTCTCTGAGAGCTTGAAAGTGGCAATAGTATTGTCCTCCCATCATTGCTTGGACATGGAGCAAGAAGTTCTTCTTCACTATATTGACTTGTTCTTCCTCGGATGGTCGATTAGTCATGGTAGCTACTTGCTCTCTCCACCGAGTTATGAAGTTACTGACTGATTCTCCAGGATTTTGTTTGAGCAACTCTAAATCACAACGGGTGACCTCAAGCTCTTCGTTGTATTTGTACTGCGACATGAATTCTTGGGCTACATCCTCCCAGCTACGGATTCTGTATTCCTCAAGAGATAAAAACCATCGGAGGGCACTATCCTTCAAATTTTGCTGAAATAATTGGGCCATCACCTCTTCAAAAGCCCCTAGTAGAGTCATGAAACGATGATAACTGCGAAGATGAACAATTGGGGGTCCACTCCCTCCAAACTTCTCGATATTTGGCATCTTGAACTTCTCGGGTAACCTTGCTTTAGGATAAGGAGACATGTGGGTGTAGTCCATGTAATTCCCAGAGATCCTGACCTGGTCAAACTTCTTGGTGAGCATCTTGATATCCTCTTTAACTTTATTCAACTCATCCTCCTTTGGATCAGCTACCACAGGCAGGTTAGCAATAGGCTAGGCAATGTTTGGCATTGGAAGCTGGGCGGGAGGTGGCCCATTGGCAGGAGGGGCACGTGGAGCGTGCTGATATTCTTCTGAAACCCAGATAGGCTCGGGTGGACCCATAGCACAAGGGAATAGGGCCTCGAGCTCTTGAGGAATAGGAACCTGGTTTTATTGCATCTCTCGGACCTCGGTTTGGAGGTTATCAATCTTGTACACGAGCTGAGCTAGGACTGTCGTCAGATCCGGCTGTATGACTGGTGCTTGATCTGTATTCTCCATGGAAGATGGATGGATTCTGGACTCGGAAGAAAGTAGAAGAACAGATGAAACTCCGGGGTGATTTGACTGAAGACCGAAGCCAATAGGGAGCCAGGACAAGGGCTTGCGATCGACCTGAGAAGGCGTAGGATGAGATTTATTTTTGAGAAAAAAGGAAGAACTATTTTTGGATTTTCGATAAAGAAGGGAGAAATGTTTTTTGGATTTTTGGTAAAGAAGGGAGAAATGTTTTTTGGATTTTTTTTTTTTTGATAAAGAAGAGAGAAATATTTTTGGAGACGGAACTCAGCATGATTATTATAATTATTATGTTTTCAATTGCATTTAATTCTCCTAAATGCAATGCCGAGCGGGACCCGAGCCTGGAAAAGGGGGGCTTTCAATATATGCAAAGCTACGATTTAGACTTGTAACCAGGCTCACGGACAGGGTCCCATTTTAAAAATGCCCAAAAATTGAGTGGCGGGCCGACCTGGAATTTCGGGAGAGTTTTGGGTTGAAACCGGCAATCTAAAGTGCGTGTCCTAGGTCTGACACCTATATGCGGGTATGCAGTTGGTTGGGTGAATCGGTAGGGGTTCCCCCTTTGGCGTGACTTCCACGATATACGTCTTGCTCTTGCGAGCAATTGGTACGTGTGGACAAGCCATTTGATAAACCTGAGTGTACGTGAATTGCCTTACCATATACCTTGTGGGGACGGTACGTGTGAGAACGAATTCGATATACTCTACATACGTGAACGAATTCCCTGCGGTATACCTCCCGTCATGACTTCGGTCAAGCGGTACGATGCGGGGTAACCGTTAGATATACGTCGAAGGTACTTGGCCAATGGAAGGTGAGAGTCATATCGCTTAGGCTAACTGCGACCTGCAGGACCAGTGCCCATCACGAAGTGACCCTCCAGTTACTGGGTAGAATATGGTCAATAGCAATGCTCTTTGGTGATGTTGTGTGAATCATGCATGATTCTCTTATTAGTATCTGATGATGAGGATGAGGATGCCTTTTCTTGATTATGCCAAACAAGGAGTAAAGTACGAGTACCCTAAAAGGTACACCAAGTATGGATAGGTGATGCGTGCAACATGGTGATATATGTGATCCTAGGTGCGCGTGGTGCGGAGTGTACATGGAGAAATTTCTACAAGTGTGTGAATATAAGCATAAGCATGGGATACACATGGAAAAGGGGAACATGCTAATATGGGGGGAAACATAAACAAATATAACATCCATGCAAATAGAGTCAAGCCCTCGAAATACACAGAAATCCCCAGCAGAGTCTCCACTGTGGCCATCCCTGATCCTCGCCGTGCGAAATGGGAAGGTGTTAGGCACCCATTCCGCCCTTTCGGTCTCTCATGAATATTTGTTATTTTCCTTTTGTCCCCCCCCCCCCCCCCCCCCCCCGCGTGATATGTGTGCATGTGTATATATACAATGGAGGTAGGAATCCTCGACTTGTATCATGGAAAAGATAAAGCGAGTCATTCGTAGGAAGATATAAGAATAATATTAGAAAAATAAGATTTACGCGATTACCCCTACGTTGATCGTTATAATGGAACGATAACGCATATGGAGTAATGCGTCACTAAGGGCAAGTATATAGAATATAAGGAAAATAGATTTAGAGAAGATAGAAAATGAGAGGAAAAGTAAGAAAAAGGACTCGAGTCTCGGGTTTTACCCCGAGACGCCTACGTAGCCTATAAAGACATCAAAGTCCACGTAGTTCGCATACAAAATGAGGGGTGGGGTTTATCACATAAATCCAAATGGGGGATCTCTTATTTGTAAGTGTGTGTGTGTGTGTGTTTAGAAAAAGTTTTTTAGTTGTGAGGAAAGTGTGCGAAAAGTATGAGAATCCCTATTTGGAATTTATGAGCAAACCCTCTTTTTCTTTTTTTTTTGGATTTTATTTATATGAAAATAGGAGATGTGCAATAATAATAAATAAAAAAGTATATTAGGATGTGTTAGATGAGATAATAAAAGCGCTATGTAAGAAAACAAGTTATTGGGAATTTAAGAGAATTTACGAGAGAGTTTGAGAAAGTTGGGCCTTCTTGAAGATCTTGAGCTTGATCTTGAATGTCAGAGAGCAGCCCTTGCACTTGTATGATGATGGAGAGTGTCTAATTCACCAAGTTTGATGAAAAGGGTGATGAAAAGTGGAAGTAAAAAAGGGGTTTGAAAGTTGAAATCACGCTGCCTTTGAGAGAGATTTCTGGGATTCGTTCAGAGAGAATTTTATCAGATCTGGGCTCCCTTTGCAAATGAGGTGAAGGACTCCTTTTATAGGCCCAGGTAAGTGTTAATCGGCATATATCTATTCCTGCCTATCGACAGGTGCCGATAGGCAGGGTCTGGAACCTGCTATTTGGCAGTGCGCTTCAGGCTTTTTCGAAAAATCGGACGCCGAGGGCAAACCGTTGGTCAGAATCGTGCACGGGGCATAGCATTGGAAAGGTAATTTAGAGACCTTTGGAAGTCCTTTGGACCGCTCCCGGGTTCAGGAGTTGACTTCGGGTCAAATATGGCTCGAAAGCATTTGTCGGTCCATTGGACGGGGAATCGTTCGGACGCAAACGGATCGTTCGTCCGCATGGCAAGTCCAAATCACGCACGGGGTGGACCATTGGAAAGTTTAGGAGATGTAATTAGACATTCTAAAGAGTTTGACCCGGTTTGGAGAGTTGACTTTGTTCAACCAGGCTCGAGAAGCATTCGGTGTCCTCTCGGAGTCGAACGGATCGTTCGCCCGCATGGTAAGTCAGAATCGCTCACGGGACAGACCATTGGAAAGGGTATTCAGTGCTCTTTGAAGATTCATTCATCCTCGGTCGATCTGAAGAGCTGACATAGGTCAAATAGAGCCCGGGAGCGCCCGGTGGCCTCTAGGTCAAGTTTCGGACGCAAACGGATCATTCGTCCGCATGGTAAGTCGGAATCGCGCACAGGGCGGTCCATTGGAAAGGATATTTGGTGCCCTTTGAAGATTCATTCAGTCTCGATCGAGACGAAGAGTTTGAATTTTAGGTCAAACTGAGCCGGGGAGTGCCCGATGGCCTCCAGGTCAGTACTCGGGACATGACCTGGGTTTACAATGGTGAAGGGAGGTACTAGGGACCTAAGGGGAGTTAGGGGGGTAACAGAATGGGGTGTCTACAACTATTACTGTATATGGTATAATTTATAAAATATGGTTATAATATACTATATCATTACTTAATCAACATATTTGGGAATTTAGTTACATGTAATTATTTAATACTTTATGCCACTTTAAATATCATGTTGTAAATGTTTGATAAACATACAAATATTTCCTTATTTGTTGACTATGAAATAGCGATGACATACATTTATTATCTATGTCATTTTCATTGAACAAATTTTATTTTTGTATAAATAGTAAACATTTATCGTCTACAATAATTTGATCATGATTTGCATCATTTTATAACAATAACATGACTTATTATTACCACTTGGATAAATATTCTCATCTCGGTGCAAACAAATTAACTAACAAGTAACTATATGAATTACAACATTCCATAATGTTTTACCATGTACAATGATTACATATGAATAAGTTAATTATTGGATAATTTTCAACCGTGTCCAACCCAATGTGACTCGTCAATTTAAATTATAAGAAAAATATCCATAGAATATTAATACACTAATAAATGAGAAATTAAATCAAAATCATCATTAACATGATCATCAAATCAAAAAAGAAACTTAAATCACTAAGAAAGTGTCCAATAATTATCCACAAATGTGGATACCATAAAATATAAAAAGCTTCTCAATCATTCAATGATTTATGATATGTTTTACTATTGTGGTGACCCTCTTATTTGCATTTGCTACAGGTAATTGGCAGGGGCTCCTCACCCCTGAAAGGTATTCATTTCTTCTTTGTCCTCCCTGGTATACACTTGATAATAATAATGTCTGCCAATACCTTATCTCTACTGAATGTCAAAATTGGAACTTTTACAAATGAACATGTTTTTGAAATAATCTAAATTGAAAAAAAAAATCATCAATATATTCCTTCGATTCATATTTTTCCTATGGATTACTATCGTAGCATGACCACATTGGAACACATCAATCCATTGGTGATGACATAATCAAGTACTATTTAAGAGAGAAACAGTACATTATTCCTCTGACATCACCTAAAAATGAATCTGTTTGACTTTCTTACCCCCCACCCCCCCCCCCCCCCCCCAAGTATGACTCGTATCCAATGAATCTCCAAATCGACGATACATATGCGGACACAAAAATTAAGTTCATGATATCGGTTCATCCCTTAGCTTTGTACTTAACATCATGATCTAAGACCTAAGTCCATCAACCAGATCAGTAATGGGAAGGTTTCGGGCATCTCATATTTAGGAATTAAAAGATCCTACAATATTCAAATATGTCTCAATGTACTATTGCCCCTAAAGAAAGCATTACTCCAATAATCTTTCGATATGGAGGCTATGAATTCTCGAACTCACTTTCCTAGTTAGAGATGCATACATGACAAAAATCCTTATTATTTTATTTTTAACCTCATTATTCATCCCAGACAAAATTTTTATGAGATTACATTTGAGATGATGTGTACAAAAACTCTGATGAGATTGTGGGAAAACAGTTGGATCTTACTTCAATAAACCATTGTTTTTGTCCAAGACAAATGTTTACAGCACTGAAAAATCAAAAAAATTTAGTAATTGAACCATAAGCCATTCCTAATTCTCATCGTTCTTTGCATCAACTATTGCAAAATCATGAGGAAACATTGTTGCATTTTCACACGAATAACTATGTGTTAGATATTAATAATAAAGAAATTTAATCATAAACCATTATAACAAAACAATAACAGTGATTAATTACATGCAATACTAAAATTGGCTACTTTATCAAACGATTTCATAATATTAGTAATTCAACATGTTAAATATTTACAGACTATATGTTAAGCACAAATAGTAAAAAATTACCATGCACATGCATCTTCCTTGTCATGTATCACTGTTGGCTCATGTAAATACAGTAGATAATTACCATGTACATATAAATGCCTTATCATATAATAGTGTTTGTTATGCAGACACAATAAATATTTATTGTCTTAATATAACAACCATTAAAAGTCACTATATGTGCACTCATAAACGATATACACGTACACTATCATTTATCAATTCTTGTTTACAAATTTACAATAAATATTTACCGTCTACATGTAATGGACAAGTTATATAACAGTGATTATCCACAATCAGGACAATAAATATTTATTATCTTCAAAATATTCATGTCATAAATGACGCTATTTAACTGTAGATAGTAAATATTGTCTACTTATAACTTCAGGTTAATGTATGACTGCATGTATGACTCAAACAACAAATACTTACTATCGACATATAATTGCTTGTTATTCAATATTTTTCCACACAGTAACTTTTAATGAACAACATATTTATTTAATCAAATAAAAAATAATGATTAGGTTCCATTAGTCAGAATTACCTTGTTTTGAATTTTTTCTTATCGTTGCTAGAAGCAGTGGCGGATCCAGGATTTATGTTGAACTGGGGCAAAAAAAATTTATAGTTATTTCGAGTTTTTTCGGGTATTTTTGGGGTTGTTTTTACTTTTTTGGGCATATTATTCATTTTCAACACTAATTGGAGTGGGAGATGATTGAACCTCAATTTCGGATATGGTTGGTTCGTTGTCTCCTCTTTTTTGTTTAAAATATTTCTCCATTGATTCCCTATATTTACAAATTTAATGTAATTTCGCATATAAATTTAATTTCATATAAATTTACATGTAAACAGCATATAAATTTATATAAATTTACACAAAATAAATAAACAGACACATATAAACAAATATACACAAAATAAATTTATAAATTCACATTATAAATTTAATTTCATTTTAGTATAAATAATTTTAGTATAAATAATTTTAGTATAATTTCAGTAGTATAAATATAATTTTACATATAAACAAATATACACAAAATGATGAAAAATACCTTGTAGGTAGGCTGGTCTGGTGGAGGAGATAGCAGGGGTCGGGCCGCGGGTGGAGCGGATCCTCGGAGGAGAGAGAAGCAGCAGGTGGAGAGGAGACAATGCAGGGCAGCGGGTGGAGAGGAGATAGCAGGGCAGTGGGTGGTGCAGGGAAGGGCAGCGGGTGGTGAACGGCGGAGGCGGTGGAGGCTGGAGAATAGTGTGAGAGAGAGCGGCGGTCGTGTCTTTAGAAAATAGGTTTTTTTTGCTTTGGTACGGGAGAAGAGAGAGTAACAGAACTTAGGTTTTGTTTTTGTTTTTTAGTTTATTACAGATTTTCCCCTGAACTATGAATATAATTTCAAGTAACCTCCAGGTTTAATTTTCAGCACAAAAACCCCTAAAAAAAATTTTTTTTTAAAATGAACTGGGGTGGATCCGCCCCTGGCTAGAAGATTCCCCTTGTATATACTTTTGAAAAATGTGACATCCCAAAAAATCAGTGAATGAAAATGATTGAACCTTCCGTGCATGCATGAAATGCAACAAACATCCATTTGAATGGACCACTTCCTGAATAATACTCAATGGACAAACAACTACCTGGATTAGAGTTCATAACCACGTCCACATACCATCCGAGTTTATCAAATGACAATGATTGCTCACTAAAAACCTATCTATTTTCCTTCTTAAAAGCCCACCATGCCCTATTCTAATCATCATCAAATCCATAATCGTTTGATAGAAATTGCATGATATCAACAGGTCAGGTCAAAGGATTTACACGTAAATGATCCTAATTTCATTTTCCATTAACCCAATGAATTGATGCATTGTTGTATCATGTAACTTATAGACTAACATGTTGTACGCGTACTTGCAAAAACAAGGTCATTAAATATGCCATCGGTATTGCAACAAACAATGGAAATGCAACATTAGATACATTAACTATAACTAAGACTTCGTTATGTATTTGCAAAACATGCTAAAAAGATTTAAAAAAATAAGAAATTCAACTACTTAAGTTACTATTGATTTTTTTGCTTAAACCATACAGTTAATATCAACTGACACAATTCTAAACAATAAAAAATTACATATTTTTTCAATTTTGATGTGCTCATTCTATAATTAACTTTGAATTCGCTTGTTTGTTATTTATTTTCTGCAAAATGAATTAATCTTACTCTTGAATCAACATGAACTTATTGCAATATAAACCTTTAGGCTCAACTTATAACTTTTATGCATAATATATATTACTGGAATAATAACTGAGACTGTTTGTTAAAATAATTCATATATATAATGAAAATACGAAATTTCTGGAATAATAACTCAAACAAATCATTAATTGTTCTATAAATGATTAAACTAGCACTTTTAATAAAGGGATACTACTTACAAACTACTAATTACATAAATAAAAAACAAAGTATAGTACACGGAACTAAAACATTATCATAAAATTACTAAATACCTATATAAACCCACAAAAGATGCAAAAATTATTTCTGGAAGAAACCCGTGATTGATTCTATTGTCTCTCATCTCCATCTTCAATCCATTTAAAAAATTATCAACACGTTAGTTTCCATGGAAAAATTGTGAGTATTTATGTCGTATTACGAATTTGAATTTAAAAAATGAAGTAAATTCAAATTGAACCCATCAGATTGGAAATCGTCCAAGAAAATAGGGCATTTTGAATCGGTTAGTTAAAATGGTATTTTGGTCTAATAAATTATGCAGTTGTCTCGGTAAACAAGGATTTAGGACCTGTTTGATTAATAATACTTGTTAATGGAACTAAAAAGGTTATCTATAAGTCAATGGCATCTTTTTATGGTTTAAGTCTTTAAATGAGACCTGAATAAAAAAAATACTTGATTTAATTTTCTAATTTCTTCCCGAGACAAATGTTTTGAAGAGTAAGATTCATATCATTATACTCATGTGTCCAATGACAACTGTCCACTTTACACAAAACTACAAATTCAGATCTAGTAAAAGAAAATTCCAACAAATTAGTGTTTTCCTTGACATGGTTATTTATTTTGATATTTGGTTCTAAAAAATTATCACCTTTATTAATAATGGAAATATCCCATCTTGAAAAATATAGAAAAAATAAATGTCATTTTATAAGAAATATAAGGACTTAACACAATTTGCAATTATTATTGTTATTATAAGGAAGATGATAATATATGCACTAAGGACACATGTTTTGAGCCTCAAAAAAGTAAGTATGCGAGCTTTACATTAATATTTGTTCCTTCTTAATTCTAGGGAGCTTTACAAATAAATTCAAGATATTTTTAATTGGTCTCATTAAAGAAATTTTTCTCAATTTGCACAAGTATTAGATATTTACTACATGTTTCTAATCGGACCTATTAGAGAAAAATATTTTCTAATGGGATTTGTTGGAGAAAATAAATACATGTCAGGCCTATTTGACTACATACCCTGCAAACGAGACTTAATGGTAAAACTCCCTTCATTATATGTCGAAACTAAACCATTATCCTTATTATAAACCTCATGTATTATTTTACTACTACTATTACTATTAATGGAGAGGAGGTGATGGCCATTATTTTTTGTCCCACTCCTAAAAAGTAAATTATACTCTTAAAATATTAAAGATATTACTTAATTATAAAAACAAATTAAAATAATAATAATAATAATAATAATAATAATAATAATAATAAAATATCTTAAAACAATAATATAATAGAAAAAATAAAAACTTAAACAAGTTATACAATGCCTCATAATATTTTATGAATTATTTTTTAAAATCAATATTTATATTTTTAACATACCTTTTAAATTATTAAACATTGCACACCCATCGCACAATTACTAGTTATTATTAGCCCCTTAAATAGTTGAAAAGTTTCAGAGGAAGAATCGAGGCATGGTATTACGGGAGCTAGGACTGCACATGGTTCGGATTGGTTTAGTTCCACTACAAAAAAAGAATTACAACCGAAATGGTTCGGTTACCTGGTTTTGTTCCACTGCAGAAGAAGGATCAAAACCAAATTGAAATGTATATATAACCGAACCAAACCGATGGTTCTCGGTTTGGTTTAGGTTGATTTTCGATTCCAATTCACTTTATTTTTTATTAATTATTCAACTTTGTAGAATAAAATATATTAGATTGTTTGGATTACTTACATAAATGAAGTTCCAAAAATTCATTCAATATATAATCTAACCTCGAATGTAAAATTAAAAAAATTATAGTTAGTTATATTTTCGGAGACAACAGAAAGGTTTAATTTTGTGTATTAAAATTGCATTTGAATCTGCATAATTTGGGCATAAAGAGTTGATTTGTATATGTCTAATCTATTTGTTACAAAAGATTTGTTGTTTATAACACCCTACATAAGTCATTATATCTGATGTAAACTAAGACTGAGAAATGTACAAGCAAAATAAGATTTCTACTTTAGAACTGATGTAAAAATAGAGAGAATTTCAGCTTCAAAACTGTAACTGATATAAACATTCAAGTCGTATATCTAAGAAATTTTATGCTTCAAAACTGTTTCAAGTCACATTCTTTGTCTTATAACAGGTGTAAACATTCAACTTCAAGTCACATTCTTTCTCCTTATTTGTTTACCTAAAATAGATTTCTAAAGTCCCACAACTCAGAACAAACATCTCAAAAAATGCTCAATGAGAACCGAGTATAAATAATACATATGTATATCGACGAAAATTAAAAGAAACATTTAATTTTAAAGCTCAGTGAGAATGGCAATAAACATTCTTCATTAAAGCTTCCTAGATGATAACAAATCAATATACAAGAAAACCAAAAATGTGTACTCAAAATCCATATACCATACAATGTATACCAAAAAAACAATACGTCTAAGAGAGAGAGAGTACCATCGGTGTAGGAGAAGAGCTCCACCAAACGAGAGAGAGAGGGCAAAAGCTCCGCCACTTTTGGAAAGTACACTCAGTTTGTGTTTTTGCTTTGTGTTAGATTTTAGGTTTTGGTTAGGGAAAATACATAAAAGAATAAAAAACAAAAAAATGGTTAAATTATAGGTTCAGTTTTAGTTACCGGTTCTAAGGTCCGTTTTTTGGTTTGGTTCTATGGTTTAGGTTTTTGGTTCGGTTTATTTACCAAACCGATAACCAAACCGGCTACATTATTTTTTAGAACCATAATCCATCCAAAAATAAATTTAAAAAAAAAAACTCAACCTGAACCACAAAGGTGGATTTGGTTCGATTCTTCGAATTGACGGTTCCAATGCAAAACCCTAATGGGAGTAGTTGGTTGAAATATACATTCATAGTCTAATATGGGTATGCCATCTTGGTCACTGTACGCCTAAAGCATTTTTCTTACTTTAAAACCTTTCCATGTGAATGCAATGTTATACTCTACTTATTGTTTATTTATTTAATCAAGGGTATTTAAATAAATAATAAAAGAAAAAGAAAAAAAAGGATCGGAATGAACATAGATGTAGAGCCTATGGATTAAGTTGGATTAAATTTAAGAACGTGTTGGGACCCCTTAAACGTCTATGTAGAATACTTATATGAAAGACAATTGTGTAAAAAATATGTGATATAAAAAAGGGATAATATGTACAAGTCTACTGACTCAATGATGCAAAAGAACCTTTGGCTTGGTCAATGATGTAAAAAGTCCTATTTGACCAACTTAGCTCATTAAAATGATTAACATACCCTCAAAATATCTTTGACAGCTAACTACCTTGAAAGAAAAATTGGGAGAGAGAAACACTCTGACAAGCATGTTTGGCGGCCTCTGACGGACTGTTTCGACGAGTCTTCGATGGTTGGGTTAGGGGTGGAGGTGTGAGTTCTAGAGAGAGAGAGTCTGAAAAGGGACTTGTTGCATTAAAGAAAAGTCAATAAAATTTTATACATCTTTGACCCTATAAATGACCCATAATAATGCCTATAAAAAAATTAAGGTGCATATATGGGTTAAACAAGATGATTTTATGTTATTGAAAACTTGTTTTATAAACTATTTTTTAGAATAGTTTTATAAACCAGTTTTGTGAAAATTTTAAACATTAGTAAGCGTTTGGTAAACTTGATTTAAAATCAATTCAAAAAAATCACATATATATATATATAAGGAACATATAGTTAAAAAAGTTTTAGAATTTCTAAATAAATTAGAAGAAACTCTACTTTCGTTAAATAATATGTCTTATTATATAAAGATATATGATTAAAGCAACTCTGATACCATTATTTTTTATGGATGAATAGTGACATGAACAGTAAAAGTATTTTTTATGGATCAATAGTGACATGAACAGTGGAAATGAACAGTAACTTTTAAATAGTCATCTTGTCCACAGTACTACAGACAACTGTAGCAGCCCAGTCAAGCCTAAAAATGCCTATATCACGGAAACAACGGCGACAATGGCAATTCACAGGACACTGGAAAATTTAAAAATCGAAGATCATTCTAGAGTTCAATCAGAATAATTATGTCAATATTTTCCATAAAAGTAATTCCTCAAGGATACTTTAATGATATATCAAAACATAATAAGAATATTACCTAACTACTCAGAGTGGTTGACCCGAAAGTTCTAATAAAAACTTGAAATTTTATTGCAGGAAGTGAAACATGTGATTACAAGCTTAATTTACAAACAGAGTTCAAAGATACAATCCATAATTTACAGAGTAATTGAAAACTTACTATTACGAAAGAGTTTACAAACTATTGTTGCTGGAAATCCAAGCCGAAAAGTTGAACTGAAAGTAAAAGGGAATTTAGTTACTATAGACAACTGTAGCAGCCCAGTCAAGCCTAAAAACACCTATATCACGGCAACAACGGCGATAATGGCAATTCACAGGACACCGAAAAATTTAAAAATCGAAGATCATTCTAGAGTTCAATCATATACTTTATGCATATTAATTAATTCTTCTGTTGATTCTTTGTCTTGTATTAAAGAGTCATCGTCTCTACATTGGAGCCTCTCCCCTCATTCATTTGCATCGATCAATCAACCAAGAACTAAATTCCCTTTTACTTTCAGTTCAACTTTTCGGCTATTGAACTCTAGAATGATCTTCGATTTTTAAATTTTCCGGTGTCCTGTGAATTGGATGAATAGTGACAGGAACAGTAAAAGTGAACAGTGAAAATGAACAGTACTTTTAAATAGCCCTCTTGTCCACAGTACTACAGACAACGGTAGCAGCCCAGTCAAGCCTAAAAATGCCTATATCACGGTAACAACGGCGACAATGGCAATTCACAAGACACCGAAAAATTTAAAAATCGAAGATCAGTTTATTATTTTTAGTTTGGCTTCTATTTTATTTTTATTCCAATGTTTTTGTGGGTTTTCTCCTATTATTTCTATTTTTTCTGCTAACCTAATTAAATCTTCTAATTCTAGTTTTATTTTTTATGGATGAATAGTGACATGAACAGTAGAAATGAACAATAACTTTTAAATAGTCCTCTTGTCCACAGCACTACAGACAACTGTAGCAGCCCAGTCAAGCCTAAAAATGCCTATATCACGGAAACAACAGCGACAATGGCAATTCACAGGACACTGAAAAATTTAAAAATCGAAGATCATTCTATAGTTCAATCAGAATAATTATGTCAATATTTTCCATAAAATTAATTCCTCAAGGATCCTTTAATGATATATCAAAACATAATAAGCATATTACCTAACTACTCAGAGTGGTTGACCCGAAAGTTCTAATAAAAACTTGAAATTTTATTGCAGAAAGTGAAACATGTGATTACAAGCTTAATTTACAGACAGAGTTCAAAGATACAATCCATAATTCACATAGTAATTGAAAACTTACTATTACGAGAGAGTTTACAAACTATTGTTGCTGGAAATCCAAGCCGAAAAGTTGAACTGAAAGTAAAAGGGAATTTAATTCTTGATTGATTGATCGATGCAAATGAATGAGGGGAGAGGCTCCTTTTATACGAGGATAAAGGCATCGTATTTCAAATGCTTAACTAATTTAATTTTGAAACAGAAGAGAAACGTGGGCGGCTTGAGAGAATCTTGGCACAGTAATCCAATTTCGTCAAAAAGTACACAGTAGAAAGTCGGCCGCGTGATTGAACAGTGAAAGTTATACAGTGATGCACAGTAAAAGTACACAGTAATGAGACGCGTTGTTGAACAGTAGCTTGCGTTGTTTTCTTCTTTTGTCATTGCTTGCGTCTTCATTTTTGTTCGTTGAGAATAGTAGTGGCTGAGGAGATGCTGAAGAAATTATCTCGTGTTTCTGCTGATCTATTGCATCTTTAATTTTTTATGGTTCCATCATATTATCAATATTGCGTCTAGTATCAGAATCTATTGAATCATTTGAATCATCTTCTGAGTCAGAATGTCTATATTTAGTATATTGATAATTAGTATTTTTCTCATTTTCTATTGCTTCTTGTACTTCAGTAGATCGTATAGATTTACTAAAATATCTTATATTTAGGCTGAAAGGGTGTTTTGGTATAAAAATTCTCATGTTAAAATTTTCTTTTATCATACACCATGGGTCAGAAGGGATTTCGTTCATAATCATATATACTTTATACATATTAATTAATTCTTATGTTGCTTCTTTGTCTTGTATTAAAGAGTCATCGTCTCTACATTGAACAAAATAATTTGATATTTTGTTTGGTCGATGTTTAATAAATATATTGTGCCTGCTATGGATAATTTGTCCTATACCTACCCATTCAGGTGGTATACTTTCTATTGTTAATAAAAGGTTTGGTAAATTAACTCGCCATAATTGTTGTTCAGCTAGTTCGTCTGTTAATCCTTTTGGAAAATTACAGTTTATATTATCCCAAGGTGGGGGTATTATAATACTGGCTACCATACCGTATTCTAATAATAAGCTTATTGTTATTTCTATTTCTATTGGTGGGTTATTAGGAAATATCTTATTAGGTCTACTAATTATAAAATTTTCAAAAAGTTTATATTCTATATCTACTAAAATTAGAGTTTCATATTTATTTTGAAAATTATTTCTTATGTGTTCATATTTATATGTGCATCCTAATGGTTCTAAATTAAAACGAAAATGGTTTTGTATGGCTACCCAATTTGCAGTATCTTTTTCTTTTGAAAATAGAAATATTTTTTCTACTAAATCTCTTCGTAAAAGAGTTTCTACTTTAGTTCGTAATATATATCTAAAATAAGGGTCAAAAGAGGCTAAAAAGGTACTGTTAGTATAAAAATCTATCTTTTCTAGTTTCTTTTCATTAGCTTGGTTTCTTATATTTAAAACTTTATAATGTTTTATTATTGTTTCATGGTCTTTTATTAGTTGAGTGCTAGTACGAGATTTATAATAATTAGCTTGTGCTTCTAGGGTTTTAACATGATTCATAATGTTATAAAAATATATGTTAAGGTAGTTCATAGTATGTATAAAAAGATCCTTTATTGTATTCTCTGTTGAACCAAAGATTGTCAAGTATTTTCTGTTGTTCCTCTGTTATGAGTACCTTCGACCTGAACTTTTTCTTTTCATTAAGAACAGTAAACAATTGATTAGTACATTCTTTTGTTCCTGATGAAGATCCTTGGTATTGAGACATCTACAAAATTTAAGAAGTGTTAGTAATTAATCGAGACAATATGTCAGCTAATTGATTTTCTTTACCTTTAATATGTTCGAATCGTGGTGTGAATCCTTTACCTGTAATATTATCTATAAAATTTAACCATCTTTTAGTTGCCGATTTACTTTGATTTGTTTTATTAAAGTGTTTACAGTATTATCACAGTCAGTTCTGATTAAGAATTCTTTTCCTATAAATAATTGAAACATTTATATTGTATTTATAACTCCTATTATTTCTAAGTCTGTTGATGGTAATCTACTTTGTGCCTCATTAAAGTTACCTGAGCAATATTTACATATTTCTTCTTCAGTTTTATTACTATTTTTATTAGGTTTTTGTAATAATATTCCAGCCCATCCTAATGTTGATGCGTCAGTTTGTATGATTTTATAACTATTTTCTATGGGTAGTGATAAAGGTTCTAATTTGCTAACTATATGTTTTATTTTTTGAACTAATTTTATATCTTCGTTATTAAAATACTTTTGTCCATTTTTTCCTAGTTTACTATATAAGGGTCCTACTAATTTTGATAAATTTGGAATAAAAGATCTACAATAATTTAGTAATCCTAGAAATGTTGTAACTTTTTAGTTTCTTCTAATTTATCCAAAAATTCTAAAACTTTTTTAACTATATGTTCCTGTAATTCTATTTTTCCTCCTTTTTTATAAAAAGTCCTAAAAATTCTATTTCTTGTTTTTCTAATTGCATATTTTTACTATTAATTATTAAACCTTGATTTATAAACTCTTTAAAAACTATTTGTAAGTGATTTCTATGCTCCTGTTTAGTATCGCTAAAGACAAGAATATCATCTATATATACTATACAAAAATCTGAATGTTTTTTAAAGATCGTATCCATTTTATTTTGAAATATTTGTGGTGCATTTTTTAATCCAAAGGGCATGACTAGCCATTCAAAATGTCCTTCTGGACAAGTAAATGCAGTCCATTCTATTGATTCTTTTTGCATCTTTATTTGCCAAAGTCCAGATTTACAATCAAATTTAGAAAAGTATTTTTTATTTTGAATTTTATTAATTAATTCATCTTTATTAGGTATTTTATAACTATCATCGTATGTATTATCATTTAATCTTTTATAATTAATTACCATTCTTGCTTTATCTCTTTTTATTTCGGCGTGATTTCTAACCATAAATGCAGGGCTTCTATTTCTACTTGTACTTTTTTGTATTACCCCTAGATTTAATAATTTTGTTATTTGTATTTTAAATTCTTCTTGGTCTATTATTTCACACGCTATATCTTTTGCTTTTATTCAGGGTTTATTATATTTAGTTTGGCTTCTAATTTATTTTTATTCCAATGTTTTTGTGGGTTTTCTCCTATTATTTCTGTTTTTTCTGCTAACCTAATTAAATCTTCTAATTTTAGTTTTGTATTTTTAAACATTATGTTATTTATTTTATCGAATTGTATTTTTTGTGATTGACTGTCTTCTATGTTTTGTAAATATTCAGTTAGGTAATCTTCTTCTATTTCTATTTTATTATATTTTATTTCTGTTTCTAATATTATATTATTATTAAGAATTAATTTATTTTCTTGTTTTAGTATATTAGATTGATTATTAGGTACAATATGTGTTCCCTTTTTAAATAATTATATACCTGATGGTGTGTACATAAATCCTTCAGTTAGTGATTGTATGAAATTTAATCCTAATATAAAAGGGTGATGGCTTTTTACATTTGTTATATATGTTTGTGGTAAAATAAATTGTTCGTCGTTTATATATATAGGTATATTCTGTATACATTGTGTTATGGGTATTGCGTCTTTATTAAATTGGTGTATATATACTGGGTAATTTAATTCTTTAGCATCTTCTTGTTCTACTAAGTCTACATGAATTAAACTTTTTATTGCTCCTGTGTCTAACATTGCTGTAGTTTCTATCGTTTTATTTGCAAATTTTATTTTTGTAGGAAATGTTATTAAAGTTGTTTTATTAGTATTATTTATTTATTCTTTAGGTTTATTTTTTATTTCTTCATCATAACATTTTACGCATAGGTTTTGTTTACATATTTCACATAAATATATTTCTTTATATTCTTTTAAACATTTTGCACAATTTACTTTTAAAAACATATATTGTTTAAGTTTGTATTCACATTCTTCTATATTATAACAAAATTTTAAATCTTCTAGGCTTTGTTCTAAGATTTCTATATCATTATTTTCTGATTCTATAGATTCTATGGATTCTATACTATATATACTCATGTTATCTAATTCTTCATATTCGTCGTAAATACTTTCTAATTCTATAGTATCTCCTAGATCTTCTTCAATGTCATCTAATATATTTATCTTTTCTTGTATTTTAGATATGTTATTATTTTTATTTCTGTATTGACAATTAGGTCTGATATGATTAGGGTCTCCACATATAAAGCATTTACAGTTTTGTTACTTTCTTAATATTTTAATTGTCTTTATTTTCTTTATTATTATTATTATTATTATTATTATTATTATTATTATTATTATTATTATTATTATTATTATTATTATTATTTTATTATTACTACTATTATTATTTTTATTTATATTACGTTTTTTATACTATGGACGTTTTCTTTTATAATTATTGTATTTATAATGTTTTTTATACGTTTCGCTAGGCCTTATTCTATAACTTTTAAATTTTTTATATTTCTTTTTCTTTTTATATTTATTATTATAGTTTTTATATTTACTTGTTATTATTCTCTTATTATCACAGCCATACTGTGGTGGTAAGTCTAACTATTAACAAGTATGATAATATTATTTTTTAATTTCTTTTCCTTCTTTTAATTTTTTGCATTCTGATTTTAATGTATTGTATACTATATTAACTCTGGCTCCTATAAACCGGTTTGTTTTAGCATCTTCTTGTTTTTGCCAATTTTTTCATATTTGTTCTCCTATTTTTCCTGTTATTTTTTGTATATATCTATTTAATAAACTAAAATGTGATGTTCTTCCAGTTTGTGTCCAGTAGTCTACATATTTTCTTGTGTAGTCTCCTATGTATTCTAACCTACATATTTGTAATTGTTCTAAGTTTCTGAGTGCTTCTGTTTGTTTTTCTGTTATTTATAAAAGTCTATTTTTTCCTAGAAAAGATTCTTTTATTAAATTAGTAAATCTTTCTACATTGAAGTTTTCTTTAAAATTTAAATATTCATCTTGGAGTTTATATGTTAAATACCAATTTGATACGCTTCCTTGTAGTGTATTTTCAAAATATGCTTCACATTCACTTCTATTTATAAATTCTATTAGGGTACACGTCCTAAAACATCCTTTTTCCCAAATTTCTATTGCACTCTCCCAATCTAAAGGGTTTACGTTATCTAAGTTTAATATACTACCATATTGTGTTATATTAGATCTGGTGTCAAATACATATCTACTTCTACTTTTGTTACCTGGTATAGGGTTAGTATTTTCAGTATATCTTTCGCTTGTAGCTCCTAAATGTTGGTGTGTTGAGTAATCAGCGTTGGTTGTTCTAGTGTTTGTGGCTTGTGTGGTTGAGGATTCAGTTTTCATATCTTCAGCTGGGTTTATTTCTTCTAGTGTTTTTATGATTTCTTCTTCTTTTATAAATTTTTCTAATCCTATGTTCATTATTTTTCTTTTATTATCTTCATTAGTTCCTTCAGCACAATATATTGAAATTATGGTTTCTTTATTATCTTCATTACCATATTTTTCTATTAATTGTTCGTTTGTTAAGTTATCGCAATCTTCTATTATTATATCGTATATTTTATCTTCTAATAGTTCGAATAATTCTTCTATTTGTTCCTCTACTATTAGTACATTAATTTCATTTAATAATTCTTCACTCTCGTCTTCTATGGGTTTATATCTACTAGATTTAATACTACTTTGTCTTACTTGATTTTCATATATTTTATTTTTTTCGAGATTTTTTAAATTAGTTATAGTTAAATTTAGTAGTTTCCATTCTATTTCTTCATATATACTAGTGTCTATTTTTTGTGCTTCTATCATTTCTACATATTTACTATTAAATTATTTTACTATACAGTCAAATTCAGCTTTAAAGTTTATTTTATAGTGATTAAATATTTTTTTCATAAATAGTGTATATATTAAAAGATTATTATATTGTCCTGTCATATTATATCATCTTGTTCTTATAGCTATTTTTATATGTTTACTAAATTCATTTATATCCATAGAGAAATTAGGTATACATCCTATGACTGCTGCATTTTTTGCTAAATCTACCTCAGCGCTAGCTATTTGTGCCTGGTTAATATTTTTATAGTTATCGGACTAGTAGGATTAACCAGGCTAGAAGCGGGAACTAAAGTATTAGTTTAGTTCCTGTAATTTATCCGGAAATTCTAAAACTTTTTCAACTATATGTTCCTGTAATTCCATTTTTCCTCCTTTTATAAAAAGTCCTAAAAATTTTATTTCTTGTTTTTACTAATTATTAAACCTTGATTTATAAACTCTTTAAAAACTATTTGTAAGTGATTTCTATGATCCTGTTTAGTATCGCTAAAGACAAGAATATCATCTATATATACTATACAAAAATCTGAATATTTTTTAAAGATCGTATCCATTTTATTTTGAAATATTTGTGGTGCATTTTTTAATCCAAAGGGCATGACTAGCCATTCAAAATGTCCTTTGGGACAAGTAAATGCAGTCCATTCTATTGATTCTTTTTGCATCTTTATTTGCCAAAATCCAGATTTACAATCAAATTTCGAAAAGTATTTTTTTTATTTTGAATTTTATTAATTAATTCATCTTTATTAGGTATTTTATAACTATCATCGTATGTATTATCATTTAATCTTTTATAATTAATTACCATTTTTGCTTTATATCTTTTTATTTCGGCGTGATTTCTAACCATAAATACAGGGCTTCTATGTCTACTTGTACTTTTTTGTATTACCCCTAGATTTAATAATTCTAATTCGATCACTGACGAATCCGCAAGAGAATTAGGTCAAATAAATTTATAATTTATGCATTTAGGAGTAATAGTTATCGGATTAGTAGGATTAACCAGGCTAGAAGCAGGAACTAAAGTATTAGTTTATATATATGATGATAGATGGAATAATCATAAACATGCACAAATAGCTAGCGCTGAGGTAGATTTAGCAAAAAAATGCAGCAATCATAGGATGTATACCTAATTTCTCTATGGATATAAATGAATTTAGTAAATATATAAAAATAGCTATAAGAACAAGAGGATATAATATGACACGACAATATAATAATCTTTTAATATATACACTATTTATGGGAAAAATATTTAATCACTATAAAATAAACTTTAAAGCTGAATTTGATTGTATAGTAAAATCATTTAATAGTAAATATGTAGAAATGATAGAAGCACAAAAAATAGACACTGGTATATATGAAGAAATAGAATGGAACTACCAAATTTAACTACAACAAATTTAAAAAATCTCGAAAAAAATAAAATATATGAAAATCAAGTAGGACAAAGTAGTATTAAATTTAGTAGATATAAACCCATAGAAGACGAGAGTGAAGAATTATTAAATGAAATTAATGTACTAATAGTAGAGGAACAAGTAGAAGAATTATTCGAACTATTAGAAGATAAAATATACGATATAATAATAGAAGATTGCGATAACTTAACAAACGAACAATTAATAGAAAAATATGGTAATGAAGATAATACAGAAACCATAATTTCAATATATTGTGCTGAAGGAACTAATGAAGATAATAAAAGAAAAATAATGAACATAGGATTAGATAAATTTATAAAAGAAGAAGAAATCATAAAAACACTAGAAGAAATAAACCCAACTGAAGATATGGAAACTGAATCCTCAACCACACAAGCCACAAACAATAGAACAGCCAACGCTGATTACTCAACACACCAACATTTAGGAGCTACAAGAGAAAGATATACTGAAAATACTAACCCTATACCAGGTAACAAAAGTAGAAGTAGATATGTATTTGACACCAGATCTAATATAACACAATATGGTAGTATATTAAACTTAGGTAGCGTAAACCCTTTAGATTGGGAGACTGCAATAGAAATTTGAGAAAAATGATGTTTTAGGACGTGTACCCTAATAGAATTTATAAATAAAAGTGAATGTGAAGCATATTTTGAAAATACACTACAAGGAAGCGTATCAAATTGGTATTTAACATATAAACTCCAAGATGAATATTTAAATTTTAAAGAAAACTTCAATGTAGAAAAATTTACTAATTTAATAAAAGAATCTTTTCTAGGAAAAAATAGACTTTTACAAATAACAGAAAAACAAACAGAAGCACTCAGAAACTTAGAACAATCACAAATATGTAGGTTAGAATACATAGGAGACTACACAAGAAAATATTTAGAATATTGGACACAAACTGGAAGAACATCACATTTTAGTATATATATATATATATATATTACATGGATTGGGGCACATAGTTGTGGGTTAGGGCAGTGTTAGTGGGTTGGGGCTCGTGGTAATGGGTGGTGGTAGGTTGGGGCATATGGTGGTGGTAAGTGGTGGGTTAGGGCAGGTGGTGGTGGATTGGGGCACGTGGTGATGGGTTAGGGCGGGTGGTGGTGGGTTGGGGTTGGGAGGTGGTGGGTTAGGTCACATGTGATGGGTGGTGGTAGTGGGTTGGGCGAGTGGTGGTGGTAGGTGGTGGTGGGTAGGGACGGGTGATGGTTAGAGATAAGTGGTGGTGGAGGGCTGGAGCACGTAGTGATGGGTTAGGGCGGGTAATGGTGGGTGGTGATTGGTGATGGTGGATTATGGCATATGGTGGGGGGTTGGGGCACATGGTGATGGGTTGTGCTTGAGGATGAAAAATAAAAATGAAAATCTGAAAAGAGGTTTGAAAACAGCTCAAACCTGTATTAAGAAAATGGTGTTTTAAACACAAGTTTTTGAAAAGGAATGTTAAGTGTTTAGTCCCATATTTTAAGATTTATTTGTAGCCACTCTTATGTTTTTTATTTTTTTAGTTGTTGGTCCAATTGTAAATACTATGGGACATGTGTCATTCTCTGTATAAAGGAAAATGAGCAGAGTAGTTATGGACAGTTTTGAGTGGTTATGGGACTTATTACAAATTTAAAAACACATGGAATGGAAGCCTAGAAATTGTTGGGAGATGGGACTAAAGCCAAAATAACTATTTTGAAAATTAATTTTAAAAATAAGTTTTTAAAAAAAGGTTGTCAAACGCATGTTCTACCAATTTTGAGTTTTTAAGACAGAAAACGGTTTTTAGAAACATGAACCAAATGGATCCTAAATTGCTCAAACTTGGTTCGAAAAACTTAAAACGTTTGGAAATATAATCAAATTTGGCTTCGTTATGTCACACGCCAAGTTAGAAAGAACTTATATGCGAACAAGTATGAATTGAGCTCGAGTAATTCAACTATATTATAATATTTTAATATAATTATGAGTAATCAAAACAATTCAAGTCAAGTCAAAAAATTAACGAATCTAAAAGCATGTTCAAATTTAAGTCGTTTATTTACAAGTAGGGGTGACAATTTTATAAACGACACGAAAACACGACACAGAATAACACGAAATTGATACGATATGTCATGTTCGTGTCGTGATTTTTTGACACGGGCGCGTCGTGTCAAAATTAGGAGTCATGTTATCATGTTAATCGTGCTTTTATTCAGGTTATCATGTCTATTTATGTTTAATTTATCGTTAAATTTTAAGAAATCGTGTTATTCGTGTCGTGTTGTATCGTGTTACGTCGTTCTTAATTGGGATCGTGTTCATGTCAAGTAAAAAAATATGAATTCGTGTCATATCATGTTTGTGTTCAAAAAATTCATATCGTGTCGTGTCGGCTCGAAACACGTCCAACTAAAGGAATTGTCATCCCTATTTACAAGTATCTTCAAGAAACTTTAGTCAAACAAGGACAAAGTAAAACTCGAGTAACATAAAATAAACCGTGAAAGCCATAAATTGAGATGTATTCAGCATTAAGAATGACACGATCAAATCTTCAATGAAAAAAATAGTCTTGTTGTGAATAATCTTCTATTGACATATGCTTACTAAGGATAGTAGATGCATACTTTATTATTTAAATTAATCCCAATCGACTACAGAGGCCCTAGCCTTCAAAGATGCACGAATAAAAATATCGCTTAAAACACGTTTCCTTAAAGTCAATTCATCAAATATTTGAGACGAATTAGAAATGGCCTCTTTTTATATTAATAAATTAGTGAGAACTTCCATAATGAAACTAATTTCAACCCACATATGTGTCGAGAGGGAGAAATGTTGCCCCTCAAAAAAGTTGGTATAAAAGTCTTATTCAAAATAACAGAAGCCACTTATAGAGAATAATAATTAATTACGAAATCTTAATTTTGTTTTTAAATAATAATTAAAAAAAGATAGTTTAACAAATAAGTCTTAACTATAAAAAAAATTTAATTGGTCCTATCAAAATAAAATTTTCTCAATAGAAACCTTTTTATAGATGTTCTAAATATTCACAAAATATTTATAAATAAAATTTAATGAAGCAAAAGACCCAAAAAAGATAGAATATTCCAACCATAGAATATTTATAAATAGGTGTTTTTACTATATATATATACACATGGTGTCTCCAATTTTAGATTTGCTAAGGGACTTCAATATTAATATGCAATTAAAGCAAATTCATTTTATTTACAACACACACTCTCTCTCATTAAATCACTTATAATTTGTCTATCTGTTCCAATTTTCCAACGAGGTTCCTCAAGGAAACATTGAATTGTGGACTCGTCATATTCTTAAACTTTAAACACTCATAACAAGGCTCAAAACCCCATTTATTTTTTCTCACCCCAATTTTAATTGCTTTATATTAAACTTAAAAAGAAGGAGATGGATTTTAGCTATGATTTTTTAGTACTGAAATTTTCTGCAAACAAATTCTAACTAATATTTATTTCCCCTGTATTGCACGAGAGTTTGCAAATGAGGCTAGTTTTGGTATTTTGATGCAACTTTTTTTTTCACTTAGGGTTATTTTTATTCAGCTGTTTATTTATTTTTAAACTTTTTGAAAATTTATTGGTCCCAATATATAAAGATTAACTACACAATGATCCCAGTTAAAAAAACATCTAATTCAATTTCAAACGATTCATATAATGAGAAGAACACAACTTTAATATAATGGGAAGAACACAACCTTAATGATAAGTTGTTTCAATTATCCCAACTCAAAAGCCACCTTAGTAACACTTTAATTCACACTAAATTCATTACATTTTAACTATTTTATATTATACATACATGTATATTGGATTTCATTTACAATTGTTTTTTTAGACTTAAAATTTCAATACATTCTCGATGATAAATACAATTTGCATTTCCACATATTCTTTTGTTTGGCATTATCAAGGAGTTTTTAAATTCATATTATATTTTTAACATTAATATTTATCTTCAATTTTTAATGATGAAATTTTTGTAGGTTTGTAAATGATTAGGATCAGATTTCTCATGCGATATTTTTTTGAAAAAATTAATTATATATTTCTTGAAACTAAGTTTATTTTAAAAAAATCATTATTTGTATATATTTATATTCATACTAGATTTTATAAAAACAAAGTCATACAACATGCTACATATATAAAGATTTTTAAAACGTCTGCACATCACGCCGGGGCTAAAATCTAGTAGGTATCTATTTTGAGATCTCATATTAAAATTGTCATCTTGAATTAATATTGGTGATCTCCCATCTTGAAAAAAATAGAAAAAAAATGTCATTTTATCAAAACTGCAAGGGCCTAATACAATTTGCTATTTTTGTTATTATAAGGGGAATGATAATATGTGCACTAAAGACGCATATTTTGAGCATAAAAGCTCTGAATGAGTATATGTGCCCTTTTAATGGTAGGAAGCTTAAAAAATAATTTATGTTTAAACAAGACATTTTTAAGTGGTCCCATTAAAAGAAATTTTGCTCAATTTATACTAGTAGATATTTACATGTTTCTCATGGGACCTATTAGAGAAAAATATTTTCAAATGAGATCTATTGGAGAAAAAAATATTGTAAGATATATGATACTTAGTGTTGATACCAAAATTAATGTGCTGATGTGGACGAAGAAGATGAAGACACGTGTCAATCTACATGGCACAACAGCAGCGAGGAAGATCATTTCCCGACCAACCGTGTTTCTCTCCGAGAAACTCTATCACACCGAGGAACTCTATCATCCCGAGATACTCTAACTACTCCGAGGAACTCTTGATCAACAAGCAACTAAGGCGGTCCGAACTGCATCTCGGCCGTATCATTAATTACCAGACGGACAACTGTTCAACTATCCATTGTATTCTTGACGCACACGTTACATTAAATGTATTACCCTTTCATATGTAAATCATTTAATGTATTGGACCTTTCATGTACAGCCTCAAGGCTATAAATACATTGTATCTCCCTCATTCAAAGGGGGGAATTTCTTGAGAGAATTTGTAATCAAGAATTCCACAAACACTCAGCAATAACATAACAGTGGACGTAGGCTTTATTCCTAGCCGAACCACTTTAAAAATCTTTGTCTTATTTATTTATCTGTGATTGAATAATTAGAGCAATCTAGTTTTTTACATCAACAGATTGGCGCCGTCTGTGGGAAACGACTGTTATTATCGTTTTTCATAAAAATCATTTATCACCAATGGCTGATAATCCAGAATCCAGTAATCGAAATGTTGGAAATACTGGAAATCTTCCAAATCCATCTGCATCCCCAGATCTGGCTGGGATTATGACGAATCTGGCTCAAGGACAAACCGCCATGCAAGAATCCATGAGGCAACTCATTCAAACTCTTCAGGGCAGTGCACCTACCTATTCAGGGCAAAGAAGTGATCATAGGCAATCGCAATCTAGACGCACTGGGTCATATCGCAATGAGGAGTCTAATGATTTTTCTTATCAACCTGGGCGAACTTCATCAATACGGGCTTCGGATACAGATCGACGTATCACTCTCTCTCCGGAGAGAACTAGCGCTTTGGAGAGGTTAAGTAGAGTATCTCCTTTCAGTCGGTTAGGACCAAGGAGGAACATGAGTCCACCTAGGGCTCCATCAAGAAGTTTTCGACCACCACCAGGTTTGAGAGAAGGATCTGCGCAATCGCGACCAACCACTCGTCGAGATAAATCTCAGGAAGCTACGTCAGAGCAATCAGTTGCTCGAACTAAACGGCCCGAGGAAGGGAATGAAGCATGGAAAGGTTCCATTCAACGATTGGAGGATAGACTGGGAGAAATGGCTAAGGCAAGAAATCCCTTACAGAGAACTTTTGTTCAAGGAACACCTTTTGTGCAAGCCATTGTGGATTTCCCTACGCCGTCGAAATTCAAAGCACCCGTAGTGACTCCCAAGTATGATGGAAAGACAGATCCCGTACTTCATATAGAACAATACCAAGCTGCTGCAGATATCTACGCTGTCCCCGACGAGATGAGGTGTAGAGCATTCTCGGGAACTCTTACTGGATCTGCACAGATATGGTACAATAATCTTCCTCGGGGTAAGATTTCAACTTTTGTTCAGTTAGCCGAGTTGTTTATTGGCAATTTTTGTTTTGGAGCAAAGCCGGTAAAGCGAGTAGCACACTTGCTAAGTGTTAGACAAAAATCAGGTGAAAGTACTAGAGATTACATAACTCGTTTCAATAACGAAAAGTTGGAAGTCATAGATTATGAAGAAAAGACAGCAATCACTGCTTTGATGAGTGGTTTGCTGCCTAACAAGCTGTATTACACTTTGGCTAAAGATCCACCTAAAAATATGTCGGAGTTGATGGCAAAGGCGGCCAAAATCATGAATGCCGAGGAGGCTATGGCTGCGAAGAAGAATATGGATAAAGAAGTTAAAGTGGAGGTCGACAATTCTAAGAAGAAAGATCAGAAAAGTAATGGTGGTGACAAATATTCCAAGAATAACATGATGAAGTTGGAAGCCCTAAAGAAGTATGATAATTATACTCCATTGAAAGTGGGTATTAATCATGTTTTGGAAGAAATCAGGAATAACGAGGAAATCAAATGGCCAGAGAAACTGAAGACAGATCCCGACCTGAGGAATAAGACCAAATATTGCGAATTTCACAAAGATCATGGCCATATGACCAAAAATTGTATAGCCCTTCAGAACGAGATTGAAACACTCATCCGAAGAGGAAAATTATCAAAGTACGTAGATCGCAGGAGTGAGAGGAAGAATGATGATAGAACTAGAGAGAGATCTAGATCTCCTCGTCGTGCAGAGGAGAAAAAGAGGAGGGACCATGAAGAGGATCCAGATGATGACCCCGATCTTCCCAAGAAGCCAAGGAAACCTGAACGAGAGGTATTTTCCATACGTTTTGGGTCATTTGATTGTAATGTTATTACAGGAGGAGATGCAGGAGGAGGAGACCTTACTGCAGAAAGAAAAGCTTATCTCGGAGAGGCTCAAGCTTGTTCATACATTCAGCGAATAAACCTGGCCGAGGATGATCGTCCGAGGAAAGTAAACAAAGAGAAGCTAGTGATTGGTTTTTCAAAAAACGACCTGGCAGGTGTTCTCTACCCTCATGATGATCCGCTGGTGATCAAAATGAGGATGAAGGATGTGGTCATTTCAAGGGTGTTAGTAGACAATGGTAGTTCAGCAGACATCATGTATTATTCATGCTTTGATAGCTTGAATTTAAAATTATCTCAGTTAGAACCTTATCACAGACCCCTTCTGGGTTTTGCTGGCGAGAAAGTTTTTCCACTTGGGACGATCAAGTTGGATATACTCATTGGAACTTGGCCTGCTTGTCGAACGGAAAGAATACGCTTTTTTGTAATGGATAAGAATGTGCAGTCCGCCTACAACATCATCATGGGAAGAGTTGGATTGAAGAAGTTCGAAGCAGTTCCATCTACAGTTCATCAATGTTTGAAATTCCCAACGAATTTTGGAGTAGGAATTATGAAAGGTGATCAAAAAGTAGCTCGGGAATGCTATTATTCGTCGGCCGAGCAAGAGGAACTTGAAGAGTTACAGAAAAAGACTACTACTTACCAAGTGGAGGAAAGCACAGAAATTGAAACTCTTGACCCTAGGGATGAATCTCAACTCGTAAAAGGACAGGTTGTGGAATCTACAGAAATTGTTATCCTGGACGACGAGCATCCTGAACGAATAACTCAGATAGGGTCGTCGTTGGATTTTTCAATAAAACATGAGTTGATAACTTTCTTGAGAAACAGGAAGAATACTTTTGCTTGGAGTCATGAAGACATGCCAGGAATAGATCCAAACTTCTTATGTCATGAACTCAATGTGAATAAGGAGATCAAACCTGTGAAGCAAAGAAGAAGAGTGTTTAGTCCCGAGAAGAACCAGGCCATACAAGAGGAGGTCGAGAAACTCCAGAAAGCCCAATTCATTGAAGACGTGAAATATCCAGATTGGTTGGCGAATGTGGTGATGGTAAAGAAAAAGAACAACAAGTGGAGAATGTGTGTTGATTTTACTGATCTCAACAAAGCATGTCCAAAAGATCATTTTCCATTGCCCAGAATTGATCAACTAGTGGATACTACTTCGGGACACGAGCTACTCAGCTTCATGGATGCTTATTCTGGCTACAACCAAATCAAAATGAAACCTGAAGACAGGGAAAGTACTTCTTTTATTACCCCAAGGGGAACTTATTGTTATAATGTTATGCCTTTTGGTTTAAAAAATGCAGGTGCAACATATCAGCGGTTGATGAACAAGGTATTCACCGAACAAATCAGCCGCAATATGGAGGTCTATGTCGACGACATGCTCACCAAAAGCAAGAGAGCTGCAGATCATTTGGTTGACTTGAGTCAAACTTTTGATCAACTGGATAAATACCAGATGAAGCTTAACCCGACGAAATGTACCTTTGGAGTACGAGAAGGAATGTTCCTCGGATACATCGTCAACCAACGAGGTATTGAGGCGAATCCAGAAAAGATCAAAGCTCTTTTAGGGCTGCGATCCCCGACGACAAAGAAAGAAGTGCAAAGTCTTACCGGACGAGTTGCAGCACTCAATAGATTTGTATCCCGAGCAACTGATAAATGCCTCCCATTCTTCAAAACGCTACGAAAAAGTTTTGAATGGACTGATGAATGTGAGAAAGCCTTTCAAGATCTGAAGAAGTATTTGGGAGCCCCACCATTGTTGTCTAGGCCAATAAATGGAGAGAAGTTGTACTTGTATTTGGCAGTATCAGAAAATGCAGTTAGCTCGGCGTTGATCAGATTGGAGAATGGAGTCCAGAAGCCAATTTATTACACAAGCAAGGCCTTCCGAGGTGCGAAAATCAGATACCCAAAGCTGGAAAAATTGGCACTGGCATTAATTGAAGCAAGTAGAAGAATGAGACCATACTTCCAGGCCCATACCATCATTGTGTATACCGACATGCCGTTAAGACAAGCCCTTCACAAGCCAGAAAAATCAGGAAGATTGATGTATTGGGCAATAGAACTCGACGAATATGATATTGTGTATGAACCCAGATCATCGTTGAAAAGGCAAGCCGTGGCAGATTTTATAGCAGAGTTCACATACCCTGATACCCCCGAGGAGCAAAAGATGCTTGCTGACCTACCTGTGGACGATACAGGATCGACAGACACAGATCCAAACCAACCAAGGTTGGTAAAAGGACTTGTGGATGTAGAAAAATCATCATATTTAAATCCCGACCAACTCCGGTTGGTGGAGGGGCACGAACAAATGATCGACGAGGAACGAAGGATACCAGGGGATGATGAAAGAAAACAGATGATATTTCACCGAGGAACTCTAACAGATAAGAAATTTGAAGACGAGTTACATACATGGAGATTATATGTAGATGGATCATCTTGCACGGCTGGTTGTGGAGCAGGGATTGTTTTAAATTCTCCAGATGATATTGACATGGAGTACGCCTTGAGATTCCAATTCAAAGCTTCCAATAATGAAGCTGAATATGAGGCTATGATAGCAGGTTTTCATTTGGCGAAAGTTATGGAGGCACGTCAAGTAATTGTTTTCAGTGATTCTCAGTTAATTGTGAATCAAATGATGGGAATATATGCAGTGAAGGGAGAGTTAATGGTGAAGTACCATGCAAAAGTGATGGAATTGTTGAAAGAATTTGATGCTATTCAATTGGTGAGGATACCGAGAATGGAGAATGCCAGAGCAGACGCATTGGCCCGACTAGCGTCAGCTACGCGCACCGAGCTGCGAAGAACAATACCAATTGAAGTATTAGAAAGTCGGAGCATAGAAGAAGATCTGACGATGAAGATTATTACCCTTGATTTAGGACCATCTTGGATGGATCCTATCAGAGCATACATTGAAGAAGGAGTACTACCGGAGGACAAACTAGCTGCCAAGAAATTGAAGTATAAAGTCGCTCGGTATGTGTTAACTAATGGTGTTTTGTATAGACGAGGAATTATGGCAGGTTTGCAGAGATGTGTGCATCCATCAGAAGTCAAAGAATTGATTGAAGAAATCCATGAAGGATCTTGTGGAGCTCATGTAGCAGGTCGGACCCTACTGCAAAGGGTGATGACACAGGGATACTATTGGCCGACGATGAGAGCTGATTGTATAGCTTATGCTAAGAAGTGTGACAAGTGCCAACATTTTTCTTCCATCCGAAGAACTCCACAGGCATTGTTGACACCCATAACATCACCTTGGCCATTTGCCATGTGGGGGATTGATCTGGTTGGACCACTGCCGACGACCCGAGGAAGGTTCAAGTATCTCGTCGTGGCAGTAGACTATTTTACTAAGTGGGTGGAAGCTGAACCACTAATTGATATGACGTACGAGAAGGTGTATCAGTTCATATGGAAGAATATCATTTGTCGATATGGTCTCCCCCACGCTTTCATCACAGACCATGGAACACAATTTGATAATGAAGAATTTGCTGCCTATTGTCATCAGTCAAACGTCTTGAAGTTTCATTCAGCACCAGGCCATCCCCAAAGCAATGGGCAGACGGAAGTGACGAACAGAACATTACTAAATGGGTTGAAGAAGAGGTTAAGTGAGGCTAAAGCAAATTGGATTAATGAGCTAGAGTCAGTTTTGTGGGCTTACCGAACAACTCCCCGAGCAGCAACAGGAGAATCACCATATGTGCTAGCATTTGGAAGTGAGGCTGTGATACCTGCCGAGTTGGGCCTACCAACACATAGGGTGTTAAATTTCAATTCTCCGATCAGTGATTTGATGAGAAGGATGGATTTAGATATGCTCGAGGAAGTCAGAGAAGAGGCAGCCATTAGGAATGCTGCTTATCAACAACGAACAGCTCTGTTTTACAACAAAAGGGTAAAGAAATGTGATTTAAAAGAAGGGGATTATGTGCTAAAGAAGGTCATTCAGAAGCAGAATAAACTGGAAGCAAACTGGCATGGACCTTACCGAGTTACAGAGGTTGTTCGACCAGGAACTTACAGAATAGCAACTCTAGAAGGAGAGGAATTTAAAAATGCATGGAATGCTGAACACCTGCGCAAGTATTATCAATGATGTCCAATGTAAAGCATTTCTCTCATTATGAATAAAACGAAGATGTTTCACCATTTTTCCTTCTGGATGAAAGTTTTTCGGGGAATACTAGTGTAATACACTATACAACGAAAGTGCTCTACGGAGCCAACCTCCTTTGGTTAGGAGGACAGCTCTTCTGGGCAAAAGTGCTCTAAGGAGCCAACCTCCTTTGGTTAGGAGGACATGCTCTAAGGAGCCAACAAATGCAGCTCTTCGGAGCAAAAGTGCTCTAAGGAGCCAACCTCCTTTGGTTAGGAGGACAGCTCTTCGGAGCAAAAGTGCTCTAAGGAGCCAACCTCCTTTGGTTAGGAGGACAGCTCTATTGAGCAAAAAGCGCTATAAGTAGCCAACCTCCTTTGGTTAGGAGGACATGCTCTACGGAGCCAAAAAAAAAAATGCTCTAAGGAGCCAAAAGCTTTAAGGAGCCAAAAAGTGTACACCAGCAGGATCAACCACGGTTGGTAAGATAAAAATATACTCTCATATTACAACTTATGTTGGTCGGGAGGTAATATTGTTACAATGAGTTCTTTGAAGAACAAAATGTTTAAAAAATACACCAAGTATAGTTGGTCGGGGATAAAAACCCAATAACTGTAGTTGGTCGGCGAGGACAACTTATTGATCTTAGTTGGTCGGACGCAATTTTATAATCAAACCAAGTATAGTTCGTCGGAGCTGTATTTAGTCGACAAACATTATTCACCCACCTTGGTTGGTTGGAAACAGTTTGAACATTTTTTCTCATTACTTTATTATTAAGTGATCGGGAAACATTACTAATACTTGTAACTTTTTATTAAGTTGCTTATTGAACAACAATATTGTTATTTTTTTAACAGATACATAGATACATATGTACAAATATAAATGTGCTTGATAAACACAAGACTAACAAAAATGGGCAAACAGAAAATGAAAATCTTTTCATTAATCTAGAATAAATTACAAATTACAAGAAGATATTAAATTGTTACATGGATATTACTATTCTATTGGTTTTTTGCCCTGTGCTTTAGAAACAGGTTCCTCGCCGGCAGGAGGGTCTTCTAGGCAAAGGGGAGAATTGATGAAATTAACATCTCTGAGCATTCTGACATTCATAACAGAAGGTGTATCCAAAAGATGCTCAGGACGAGATAATTCAGCTTGGGAGTGAAGGCTATAATCACCAAGATATTTTGAAATTAGACTGCGAGGAATGGAACGAGATGGAATCCATGCCATATCCAATTTGAAAGGTGGTACAGGCAGGTCTAATAATGATGGAGCATGATAGTCCCATAAAAAATGCCCTTGCTCCAACTTTAATACACCCAATGCATTTAACCATCCTTGCTTGTAACCTTCATTATTAGCATGTTCAATGCGAGCATCCAGATGAACGAGAGCTTCATTGTATCCTGCCATCCAGAATTCTCTTGGCTGTTTATGGAATTGGAAGGTTAATCTATCCAATTGTTCATGAAGGCTTTTGGCAAAGAGATCTTTGTTATGCAAGGCAGATTTCGTTGATGCCAGTTTATCTTCCAGAGACAGATTTTTATTGGACATTTCAGTCAGAGCACGGTCTTTTACTTTCAACTGGAATGCTTGAGTTTCCAGAATAGACTGAGTGCGGGCCTCTTTAACATTTTGGCTGACTCTTCCTCGCCCCCGAGAACCTCTTCCTCGTCCCCGAGCAGTTCCAGAAATGGCAGATCTTTTTAAGTCCTCCAGCTCTTGCCTTAGTTTGGCATTTTCGACCTCTAAGAACGAGAAGCCTTCATCAGTGACTGGTATTAATGCAGTAGAGGATGAAGCAGCAGATTCATATTGAGCTAATTTCTTCTGCAAATTATTATTTTCTTGCTCCAAGATCTCAGCGATTTGTCTACAGGCTTCAATTTCACCTTTTAGGGTCCTCTCCCTGACGTCATACCCAGCAATGATCTTCTTGTGGCCTGTTTCTGAAGAGAGCTGCTGGTATCTATTTTCATAATCTTCATGTAACAAAGCCATTGATTCGTTATGTTGATTTTGAAGATCCTTTAAGGAACCATGAAGCTCTTCAATCAACTCATAGTAAGCGACATTGTTGGCCACTGCTCGGTCGAGTAAAGCTTTCAAGTATTGATAAGCTTCAATAGCCTGCTCTGAAGCACCGTGACCAAGGATATCAACAATTTCCGATGTACTAAGATCTGCATGACCAGCCTTATAGTATTGATGACATTGCTGCATCAGCTCGGTATCATGAGAAGAGATCAATTCCATTCTAGCAACAAACTAATGACAAGAAAAAGACAACAATCAACAAAAACAAGTTATCGACAACAGAGATGAGCAAAGATATATTTTATTAGATCATCGAAAAGTTACATCATTCGATTACAAGGAAATACAGAAAGGCTACCGAACAACTTCACACCTTTTCCTTGTCCCCCAAGACTTTCTCGGGAGGCTGGGACGAGGAGCTCGGTTGCTCGGTGATAACTACAGCTTGATCGGTAGGAGTCTTCTCGGGAGGAGGAGGCATGGAGGAAATGTCCTCGGTGGCAGATGGTTGAGAGGCAGAAACTTGATCGCCCATAGCCATGGAAGATTCATCTGAAGCAGGTTCATCTTCTTCTTCTTCCACAATTGGTGGAGGAGGACCAGGGAGATGCCGTTGGAATAGCTCAGAATCATCTTGGACTTTTAGCTCTTGCAGAGAAGCTACCCAACCATCATAGAAGTATTTCAACTCCCCATATTGGACTTGGGACGTCATTGCAGCTATCCCTCTCTCCCATCCTTTTTCCCAACCAACACTGAAATTTTTCTTGATTGCAACTTTTCTCCTCGATTTCTCCGAGGAGAGCTTCACCTCCAGTTCCTCTTTCTTAACCTTAATATCTCGCAGAGTAGATATTTCTTCTTCTGCCTTCTTCAATTTATCATCAGATTCCTGATGTTTAACCTCCAAATCTTTAATTTTCTCCTCCAAATTCTTGGAGGTTTCAGCCATCTTCATCTTATCAGCCTCAGCCACAGCCAATTTTTTCTCCCAAACAGTTTTCTCCTCGATGTACTGTTGGTGAGATTCCTTCACAGATTGGGTTAAACCCAACAAAGCATCGTCAACATCGGACGAGGAAGTGGAAGCTTTAATAACTTGATCTTTCTTCACGATGGTATTGAAGCAGTTCACCAACTGAAAGATAAGAAAAACAATAGAGTTAACACAAATACAAGAATTCAAGAAAAAGAAAGAAAGACCAAAGGTATGAGAAATTTACTGAAGAAAGATGGCGAGCAGCTAGGGATGTCAGTGTATCCCTAGGAATTTTTTCATCAATCCCGAGAACCTCGGGTATAACTGAACTCGTTGAAGAACTCGGAAGAATAACTTTTGAGACACCACTACCACCAGTGGGTAGAGAAGATGCAGTTCCAGCAAGATTAACTGAGGATGATTTCCTCAATCTCTTCAAAGGACGGTCAGCAGCATCAACCAAGGAAGAAGTCTTTGTCGGAGAGATGGCAATTACATCAGCAGGAGCATCTTTCTTGCTCGGGGCCACTGGGGGCTTCTCGGCAACTTTGGAGAAACCAGCATCTACTTTTTTAGTCCCCTCTGGGACATCACTTTTGCCTTTCTGGGCTCCAACAGCAGAAGAAGTGTCACCAAATAGAGCAGGAGGAGCTCTCTTCTTGCCCATTCTCTGAGATAGGGGGATATGAGAATCCGAAGATGAACTTTCTGGTGTTGAAGCTGGTTCAACAGGGCGAGCAGTATAAGAGGTTGTGTAACTCTTATACTGTAGTAAATATGAAGCAGATCTAATATGCTCGTCAGCAATGGTCTTATGCAAATTCCAGATAAGTTTCAAATGCTTGATATTCACTTCTGACTCTTTTGGAGTTTTTCTTTTGCTATCAACTGCAAATAAATACATAATGGAATATCAGTCATACATTTTGTCAAACATGATGAAAGCATAATTTCATAAGTAAAATAAAATGAAAAATAAACCTATCCCATTGCCGTATGGGGGGCATCTGGGACCGTTGTATACTTCATTCCCAGATAAAGGCGCATGTTGCCAATTTTTTATGACCAACCCATGCTCAAAATAATCCCTATTTGAGTCAGGGAGATTAACTACAAGAGCCTTATTCAAATACCTAGTTTTTAAATAATAAATATTATCTAGAACGGCCCATTTATAACAAAACATAATTTCAGGGATCCCAATACGAGTCCCATGAGTTAAATTTAATTTGTGCACCCCGTTAATTATTCTCCATGAATTGGGGGCTATTTTTGCAGGAACAAGATCAAAATATTGATAAAACTCAAGACATAATGGGTTTGGTGGAAAGGAAAAACCGCATTCAGCAACAAAAAGACTGGGGAACCAATGTCCCTCAACCAATCGAAAGTAATCTAAAGGCTCAGAAAGAACCTCTAGAGTTACCCACGAAGGAATGGAAAAATCAGAACGGAATTTCTCAACAGATTCCACAATATAAACCATATTGAATAAAAGAGATACAGAAGAAAGAAAGAAGATCTTACAGAAAGAAAAGAGATGTGTTGACAACGAACGGAAACAAAGATGAACGCACAAGAGAAGAAGAGAAGAGAAAGCTTGAATGCAGAGAATGAAAAACGTAGACGACGGTATGGTTACCAAAGAAGTTTAAATACTTTGCATTGGGAAGCGGCGAAAGAAATGATTACCAAAAAGAAACTACTAAACTTCCGGCGGCTAAAAGGACAAAATTTGCACGAATATCAAAGCGCTTATCAAAAAGGCGGAAACTGCGAAATAAGAAGGAAATTTGAATACAATATTCCTAAAACCCGGGAAGTACATTTAATATTGCCATATACCAAGAAAGAATGTTCCATACTCTTCAAAGTTCAAAATATGAAACATTGGGGGCTTCTGTTGATACCAAAATTAATGTGCTGATGTGGACGAAGAAGATGAAGACACGTGTCAATCTACATGGCACAACAGCAGCGAGGAAGATCATTTCCCGACCAACCGTGTTTCTCTCCGAGAAACTCTATCACACCGAGGAACTCTATCATCCCGAGATACTCTAACTACTCCGAGGAACTCTTGATCAACAAGCAACTAAGGCGGTCCGAACTGCATCTCGGCCGTATCATTAATTACCAGACGGACAACTGTTCAACTATCCATTGTATTCTTGACGCACACGTTACATTAAATGTATTACCCTTTCATATGTAAATCATTTAATGTATTGGACCTTTCATGTACAGCCTCAAGGCTATAAATACATTGTATCTCCCTCATTCAAAGGGGGGAATTTCTTGAGAGAATTTGTAATCAAGAATTCCACAAACACTCAGCAATAACATAACAGTGGACGTAGGCTTTATTCCTAGCCGAACCACTTTAAAAATCTTTGTCTTATTTATTTATCTGTGATTGAATAATTAGAGCAATCTAGTTTTTTACATCAACACTTAGCAAACCAAACATGTTGGTTAAAATTCCTTAATTCTATGTCGAAATTCGACCATTACCCTTATTATAAACCTCACATATTATTATTATTATTATTATTATTATTATTATTATTATTATTATTATTATTATTATTATTATTATTATTATTATTATTATTATTATTATTATTATTATTATTATTATTATTATTATTATTTCACCCCCGAACTATTGATTTTTTACATAATCTACAAAAAGGTCAATCAAAAGGGGTTTTGTAAATTTAGGACATATTGTAATATGTATTTTGGAAATAAGACAACAAACATTTTATTTATAGTTTTAGTCCCTATTTTTGAAAAAAGTACATAATCTACAAAAAAAATATTAAAAATTTATTGAAAATGAGTTGGGTGTAAGAAATAGATAGTTTCGGAGGGCTTGGTGTAATTTATTTGTGCCTTTGCTATTATTATTATTAATGGAGAAGAGGGAATGGCCATAATTTTTTGGTCTGCTCCTAAAAAGTCAATTATACTCTTAAGAGGATTAGAGTTATTACTTAATTATAAAAAATAAATATGAATTAATAATAACAGTAAAATATTTTAAAACAATAGTTTGATAGAAAAAATAAAAACATCAACAAGTTATACACTCGTAATATTATATGAAATATTTTTTTTAAATCAATAAATATATAGTTTTAATAATACTAGTTTTTAAATGATCAAGTATTGCACACCCATCGCATAATTATTAATTATTATTATTATTATAGAGGATCCTTAAACAATTGGAAAGTTTAGAGGACGAATCCATCTAATAACATAATATAATTTTGGTGTCTCATCTTAGATGATTGACACGTGACAACACTAATAAATGTAATAAAGACTTGCTATTAATAATGCCATAATTGAAAATCCAACAGATTTCTTGAAAACTAAAGAGATTCAAACAAATACACGTTACTCATCTTTAGTATATATAAAGTTGATCCCTCTCTCCTCCCATCACATAATGAGAAATGAAACTCTTCCTCTCCTTCATTACCGCTGCCCCGCAACTGTTCAAATTCCTCTCTATTCCCATTACAGAATAAGAGATGGCCGATGACCTTCCCTTTCTTCTTAAATCTACTCCATGACTTTTATCCTCACCGTTCCTAATTCCCAATCTCCTCTCTCTCCTCCTTTTTGCTCAGAAAAAATACCATTTTTTAACGTTGATTTTATGAACCATCACTCATTTTTGTATATGCTCTTCGAGTCACCTTCTTAAGTGACCACCCTTATTTTCCAGTCTCTGAAATCAAAATTTCCATATCACAAGGTTTAGCACCTTCATTAACGCAAATCCAGATTTGCAATCACAATGCTTTTCTTTCTATAAGGGGCACAGACACGTTTGTTTCCACAAAGAAAGGTGCTTCATTTTAGCTCACTTCATAAGAACCCTTTAATGGTGTTCACAACAGGACACTTTATTGCTTTTCTTGATTTTGAAATGACGACTTCTTTCTTTCATCCCTTATAAATAGTCCGTTAAGTGGCATATTTCTTCAAACTTTATTTACTCTATTTTTCTAAGATTATACAGGACTCCTCTATTAGGGTAGATTAATTAAAGTTCTAGATTTTATTTTAGCGAAAAAGGTTAGTAATTTATGTATTTTTCAATTGAATGCATGCATAAACCTATTTTTAAGCAAGATTCCCTTCAAGAAAAGTGGGCGGGTATGGTTTATGTTTACCTCCTGTTATAGATTTTTGTTATTGAGGTGTGCATGATAAGAAAATTTGTAGCTAAAAAATTATGCTTATAATTTTTTTTTTGCATCATTACACATTAATTTGGTTGTAAACCACTCTGTCACCTCCCAAGGTATGTGCTTCAAGTGTTTGCATAAACGCGAGGCTGAAAGTTTATGTTTGTATAAATGTTTAGAGAACTGAAAAATGCTTGCAAACTAAAGAATTACCCCATGAAAAACGAATTGTTAAAAATAGGTTGTGCCCTACCAGCACAGATTGCACTCTTTGATTTCTTCACTTCAATATTAAGGTTCGCTTTATGTTTAATAAATATATAATTTTTTAAGTTTTGTCATTAATGAGCTCTTATGGAAAAGAGATGGAGTATTTTATTTCTTATTATGTAACGGGATAAGAGAGGGATTAATTATTGTAACACCCCGCCCGTCCGGGGAGAGGGAACGGAGCGCTAATGCGATAAAATAAATCCGAATCCACAAATCACAAGGTATAGATCATCTAAACAAACCCAAAATAATATAAATCCACTAATTTCAATCTCTTCAATTACAACAAGTCTCTCGAATTACATACAACAACTAACTCGAAAATAAAATACAAATCTCCAAAGCTCTATACATCAAAATAATACATATCTTTCCCAAACAATCCTCGCTAAAATCAATTTCCATAGCGCCCCAAAATCTGCGCTAACCTGCCACTAAAAGAAAATATGAGGAAGTACACAATACGACAAGAAAGATGCTCAACAAATAAATTAGCGGTGAATAAAACGTAACAACACGAGTACGAATATTCAAATCAAAATGCGAATCTCAAAGCATTTATCAATATAATTTCTCAACAACACATCAATGGGTAACCAGGCCTCACCCCATTCGCATATGCTTTATCAAGCCATAGCCGGGAATAGGTATTTTGGCGGGTTCACAACATCCGTGCCATATTAAAATCTCATGACAACGTGCTCAATAACAATATAATGATAGCACATGAATCAAAATAATTTCAACAATTATTTTCCAGATTTCAATGAATTTATCAATTCAAATATGAGTTCAATTAACAAGAATTCAAAGAGAATGGCACTCGCGATATTTAAGTAGCATATTGTGTAAAACCCCATACCTCAAACCATGATGAGAAACTAATGATCACATCCTCAAGATCAACTCAAAAGATCTACAAAATCTTCTTCAAGAACCTCCAACAAAATAGCCCCTAGAACACCTCTAATCTAAGGTTGGAACTCACAAATCTCAAGGGTCAATGTGTATATAAAAAGAAGAGGAATATAAAATATATTTGCTGGCAAAATTTGTGCCAAAAGTATGTTAAAAGGGTTGCCCACGACTTCCTTTTATAATGCAAAGAAATGAAGAGTTGGAAGTCAAAACAACTCCAAGAGTTAAAAACATTTAAAAATCATTTTAAAATCCGTTTTAACTCCGTTTTCGAAACCGTTTGAAATTCCCACCTTTAAAAATAATAACCAACATATTTGAGCAATAAAAATAATTTTATCAAAAACTTTATTTTCCTCCATTTTCCAAAAATTAATTAAAATAGCCCAAAATTACGCGAGTTGTTACAATTATTACATACACGTCTCTTTATCGGGTGTTTTAGCTATAACTTATATATATATATATATATATATATATATATATATATATATATATATATATATATATATATATATATATATATATATACACACACACTAATAATATGTATATATACAACTTTTTGCAGGTGGCCTACCATAATGCAATAGGAAATTGAAAGACCAATGACATTCAAATAATCAAATAGTAATGTTATTTCTAATTTGAATTTTTTCTAAGATTATAGTGTCATTCGTGAAATTTTATATGTTGTTTAATATTAACTTTTATTTATTTAAAATAACATTACCATAATCAGCATTAACTTAATCAACATAATTTTTTATGCGCGCTATGAAAATGATCAAATATAATCTTTATAACTACGGCCACGCAACGCGTGGCCTGCAATTTTTCATACAGAACTCAAAAAAATATTTTCCATAAAAAATGTATAGTTTTCTAAGACAATTTATAAATATTTTATACATATCTTTATAAAATCAGGTTTATAATTTTTAACTTCTTTTCTTTACATAAATTTTACTTTAAAAGGCTGCTCTTACAAATATAAATGTAATCATTTCAGGAAAACTATTTTTATAAAGTAACTTTTACTCACAAATTTTATAGAACGTTTTAGAAAACTATAAATTTTATTATAAAAAATATTTTTGTAGGTTATAAATAAAAAACATTTTATAATAAACAATTTTTCATATATAACTCAAAAAAATATTTTTTTTATAAAAAACGTACACTTTTCTAAAACAATTTATAAATATTTTATACTTATTTTTATAATATCAGGTTTTGTAAGAAAAATTATAAAAAAAGTATTAACACTATAGTTTTATAAAAAATAATTATATATTTTATTTTTATAAAAACAGTAATGTTTAAATTAATAATTTATATTTATAAAATAGTTATATATATATATATATATATAGACGTGTGTGTGTGTTTTCTATTCTTTTGATTTTTTTAATTCCTCTTTCTTCGTCATTAAATATTATTCTTTCTACATTTCAATTTTATATGCAAGTATTTGTTTCTCATCAAATATCCTACCAATGAATTATATATATTCGTTATTCTTTTATCAATTTTTTGCATTAAAAGCACCTCTGTTTTTGTAAGCATGACCGTATTGCATTATAGAATAAGAACTTCAAATCACCCGCACATCACGAGGCTAAAAATTAATACATAATTCAATTGGAACAGTACACTTGGTTGAAATATACCTACACGCTACAGTCTACGGAGATTCATATGGTATGCCATCTTGGTCTCCACGTGCCTAAAGCATTTTTCTTTCTTGTAACCTTTCCATGTGAATGCGTTCTACCTAGTTGTTGTTTCTTTATTTAGTCAAGGGTATTTTTTTTTTTTAAAAGATGAAGAAAACGACAGATCGGAATTAGCAGACAAGTAGAGCCTGTGGATTAAGCAGGATTAGATTTAAGAATTTGTTGGGACCGGGTAAACATATATGTTGAAGGCTAATAGACCGGGTAAATTTACATTATAGCTTTCTCGTTTATTTTCATATTTCTTTTCTTTTAACCCTCAAATCTTTCAATCATCCTTAAATATGGTATTAAATATGACACTTGTATGTAAGTCTCGTGTTTTAAAAAAATGATATATAAAATTACGGTGCATTTATGGGTTAAACAAGACGGGCCTAGCAAAATACTAATTGCCCAATATTGTTTGAAAAAGTTAACATGTGTAAAAATATGATTAAATTTTGCTCCGTTGAGCTACACGCCAAGTTAGAAAGAGCTTATAAGCGAACGGATATGAATTGAGTTCGAGTAGTTTGAATTTTTTATATTATTTTAATATAATTATTAGTAATCAAAACAAATTCAAGTCAAGCTAAATAAAGTATGGGTTTAAAATCAAGTTCAAATTTAAGTCGATTATTTTACGATTTGATCTCGAACAAACTTTACTCAAACAAGGACATAGTAGAGCTAGATTAACACGAAATGAGTCATGAAAATCATAAATTGAGATGAATAGAGTATGAGTCTTTCTACGACGATTCATAATTTTGACACACTTGATATCACAAACTAACGTCTTGCATCTGTATTGACTCATATTTGTATCCAATTGTAGCGCATTCCAGACACATATCAATACGTATGTGACATGTCACTGCGTTGCAATCATGATTCGATCTAAAATTATTAATAAAATATTACAAATGTGTCACGAACAGATCTTCAATGAATAAAATACTCTAGTAATGAATAATCTTTAATAGACACATATTTGATGAGGACAGCAGACATGAATAATCTTCGATTGACATATATTTTTCAAGCATAGTGGATGCATAATGTATGTTTTAAATTAATCCCAGTAATTATTTGAGATAATTTAGAATTACCCTGTTTCCCATAATATTAAACTAGTGAGAACTTCCAGAATGAAAGAACATTTCAACCTACATATTTGTCGAAAGAGAGAGAAGTGTTACCCTTACCCCTAAAAAAAGAGAAAAAAAAAGGGAAACATGTGTTGGAGTTTTGTTATGGAAAGAACGAAATAGATAAATTAATTTCTTCAAGGCACGTTCATGGAATGCTTTCTTTTAGGCAAAATTTCTCCCAATCCGGTTAAGACAAAATCAGAGCCGCGAGTACACTATGGATTTTATAGAATCTGCCTTCAGGATACAATGCAGTGTATGAACAGTTGTTTGATTCAAACTATGTACTGTTTCATCAAACCGAGAACACTCTGAATTTGTAACTTTATAATGCCAAAGTATAGAGGACGGAGAGAGGAGAAACTAGCAATTTTCGGTGTCCAAAACAGAGGCCTGAAACTCTTTTTATAGCCATTTATGTGACTGTTCTTCAACAATCACAGCTCTTCATGGAGTGACTCAGCAACCGTTGGATCGTGTCTGTTTGGAACAACTGCGATCTAGAGGTTCAGATTATGCGTCCCATCGTAAGCGAATGGACATCCCCGCACGTGCGAAGTGTCAAGTGCGCGTTAAAGCGCACAATGCGCCCTAAGTCGCCCAATCGCCCTTTCGCGCGTCGCGTGTCGCGATTGGTGGTGCTTAAGCACCACCGCGATCCGTAGGATCATAGCCTCTTATTTGACTTGTCAACTAAGAATCTTAGTTGTCCTTTAGTTGATATACCACTACTTTTTGTAGTATTCTTCCAATGTGGGACAATATGGGATTTTGAGCACTCCCATATCTTTCACACCCATTTGCTCATGTTTCTACCTTCTAAATTAAAACCCAAACTATGTTTAAAATAAAACACCAATAATATAATAAAATATTAACAACTAAAAAATAAAATATCAATAAATATTGGAATTTATCCAACATTCCCCCACCAATTTCAATATACACAAGAGAGCAAAGCAAAAAAAACAATAAATAACTTTTGGCATTATCGCTAAAATCTAGTACATAAATGAGAAGTGTCTTTCGGACTTGAACTTCCATATAGTGAAAATAATTCAAAGCTTCATCAAGGTGCTGTGGTGAACGTATCTTGAACCAAGGACCTTTTGAGACTAGCCGGAACTATCACACATACCGATTTATGAGTTTATAAGTGTTCTTCTAGCATGCACTTTTATGGCCTTGTGTTGATCTTGATTTCACGAGCGCTTTAAGATCGGTCTTGATTCCATAGAAAGCGGCCACACTTTCGACACTCGTATAGGTAAATCAACTTTAGTGATTCTGCGAGTCACACTTATATGATTTATTAAGAAGTAATCTTCATCCTCTAACATGCAGAAAACCAACACTAGGCACACAGGAATGGAACTTTTTGTATAAAATTCCTAGTGTTCCATAACTATAATTTAACTTGTTTGTACCACATTGAACTCTATCTATATTTTTAAGATATGAGTTGGGTTCCCATTAAATATAGTTGTGTTATTTAATAGACCTTAGTCCCATTCCTTTTGAGGTGATATATCATCTCTCTAACAAGACCTTTAGTCAGAGGATCTGCTAAATTCTTGTTCGTTTTAATATAGTCGATTGTAATTACTCCTTCCTTGCGTAATTTTCTTATAATTTGATGCCTTAGACTAATGTGTCTAGATTTTCCGTTGTAAGTTTTGTTCGAAACTTTATAAATTGTGGCTTGGTTATCACAACTTATCATAATAGAAGGTGATGGATTTTTCCATAAAGGAATATCATACAACACATTTCTAAGCCATTCTGCTTCTTTACATGCATCTTCTAGGGCTATAAATTCAGATTGCATTGTTGAATCTGATACACATGTTTATTTCTTGGATCCCCAAGAGATAGTTGCTCCTCCTAGCGTAAAAATCCAACCAGTAGTTGACTTGGATTTTGATTCAATATTATTCCAACTTGAATCACTATATCCTTCTAAAACAGATGGATATCCTACATAATGTAAGCCATAATCCAAAGTCCTCTTCAGGTATCTAAGCACCCTAGAAATTGCATTCCAGTGCTCTTGTCCTGGATTACTTGTAAATCTACACAATACACTTACTGCATAAGCAATGTCTGGTCTAGTGCAATGCATGGCATACATTAGACTCCCAATAATACTAGCATATTTAAGTTGGTTCATAACACGCCCAGTATTTTTTATTAATTTGATGCTAGGATCCACTGGTGTAGCAGCTGGCTTAAGTTCAAAATGATTATATCTTTTTAGAACTTTTTCTATATAATGAGATTGAGATAACGCTAAAGAATTATCCTTTCTCACAATTTTGATTCCTAAAATCACATCAGCTTCTCCAAGATCTTTCATATCAAATTTTGATGAAAGAAACCTTTTGGTTTCTTCAACATATTTGAGATTAGACCCAAATATTAACATGTCATCCACATATAAGCAAATAATAACACCAACACCATTTTCAAAAAAATATATATACATTTGTCGGCATCATTAACTTTATATCCATGGGATATAACAATATTATTAAACTTCTCATGGCATTGCATAGGAGCTTGTTTAAGGCCATAAAGAGATTTAACCAATTTACACACTTTCTTTTCTTGGCCAGGCAAAACAAACCCTTCGTGTTGTTCCATGTATATCTCTTCTTCTAAATCACCATTTAAAAATGCAGTTTTAACATCCATTTGATGAATAACTAAATTGTGAATAGAAGCAAGAGATATCAATATCCTAATGGAAGTGATTCGAGCAACAGGAGCATATGTATCAAAGTAATCAATTCCATATTTTTGCTTATAGCCTTTAGCAACTAGTCTTGCCTTAAATTTATTTATAGAACCATCCGGATTTAATTTTCTTTTAAATATCCATTTGCACCCAATAGGTTTAGCCCCGGGGGGAAGATCATAAATAACCCAAGTTTGATTTGACAAAATTGAGTTCATATCATCATTTATTGCTTCTTTCCAAAAGACAACATCCCTAGATGTTACTGCTTCATGAAATGTGGTCGGTTCATCTTCTACATTAAGAACAAATTTAGTTTTATTCTTAATCTCATTTAAATCCCCTTCAACTAAATAAATAACAAAGTCAGGCCCAAATGTTTTTTCAGTTCTTTGTCTTTTACTCCTTCGTGGTTCAACTTCATTCGTTGTTTCCGAAGAAGATATAAGTTGTGAATTTTCTTCTAAATTTGAGGAGTCAACAGTCGGATTATTATTTTCTAAACCTTGATTCAAAGTACTAAACTTTGTTAGATGTTCAAAGAATTGCACATCCACCGACTCAATGATTTCTTGAGTTTCAAGGTTCAAAAATCTATAAGTCGTACTATTACTAGAGTATCCAATAAAAACACATTTGTAAGTCATATTTCCTAGTTTAGGTCTTTTAGATTCGGGTTTTCTTACATAAGCAAGACATACCCAAACTTTAAGACGTCTAAGATTAGGCTTACGATTAAACCATAATTCATATGGTGTAATATCCTTATTTTTCAATGGAACTCTATTTAAAATATAACATGCGGATAAAACAGCTTCTCCCCACATCGACAAAGGTAAACCAGAACTGATTATCATTGAATTTATCATTTCAACTAAAGTCCTATTTTTCCTTTCCGCCGTTCCATTTTGTTGTGGCATATATGGCGCCGTAACTTGATGTATTATCCCATGAGTATTACAAAATTGTATAAACTCACTCGGGTAATATTCACCACCCCTATCAGATCGTAGGACTTTAATTTTTTGATTTTGTTGAGTTTCAACTTCTGCTTTAAAAATTGGGAATTTCTCGAAAACGTCATCTTTACTTTTAAGTAAATATGTATATGCATACTTAGAGTAATCATCAATGAAAGTTAAGAAATATTTCTTTCCACCACGAGTCATATTACTCTTCATATCACATACATCACTATGAATAAGATCAAGCATTTCGGATTTCCTCTCAACAGATTTGAACGACTTTCTAGTTATCTTCGATTGAGCACAAATTTCACATTTAGAAAGGTTATCAAATTTACAATCCGAGATTAAGCCGAGATTAGTCATATTTTTTATACTTCTATAATTCACATAACCTAATCTACTATGCCATAAAGAAATAGACTCAACCATATAAGCAGAACTAATATCATTGATTACATTAATTTTGATCATGCCATTACAAGAGTACCCTTTGCCAATAAATTGGCCATTCTTAGACAAAACAAACTTATCAGACTCATACACTAGTTTGAAACCTCTCTTATTGAGAAGGTCCCGAAACACAAGATTTTTACACATATCAGGTACATGAAGTACATCAATTAGAGTAAGTGTCTTTCCAGAAGTTAGCTTCAATTCCACTGTGCCTTGTCCAACTACATTGGTGCGAAAATTATTTGCCATCTTCACTTCTTTTCCATAAATTTCTTGATATGTTTTGAATGAAGAGTGGTCTTTGCATATGTGGACCGCTGCGCCGGTATCCAGCCACCATCCACTTTCATTATCAATTGAATTTGCTTTGCATACAGTAGCAATAAGATCTTCAACATTGTTGGTTTCCTTTGACCCTTGTTTTTCCTTAAATGCCTTCTTTTTAAGACGACATTTTCGAGAATAATGGCCCGATTTGTCACAGAAGAAACATTTTCCCTTCTTTTTCTTATTTGCACCTTGGTTCTTGAATTTTGAATCATTCTTTGCTTTAAATTTTGAGTCTTTGGTAATCTTGGATTTTTGATCCTCAACCATATTAGCTTTTGAATAACCCTCACCTTGTTCATCCTTCTTTTCATGAATACGAGTATCTTCTTCAATACGAAGGTGACGAAGAAGGGATTCCACAGTATAAGTCTTTTCATCATGATTAATTTTTTTCTTAAAGCCATTCCAAGAGGATGGAAGTTTTAAAACAATCACCCCTACTTGAAATTCATCTTGAAGATTAATACCAGCGGCTTTAAGGTCACCAACAATTTGTTGGAGTTCATGGGCTTGTGCAACGACAGATTTATCATTACTCATTCTAAAATTCATATAGTTTGAAATTAGAAACTTACAGTTGCTCGCTTCCTCGTTTTGATACTTTTTCTCCAAAGCCTTCCATAATTCCTTTGCCGTTGGAATCATTCGATGAGCGCTATAAATAGTTTGAGACAAAGCATTGAGCATGTGTCCTCGACACATAAATTCGTCTTCTTTCCTCTTCACACGTTTTTGCTTTATTTCTTCGGTGTCTTCGGGTGTGGGCTCGGGAATTTGTTCAAGGTTATCATCTAGAATGTATGCAAGTTTTAGTGATGTGAGGAAGAACATAACTTTATCTTGCCAACGGGTGAAATTTTCGCCATCAAAACGGTCGAGTCGGATTAAGTCTTGAGTCATGACTTGGATAGATTGTGCCACAGTTCCTTCCATTTGAGTGGAGTAATATGAATAAGATTTATTTTGCCTAAAATTGTTGGAGTTTTGTTATGAAAAGAACGAAATATATAAATTAATTTCTGCAAGGCACGTTCTTGGAACGCTTTCTTTTAGGCAAAATTTCTCTCAATCCGGTTAAGACAGAACCAGAACCGCGAGTACACTATGGGTTTTATAGAATTTGCCTTCAGGATACAATGCAGTTTATGAACAGTTGTTTGATTCAAACTATGTACTGTTTGATCAAATCGAGAACACTCTGAATTTATAACTTTATAATGCCAAAGTATAGAGGACGGAGAGATGAGAAACTAGCAATTTTCGGTGTCCAAAACAGAGGCCTGAAACTCTTTTTATAGCCATTTCTGTGACTGTTCTTCAACAGTCACAGCTCTTCATAGAGTGACTCAGCAACCGTTGGATCGTGTCTGTTTGGAATAGCTGCGATCTAATGGTTTAGATTAGGCATCCCATTGTAAGCGAATGTACATCCTCTACACGAAACGCTACGAGTTCATCTAACGGGTTAGATCAAGTCGTTTCGGATTTTAAACCTTTTGATCGGATTATTTAATCACAACCGTTGATCTGTTTTACCTCGTCAAAACTTTAAGCTCCCACGCTCCAAGCGACGATGCGCATGTGCCAAGTGCGCGTCAAAGCGCGCAATGTGCCCTAAGTCGCCCTTTCGCGCGCCACGTGTCGCGATTGGTGGTGCTTAAGCACCACCGTGATGTGTAGGATCATAGCCTCTTATTTGATTTGTCAACTAAGAATCTTAGTTGTCATTTAGTTGATATACCACTACTTTTTGTAGTATTCTTCCAATGTGGGACAATATGGGATTTTGAGCACTCCCATATCTTTCACACCCATTTGCTCATGTTTCTACCTTCTAAATTAAAACCCAAACTATGTTTAAAATAAAACACTAATAATATAATAAAATATTAACAACTAAAAAATAAAATATCAATAAATATTGGAATTTATCCAACAACATGGTATAAGCTTCTCATTCAAAGTAATAGAAGAAGCTTTTGTCCAAAAAAAATAATAAAAGAAGCCATTTTAAAGAATATTTAACAATGAAAGCTTAATTTTGTTTTGAGATTTGAGTATTTATTCTTAGTTTAAAGATTTATTTGTAGCGACTTCCGTATTTTTATTTTTTAATTGTCGGTCATCTTGTAATGGATATGCAACACGTGTCATTTTTTGTAAAAATGAATATGGACTATTAGAGGCGGTTAGAAGACGGTCAAGTCGATTTCTGATCATTACGAAACTTAATACAACATAAAAAAGAATAATAATATACTCTCCGAACAAACTTACCTATCAAATACCGAAAACCATCTACCTTAATCTCTTTTCCAAAAAGCAATGCCTTAATACTCTCACAGGTTTAAAAGGAAAGTGCCAACTCATAATTTTGCTCAAGGAGATTTTCTTAATTTTTAAACTTTATTTCAGATTGATATATAATTAGTTATGCTTTATTTTATGGTCATTTTTTTAAAATAATGGTTTATAAGAAAAAATAGTTTTTATTATAAAAATAGCATTTAGTTATTAAAAAATTGTTTTTTAACGTTTTTATCTACAATAACATTTTATAAAAATAGTTTCAACATTTATTAACCTTAAAAATAGGTTTTTTATAAAAAAAAAGTTTTTTAACTTTTTTCCAAAAAAACAGTTATATGTTTTTAACAATATATACAAAACATTTTTAAAAAAATAAAAAACTGATTTATGTTATAAAACGTTATTTTTATAATAAAATTCTTGGACACAAAAATCTCAACTGACGGTTTCCATAAGTTTTGAACCCTAAACAACTAATACAAAAACTGTTGGACTCAAACTCAAACTAATGAGAACCTCTAGACCCAAAACAGTAATATTCCTTTAGTTTAAAGTTAAATAAACAATTGGTTTAAGCTGGAAAAAAATTTCGAAGGCGAATAAATTTAGTCCAATTTTTTCGTATTTTTATTCTTGTAGTCAATTTAGGTTTGGAGTCCACTAGTTTTATTTGGATCGTGTTTGTAAAACCTAATATTACATGTTGTGTCATGTTTTAATTGCACTGTGTTTGTGTTTAGTAAAAAATTAAATGTCATGTAGTGTCATGTGTAATTTGGGTCATATTCGCATTAGGATAAAAAAAAAAAATTGTCGCGCCTTATCGTGTAACTTCGCATTTTAAATTAGTATTGTGATGAAAAAATTGTGACGTGTCATGTCTCTTTTATTTGCATTGTGTTCAAGTTAGGTTGAAAAAAAAGATTTGGTGTTGTTGCGTGTTGTGTCACGTTTTAAGCCACGCGACATGGTAAAGACACGAATTTTTTTCCTAACGTGCAGACAACCCAAATTACACACGACATTACGTGAAATTTATTTATTTTACTCAACACGAGTGACTTTATTTATGCGCACTTGTACAGTTGATGCGTTAATTTTCCAAGTTGCAAATTCTTTTTTAAGATTGGTGTAAAACAGTTTTTTATTGTATAAAAACAAATTTATTATTTTGTTGTTTTTAGGATTAATATTATTTAGGTCATATTCGCGTTGGTAAAAATATAAAATTTTGTATTGTGTGGTGTCATGTTTTAATTAATTCGTGTGTGGTAAAAAAAAACATGTCGTGCCATGCCATTTTTATTTGGATTGTATTCATGTTAGGTGGAAAAAAATCATGTTGTTGTGCATTTTGTCCCGCCTTAATTCGGTAAAAAATAAGGTGCAACTTAAGATTTGTTTATTTATTAAGTATTTACCCTTTATTCTTAATTAATTTAATTAAGAATTCAAATCAAGCTAAAAAATTTGTAGCTATAGTGAAACTCACTCTCAAGTGTTTTTAATTTTTATGGAGATCAGTTAAAATTGGTATGGCTATCAAGTAATTACTAGTTTGCTTTGATTACGCCAATATACATGTGAACGTTCGATTTAGTGTCGAGAGGGAACAAGCGGTAAGACTAGCACTGCTCTTTAAAAAATACATGAGATATAAGGTCATCTATAATGGGATATTTAAACTTATGTGTTTAAGGTGCAAAAACTGATGTGGGCTCACAGTGGGATCCTTTAATTTTCGGGGGAAATGTAGGACTTATGGGCATTTGGGATGGTATAAATTACATCCTGGTAAAAGTTCCACGTTTATCTCACAAACGTGGAACATTTCCACGTCTGTTACAGACATGGAAATGTTACACATTTGTAAAACAAACGGTTATTTTTTGCTCGTTACAATCTAGCCGTTACAATTCCAATAGTTGCCCACTCTTACAACCCCTATATATACTACCCTTATTTACACTACAACCCACACAAATTCATCATTCCTCACTTTCAATAATCCTTTCTCACTAAAAATTCATCCCTTGAATTTTTTTAAACATTTTGTGATAATATTAGATATTTGTATATTTTATGACATGAAGTTTGTCGTAAAATTCAAAAGAAGAATTGCAAATAAAAAAATTCGAACCCATTCCTGATAATCGGCACCCTAAAGAGACTGTACCTATATCTCGATCGATGTTGGATATTCAGTGAGGCGTGATACGTCACTAACGAAATTGGCAATATAACAGTGTCACCAAATGTTGATTTTATCAACATATGCGCAATAGTATTCATAACATGTAGGAGATTTATATTCAAATTCAAGTTGTCGAATAAGTTAAACAGCGAATTGATATGTTCAGATTTTCTTCTATTTGTGCCCAAGGATTCCCTAATTCAGACAATATATTAGTAAAGTGCCTAGCATCCAAATGGTCTTTCGAGATGCATATGCTTCATTTTTCGTATGTTGATGTTGGAATAACTTTATTGGATTTTGTTCATATAACAGGTGCGTATTTAATTAAAAATTTTATAAGTAGTACATGAAACATTTCATTTGAAATTATAATTTGAATAAGTGAAATTATTTATATTTTGTAGGAATTACAATAGGTCTGGGAGACGCATTGTCACCATTTCTGATGGAATCCACGGGGACCGTTGATACATTGATTGAAACATATTTTCTTGATGTTAATAATTATCACATTTTCGGGAGAAATACTTTTGTAATATCTGTAAAAAAAATATTTGCTAGAATAGTGGAATACACGGGACAATCATCACCCTACAACTTTCCTACAAATATCGAGGATATTTATAATGTTTGTTCTCGGCACGGTATTCTTTCCTAATTCGAATGTCGCTATTCTAATTGATTGGACCCAGTACTTAGAAGATTTACATATATATAGCATTATTAAACTGGGGCTGTGATATATTTGCGAGGATATTTTGCGCATTAGATATAGCCAGACGTTTATAGGTCAAACAACTCAATTACACGTGGAAACTATTGGAAGGACTAAATTTGTTAGTATATTTTATATTTATTATTATATATAAATTCCATATGTGTATTTATGAAAAATTTTGTACTCATAATTAATTCGTAATTTTGCAGTATTTGGCATATGAGTACTTACATATCGCTTATCCCCCTTTGCTTAGCTGATGCCAAAGAAACATGGCCTAGAATGACTCGTTGGAGGATAGATCAAACGATGATTATTTCGGGCCAAATGAGGTTCAAAGCAACTACAATGCAAGAGCAATTAGAGATTCGAAGCCAGTGCCTATTACTTAGCCGCCATTTAAAGGGCTCATACAAAATGAAGATCCTTGGTTATAATTGGCTAGAGACTTGTCGGTACGCCAGTATATGCTGTTAGATCCATAATTAGGAGGTGGATGATACTTAAATGATAGGTGTCACAAACATTTTACGAGTAACATCTCCATCCCGCCAAATCCACAATTACATAATGTCTTACTTGGTGCGTTCACACATTTTTATCGGAACAACAATTGGGATTTTGTTGGTGAATATTTAATCAATATTAACCAAGGAGATTGGAACAATTATTGGAGTCGTGTCTCTCGCGGTTGTATACTAGCTTCATTATTTCGGTGGGTTAACCATAATGGGGTGGGATTTGCGACTGTAATGCCTAATGACAATAGAATTTCGAATACACCTCCGTTGACACCAGGCAATGCGATTTATCACACACAATATCCCTCGAAATCATCTCATCGTTTAATTCCATTAAGGTGGGAAGTTAAAGAGATAGGTTATGATGGTAGTACAAGGGTGGTTGAAATAGCGAGGCCATGTCAACGTAGTCATATGCACCTCCGGTTGATACACACGACGGAGGATAAAAGAACTATGTTCCTTAAACGTGAAGTTTTTGGAAATGTGTCCGAGAGCATTATGTGGAAAGAGAAAGAGTACATATTTGTAACACCCCATATTTTTTAGTATTAAATATTTAATTAATTCAGTTATTTTAAATTACACGTGTGATGTAATTTATTTGAATTAATTATTATGTGTTTATTAAAATATTAATCGGGAGAGGTAATGATTAATATTTATGCAATATAATTACTAAATTAGTAGTAAAGAATTATTTTACGTCATAGCGTGTGATAGTGACGTGACAGTGTTATATCTCAACCGAGAGTCAAGTTTAGACTGTATGAGGTCGAGATAGGAAATTATTTTAGGGTAACTTGGATGGCGATTTCGAGGTAACGATTGGTTTCAAATGGGTTGAAATGATTAAAATAGTGTACTTGGGAGTAGTAATTGGGTCCCATGTCCATTTTAGACATAATCGGGACCCCACCAGGGTATTCGAGTATGGTCTTGGCCCGTTAGCCTAATTTCGAGATTAGGAATATTAAACCTAAGTTTTAGAGTTAGAGGTAGCCATAACTCAGATTCAAAATTCTAAAAATTGAGAGAAGGGAGAAAAGAAGGGAATTTTAGAGCCCAAATTCAAGGAGGAATTGGGTGTGCTTTGTCAAATCCGTCTTCTACAATACGAACCTAGAAAGGCAAGTAGCTCATGTTCATATCATGGTAGGTGCAGACAAACTAGTTTTGGGGGAGGGTTATCACATGAAAAATTGATTTTGGGGGATTTTGACATTGTATGTAGAACTAATATTCAATTGAAGTTGAAATACTATAATAAATTATTAGAATCTAATTTATAATTGAAATCCAGTAGTTAATTTCATTTCATTTGGATTATAGAATCAAATTGAATGGGAGGACTGTATAAAATTGAGAAAACCCAATTCATGAAATAATTAATTTTAATGAGAAATCAGAGATGTTTAAATGATTATAACCTATTTTTATGTGTGATAAACATTGAGTGTTCTTGGGGTAAATTTTGAGAAAGATCCATGGAGGTTTGGGTGAGCAACAATAGAGAAATTCGATTGGGGAAGAAGAGTTGTCGGAGCAGCATCGATCGATCGATCGATGATGCCTGTTTCCAAGAAGATTCGCTTGTTTTTATTTTTTTTACTCTATTTCCTTTGGGTTTTTCCCTAGGCCTGTTTATTTAGTGAAAAATAAATAGGGGGCCTATTACTTAGTGTTCATGAGTGATTGTATTTAGGATTAGAGAAAATGCGATGAACTTAATTAATGAATTGAGTGAAATAAATTCATAAATTTTTAAATATGGGTCAATTGGGTGAGTTCGGGTATTTTAGTAAGTGAAACTACATTAATTATTTAATGTATGTGAAATGAAATAAAATCAAGAGTCAAAAAATAGACTCAGGGGTTATGGGCTAGTTCTATGGATATTAGGCACGGGTTAGCCGGATTTATTTTTAATTATATATATATATATATATATGTGTGTGTGTGTGTGTGTGTGTGTGTGTGTGTGTTTTATAAAAATCGGTGTGCATGATATTTATGTGAAAGCATACCCCTCCAGTGCTATTATCAGAGGTTGCGCGATGTGGATGAATTCCCTAGCTAGTGAATGCAGGGAGAGTATAGTCCCCATGTCATATCGTCTGTTATTTTATTATGTGATTTATTTTCGAGGTGAAACGTTTTGGGTATGATTCGATCTCACTCTCGGGAAAATATGACCGCCTTCACTACATTTACGATTTTATTTACCTATTTCGGTGCGAGTTAATCGACTTATGGTAACCGGGTTAAAGTGAGTATACTTAGGATGTGATGGCATTATAGAGACAAGCATCCAGTGAGTTATTACTCGAGATGACGATTATTATATGCGACATATGTGCTATTGTTGTAGTATAATTATACGTATATAATAGAGTAGATAATTATACACGGGTTAGAAAATATAAAGTGTGAATGCATTATTTATATAACTAGTATGGATGTTATATAACCAGTTAATTAGAATTAATTAACTAAGTTAAAAGGTAAAATAACTTAGGAACTAAAGGGAGGAAATACTTGGGATAGAGTCGAGTGACAGAAATATATGTAACATGACTAGTTAGGTAGGGGTAGTATAACTAATTTGGTTAGCAGGTAAGCATTAGGTATGCACAATATTTGAGGGGTGAGTAATATCTCAAGAGAATGTGACACTCGCTTAAATATGAAAAGTGTTAATGCATATTTAACTGTTGCATCTTAATTTTTTGCGAAATATTTTCAAATGGTTTTGGGCTCTGACCAGTGTTAAAATATTTTTCAAAATATTTTAGGTGTCTAGCCACAGGGATATCAATCTTGATGACTCATTACAGGGATGTGTAACTACAGCATTGTGGAGACTTGCAGGACTTTGTGTAGACACTTCAGTTATTCATTCCTAGACTAGGTTGTTGATTCAATAGTTCATTTGGGCATATTGCCCCTTTTAGTTGATACATTTTAGTTTTATTTATTAGACGACGTACTTGGTTTTAGTTTATTGTCCTAGACTTATAACTTGTATTCTATTTTGGTAACGGACGGTTTATTCGATATTTATTATTTATCTATTCATAATGTGATGATTTAGACTCTTATAATTGTTGTGAATGAGTAATTTTAGTTTTATTTTTCGAATGCTGTTATGTTAATGAAAGATAAATTTACACCGGCTTAATTTAACATAGGTGGTTAGTAAATTAAAAATTAGTTTTCGACAATGATGCTACGAATGAACCAAATGCGATTCCTATTTATTTTGATAAACGACTGATCATCCGTGATTAAGGTAGGCGGGGTGTCACAATATTTCAAAAATTAATCATCTATGTGATCAAGGACCAAGCTCCTCTCAGCATTTTTATCCAACTCCTAACTTGCGAGATGACTTCATGGCACAAGATATTCCGTCATCTTCACAAGTTTCCGACCCACAAAATTCTGGCGACGTGGGAAATTGAGTAATGCCAAGTATTTTTCCAACTAGTCGAAGATCTCCTCAATGATATGTATGTAAAGAAATCGTTGGATTTTTTACACTATTATAGAAATTGTGGATAGTCGCAAAAAAATTGATGTATTTGTTACATTGTTATTAAAATTGTGCCATGCTGTAAAAAAATCGTTGTATTTGTTACACTATTATTAAAATTGTGACATGATGTAGCAATATTTATTAAATTATAGCACTATTATATAATTAATAAGAAGTTACATTCTTGCTTGAAAACTATACTACATAAAGAAAAGTTGATTACATAAAGCAAAGCACAACCTAACTAGGACAACCTAATAATACTGGCGTATGAAAGGCAACTTCGTGATGTGTGATGTACAACATATTGCTTTGCCATTTCGGACCAAAGTTAGGGGGAGGTGTTTTTTATTTTCAGCATGGTCATTATATGATACAGTGTAATTTTCAACTACAGGTTCGTAGTAACCCTCACCAACTTCCAAATCCATGTAAGTCTAACATAACCTGGTTTCACATCAGATCAGTAAGGATCGATGGTTGTAAAAAAATATAACCACAAGGGTGTTCAAACGTATTTGATGTGTCGATAGCCTTTTTGTCAAAAATACATTTCCTCCTATACTAGACATTACAACCGTGGTCTTGGTAAAAATAATTGTGTCCATATTTGGGATAAGACATTTTTTTTTATTTTCACAATACTCGAAGGGGTTATTTATATACATTTCAAACGACCATAAGTGGATGTAGTAGACGTGCAGACGGGAAATAATTCCACTTTCGTGACATGTCAAATCAAATTGGTGCAGATGGGAAACATTTCCACTTCTGCGACACGTCAAATCAAATGGTGCAGACGAAAAATATTTCCACTTCTGCGACATGTCAAATCAAAATAGTGTAGATGGAAAAAATTTCCACTTTTACGACACGTCAAATAAAAAAGGTGCAGAAGGGGAACCTTATAATTAAGACCTCAATGGAAACTCATTCATTAACTATCATTAGAATATGGATTCACACCCATGGTTAATAAATGAAGACTTTTAACTACTAAACTGTATAACCAACTCCGATTTACCTTCCAGTCAACACATCCGTGTATCGGCGAGCACTTTTGCTATGGTCGAGCAACGTCAGGTTAGCCTATCAAATGAAACTAGAGGACGCACGACAAACGAGATTCGTGCACATTGGTTCATGCACAAATTGCAGTTTGACTTGTAGGAGAAAGCTTTAATTGTTGGTCAGTGTGGGTGGGATGCAGATGTGACAACCCGAATATAATTATGATGAATTATATTTAAATCATGCTTATCTTATGTGATATGAATAATGTGATATTACTATATCTAATGTTAAGTGATTATGTTTATTATAATCCTACTTTCATAAATCATGAAAGGTCGAATTATTTACAAACACAAATTTGTTGTTTTCGGTAGAAATGTTCCTGTTAGAGACTAGTTTTGACCTTTATAACATTATAAATGACTTGAGGTGAAAACTAGATAGTTGTATACATGTGAGTTAGGGTTGTAACACAACAAACGGATCATCAAATGGATGCCCGAGTAAAGAATTATACCGAATTTACGAACAAAGGGGAAAAAGTTGTTCATTCCCTTTAAGTGGTAAATTGTCTTTTATTAAACCAAATGTTTTAAATTGATTGGTTGGCTTGGGAGGTAGCCTTGGCCTACTTAAAATCCTCCCTCTAACATATTTCTTCAGCAAAACAAACCCTAGGTTCAGTTTCAAGTGTTGTTAGCTTGAGGAAATAGAAAGTTGATGTTTAGGAAGAAAAAATGAGGAGAAAAAGTGTAGAAAAATCTGTGGAAATTACGTAAAAGCCCTGAAGGTGTAAGGTCTAATCAATCCAGTTCAGCTCCACCAGGAGAAAACGTGAATACATAGTTGTCAACCAAGGTGAGTGTACTCACTGGAAAGAGATATTTGTATCGTGGTATTGATATGATCATAATATAATGAATATGAAATTGTTCATTTGGGTTTATCGAAATAAGGGGTTACTCCTCAACCAGGAATGGGGGAGATTTGTCTATTAATGACAAGGGGTTACTCCTCGACCAGGAATGGGGGAGAATTGTCTATTTAGACAGGATATATGAATCATGATTCGGAAAAGTTGGTCATTCATTATGAATGAGCTCGATAAGTTAATTCATAATTATATGGACATGATTACTCTGATGTTGTAAAAAGGTTTTCAGTTATATGGATTTACAATGATGACTCTGAAATCAAAACTCGTGATTATGGTTTGGTTAGATTAATTATGGTCTAACTCACTTTGACTTTAAAACTTAATTATAAGTAACTGGGTTGGGGTGTGTCAGCTTTTGGTATCAGAGCCTAGGTTTTAGAGGTTCTGGAGTGAGAAGAGTCTAGATTTGGCAGTGAATGTCAGAAATATATATTATTTGATACTAACGATCATGTTAGGAAAGATATGTATATCTTCATGTTGTTATATCTTTGATCCATTTCAGATATAAAAGAATGGAAGGAGGGAATGTGAATGTGGAAATAGAAGATGAGGCTTCAAACATGGCAGCAGAGGCAGAGGTTGAGCAACCTGTTCATGGAAATATAGAACCTGACCCAGAACAATTGACAGACATGAAAAAAATGGCACGTGCTATGACTCTAATGGGAGAGCAACAAGTTAGATTTATAGCTCATGTGGAAGAGCAACAGACCAGGCAACTAGAGGCACAAGCCTTGGCTAGGGCTGAGGAGGTGATACACCGGGAAGAAAGAAGTACTTCACATGAGAAATTTATTAAGATGAACCCACCATCGTTTGAAGGAGCAGTTGATCCCGTAGAGGCAGAAGTCTGGGTTAAAGAGATTGAACTTATCTTTGGGGTGATGAAGATGCCTGAAAATCAACGAGTGACCTTGGCGACGTATATGCTGAAAGGAGAAGCTAAATATTGGTGGGATGCCACAAAACATTTATTGATTACTCCAGAAGGTGGGAATGTGATCTCATGGAATGATTTTGTCAAAGCTTTATATGATAAGTATTTTCCCCCAATGTATCAAAAACAAAAGGAGAAGGGATATTTTATGTTGAATCAGGGGAGTATGACAGTTAGAGAATACGAAGCTAAACTGACAGCCTTATCTCGGTTTGCATCGAGGTTTATATGGAATGAGGAAGACATGTGTAGCCGATTTCTTGACGGGCTTGAGTTAGTCATTAAATCTAGATTATCGGCTTTAGAGACTTCTAACTATTCATCATTGGTGAACAAAGCCATGCTAGTAGAAAGGGACGTGAATGAAGCTAGAGGGAATCGAGAACGAAGTGTAAAGAGAAGAAGATTCGATTCAAGTTATCAAAAGGGTAGCGATACAGAATATTCGAGGTTTGGAGGGCAGAAATTCCAACAGGGTAGAGGTGGAAGTAGTTTGCAAAGGGGTGAAGCTAGTGGTGGAAGAGGTTCAGGAGTTTCAGCACAAGGAGATCCGACTGTTTGTTTCTTTTGTGGGGCATCAGGTCATATAAAGAGAAATTACCCAAAGTTACTGAATATATAATGTTTTAACTGCCACCAGAAGGGTCATTTGAGAAAGAATAGTCCTATGTTAGCGAGAACAGTTTCAGTCAGTAGTGTGGGGCCTCATAAAGGATCCTCTCCAGGCAGTGCCACCAGGGGAAGTGGTACAGGACAAGCAAGTGGATCGAAGGAAGGAGGAAGAGTGTTTGCGATGACGCTACAAGATAGATGCCCATGCTACACCTGAAGTGGTTACAGGTAAACTCTCTATTGCGAACAAAGATTTATATGCACTCATTGATCCTGGATCTACGCATTCATTTATGGCATTAGATATTGTTTCATATTTGGGTAGACCATGTTCATTTCTTAATTGTGCCTTATATATTTCTACCCCAATGGAAAGTGTGATTCTGGTTGAGCATGTTTATAAAGATTGTATCTTACGAATGGGGGAACGAGATTTCTATGTTGATTTGATACCGTTGGCCATTCGGAATTTTGATATTATATTGGGTATGGATTGGTTATCATCGTATCATGCTTCCATTGATTGTTTTCGAAAGGAAGTTACATTTCATCTTCCTGGTGAACCCGAGTTCCAGTTTACAGGGGAAAGTAATGTTGTCCCTAATTGTCTTATCTCAGCAATAAAGAGTAGAAAGTTATTGAGTAAGGGTTGTACGGGGTATTTAGCGTATGTGGTTGATGTTAGTAAGGAAGCACTTAAAGTTAAAGATATACCAGTTGTTAGAGAATTTTATGATGTCTTCCCAGAGGAATTGCCAGGATTGCCACCCGATAGGGAAGTAGAGTTTTCTATTGAATTAATTCCAGGTACTGGTACAATTTCTCTTTCTCCATATAGAATGACACCAGCAGATTTGAAAGAATTAAAAGTGCAATTACAAGATCTGATAAGCAGAGGTTTCATTCGACCTAGTGTTTCGCCATGGGGAGCACCAGTGTTATTTGTGAAAAAGAAAGATGGGACAATGCGATTATGTATTGATTATCGGCAGTTGAATAAGGTGACCATTAGAAATAAGTACCCTCTACCTCGTATCGATGACTTATTTGACCAATTACAGGGGGCCACAGTATTTTCGAAGATTGATTTGAGATCGGGTTACCACCAACTGAAAGTGAAGGATAGTGATATTTCCAAAATAGCTTTTCGGACTCGATATGGGCACTATGAGTTTTTGGTGATGCCATTTGGATTGACTAATGCTCCGGCAGTTTTTATGGATTTGATGAACCGGGTATTCCACCTTTTCATTGATTCATTCGTGATTGTATTCATAGACGATGTGTTAATTTATTCGCGTAGCATGGAGGAACATGAGAAACATTTGAGACTTGTATTGCAGATTTTGAGAGAGAAGAAATTGTTTGCTAAATTCAGCAAGTGTGAGTTTTGGTTGAATGAAATTGTGTTTTTAGGGCACATTGTCTCAGGAAATGGGATATATGTTGATCCAAAGAAGGTGGAAGCAATTGTTGAATGGGAGAGTCCTAAGAATGTGACAGAAATTAGGAGTTTCCTAGGATTGGCAGGTTACTATCGCAGATTCATTAAGGGATTTTCAGCAATAGCATTACCACTGACAAAATTGACTCGTAAATAAGTGAAGTTTGTATGGGATGAAGAATGTGAGAGGAGTTTTAAAGAATTAAAGAATCGGTTGGTTTCAGCCCCTATACTTACTATTCCATGTGGGAATGAGTCTTTTGTGATCTATACAGATGCTTCATTTCAAGGTTTAGTATGTGTTCTTATGCAGAATGGGAAGGTAATAGCATATGCTTCCAGACAATTAAAGACGCATGAATGAAATTACCCTACACATGATTTGGAGCTAGCAGCCATTGTTTTTGCTTTAAAGTTGTGGAGACATTACTTATATGGAGAAACTTGTGAGATATTTACAGATCATCAAAGTTTGAAATACTTGTTTACACAGAAGGAACTGAATTTGAGACAGAGGCGTTGGATAGAGCTCATTAAAGACTATGACTTTACCATTCATCATCATCCTGGAAAGGCCAATGTGGTAGCAGATGCTTTGAGTCAAAAATCATCAGGGATTCTTGGTTGCATACGGTGTGCCCGTGTTGGAAATATTCTTGACTTGGCATCGATGGGGATTGAATTGAAGTTTTCAAAAAGCGGAGGATTATTAGCACATGTCACAGTGAGACCTTTATTGGCCGAACGCATACGAAATTTACAGACGAGTGATCCATTCCTTGAGAAGAAGAAACAAGATGTCCTGGATGGTAAAGAGAGTGACTTTAAAATTAAGAATGATGAATCGTTGTGTTATAAAAATAGGATTTGTGTACTTAATGATCCACCTTTAAAGAAAGATATATTAGAAGAGGCACATAGTTTTATTTACTCTATGCATCCTGGAGGTACCAAAATGTACAGAGATTTGAAAGAGTATTACTGGTGGAACAATATAAAACGTGAGATTGCAGAGTTCGTAGCTAAATGTTTAGTGTGCCAGCAAGTAAAGGCGGAGTATCAGAAGTCGGCAGGATTATTACAGTCGTTGCCTATTCCGGAATGGAAGTGGGAGCATATAACGGTGGACTTTGTTACAGGATTACCCCGGTCACCAAAGGGGCATGATTCCATTTGGGTGATTGTAGACCGATTGACGAAGTTGACCCATTTTCTTCCAGTTAAGACCACCTACAATGTTGACAAGTATGCACGTATGTACATTGATGAGATTATCCGTTTACACGGGGCCCCAGTGTCAATAGTATCAGATAGAGATCCAACGTTCACTTCTAAGTTTTGGCCTCGTCTCCAGAATGTCATGGGCACAAGTTTGATGTTCAGCACTGCGTTTCATCCACAAACTGATGGGCAATCAGAAAGGATGATTCAAATATTAGAAGACATGTTACGAGCCTGTGTATTTGACTTCAAAGGTAGTTGGGATGATCATTTGCCATTGATGGAATTTTTATATAATAATAGTTATCAGTCAACTATTGGTATGGCTCCTTATGAAGCTTTATATGGGAGGAGATGTAGAATACCTTTGTGTTGGGATGAAGTGGGTGAAAGGAAAATTTTGGGTCCTGAATTGATAGATATGACAACTGAAAAGATCAAAATGATTCGGGAACGGATAAAGATAGCGCAAAGCAGGCAGAAATTTTATGCAGATAAGAGGAAGCATCCATTGGAATTTCAGAAGGGAGATTTTGTATTCCTGCGTATTTCACCATGGAAAGGTGTTATGAGATTTGGGAAAAAGGGGAAACTAAGTCCAAGATACATTGGACGATTTGAAGTGTTGGAAAGAATTGGGCCCCTGGCTTATAGATTAGCTTTACCTCCAGATTTATCTCGGTTACATGATGTGTTTCACGTATCGATGCTTCGTAAGTATTTGGCAGATCCATCTCACCAGTTGAAAACTCAACCAATTGAACTGAAGGAAGACTTATCGTACATCGAGGAACCAATGGAAATTATTGATCGTAAGGACCAAGTATTGAGAAATAAAGTTATTCCCTTAGTTAAGGTTATGTGGATGAGCCATGGATTTAAAGAAGCAACTTGGGAAACGGAGGATAGCATGAGGAAACAGTATCCCCATTTGTTTGGTAAGTGACCTTCATATTAAATTTCGGGGACAAAATTTTCTAAGGGAGGGAGTTGTGACAACCCGAATATAATTATGATGAATTATATTTAAATCATGCTTATCTTATGTGATATGAATAATGTGATATTAGTATATCTAATGTTAAGTGATTATGTTTATTATAATCCTACTTTCATAAATCATGAAAGGTCGAATTATTTACAAACACAAATTTGTTGTTTTCGGTAGAAATGTTCCTGTTAGAGACTAGTTTTGACCTTTATAACATTATAAATGACTTGAGGTGAAAACTAGATAGTTGTAGACATGTGAGTTAGGGTTGTAACACAACAAACGAATCATCAAATGGATGCCCGAGTAAAGAGTTATACTGAATTTACGAACAAAGGGGAAAAAGTTGTTCATTCCCTTTAAGTGGTAAATTGTCTTTTATTAAACCAAATGTTTTAAATTGATTGGTTGGCTTGGGAGGCAGCCTTGGCCGACTTGAAACCCTCCCTCTAACATATTTCTTCAGAAAAACAAACCCTAGGTTCAGTTTCAAGTGTTGTTAGCTTGAGGAAATAGAAAGTTGATGTTTAGGAAGAAAAAGTGAGGAGAAAAAGTGTAGAAAAATATGTGGAAATTACGTAAAAGCCCTGAAGGTGTAAGGTCTAATCAATCCAGTTCAGATCCACTAGAAGAAAACGTGAATACATAGTTGTCAACCAAGGTGAGTGTACTCACTGGAAAGAGATATTTGTATCGTGGTATTGATATGATCATAATATAATAAATATGAAATTGTTCATTTCGGTTTACCGAAATGAGGGGTTACTCCTCGACTAGGAATGGGGGAGATTTGTCTATTAATGATAAGGGGTTACTCCTCGACCAGGAATGGGGGAGAATTGTCTATTTAGACAGGATATATGAATCATGATTCGGAAAAGTTAGTCATTCATTATGAATGAGCCGGATAAGTTAATTCATAATTATATGGACATGATTACTCTGATGTTGTAAAAAGGTTTTCAGTTATATGGATTTACAATGATGACTCTGAAATCAAAACTCGTGATTATGGTTTGGTTAGATTAATTATGGTTTGACTCACTTTGACTTTCAAACTTAATTATAAGTAACTGGGTTGGGGTGTGTCAGTAGAAGTCTTTATGTTGGTCATTGGTGACAAAGATGAAAGCAAAAGGTTTTGCAACTGTCATCCAAGGTGTCGGGAATTGTGCAACAAACCTTGTTACATACTCCATTCGTTTCGATGGTTAATTTATGATACTGAGCACAACACGAACCTAAATTGACGATAAATAAATAATGTTTTATTAGTTATCTTATTTACGTTACCTTAAATATTTATAGGGCCATTTACTATTTGCAGTACATTTTTTCATAATAATTGGGGTTGGGATACATTATTTTACATTATAGTTGCATGGGTGTTATCTTAACATTTGCTCTTAGTTGTTGTCTAACACCTTTACCCCTACTGTGAAATACTTGAAATACACCTTGTTTGTTTTATCAAATCAACACAACGCATAACCAACACTCACCACACAACTTAATAACCACTCAACGCCATAAGGAGGAGAGAACACTAACTTCTCTACCTCTTTCACTCTCTCCCCCCCCTCTAATAGCAGCCATGGCTGCCCCCGTCTTCCTCTACTATGGATTCCCCCTCCCTTTATATACACACAACCCCTCACCCTGCCTTCACCCTCTGCCCCTCTCTCGATCTCCTCACAGTGAAGAGAAGCAGACATATGCACGCTACCTTTAGGCATTTGCCCAAGAAGGGACCTCACAAGTTTGAGATGGGTTTTTTCACTATTTCTTTTGTTATTAAGCCAAATTACGAGAGTACCAGTTGATATTCGAAAAAGTGATCTATGACCAGTTGATAAGTTTGAGATGGGATTTTTGAGCTGCAATTTATTACTGGAAATCATATGAGCTTTTTGAGACATATGGATTTTTTGTTGTTAGAAATCACTTTTTGGGGTGGAATTTTTTTTCCGTTTGTTGAAAATCATTTGATTTTGTGGAAAACATTTTTTCTTGGATATAATTTTTTTAAATGAAAATAGTTTAATTTTTATGTTGGATTTTTTTTTATAGTTCGAAATCATTTTTTGGGTGGACTTTTTTTCCTTTTTTTTAAAATCATTTTATTAGTGGGAAACTCTTTTTTTTTAAAAATAACATTTTTACATTGAAATCAGTTTTATTTTCATTTTTTTGCTGGAAATTGTTTTTTTAGTTGAAAATCATTTTTTGGGTGGAAAACAAATTTCTTTTGTCGAAAATCATTTTATTAGTGGAAAACATTTTTTTAACTAATTTTTTATTTATTTTTTTTTATCTTTTTACAAGAAATATTTTTTTTAGTTGGAAATTATTTTTGGGGGTGGATTTTTTTTTCTTTTGTTGAAAATCATTTTAATTGGTGGAGAATGTTTTTTCTCTGGAATTTTTTTAACTAAAATAAAAAAAATATTGTTGGAAATTATTTTTTTTATAGTTGAAAATATTTTCTTGGGTGGGTTTTTTTTCTTCTGTTGAAAATTAGTTTTTGGGGTGGAAAATGTTTTTTTTTGCTAGAAATGTTTTTTTTTTAGTTGGAAATCATTTTTTCGGTGGATTTTTTTTTCTTTTGTTGAAAATCGTTTTTTATTGAAAAATGTTTTTTGTGAAAATAATTTTTTTTAAGTGAAATCAAATTTATTTTTATTTTTATGCTGGAATTTATTTATTTTTCGTTTATGAAAATCATTTTTTTGGTAGAAAATCTTTGTTTTATTGAAAATCATTTTATTTAGTGGATAATGTTTTTTTTTATTTCTAAAGATAATATTTCTAACAAAAAGCAATTTTTTTTTGCTGGAATTTTTGTTTTGTAAGAATCACTTAAGAATCTGTTTTAATAGTTATTTTTAAATATCAGGGGTTTGTATGGTAGTTGACAATAGGAGGTGACAACTGTTAGACGTCGGCTGACAAAAATCTTCGAAATAACACCCATGAAACTGTAATGCAAACTAGTGTACCCCAAGCCCAAATTATTATGAACAAATGTATCCCAAACAGTAAATGACCCTTATTTATATTATCAGAAACTAATATATACACGTAAATGCTTGAATACTAGCATTTACTTTATTATATTGCATAAGAAAAATGAATGCCTTAAAGGAAAGTGGGGAAATACAACACTCTTAAAACAAGCATACACTTTAGATAGTCTGACGGAGGTACAAGGTTCTTCCAAATTCATTAAAGAGGTATGAAGGCTTTCCATGTATATCCCTACATCTTGGAACTTGCTGACACAACCCTTCCCACGCCTCGTCGTCCCACACAATTAGTGCGAAGTTGGACGCATGCCACCCACATCCGCCCGTTGTTACTACTAATTGGTAAAGGTTTAACGTAGATTTTAACACATGTGAACGTTGTTGAAAGTCTCCTATCTGACGAAAATAAGGACCAAATCCGTGTTGTTCCTCCAACCTTCGTATATAAAACGTATTAGTGTAAGAGTAGCCAATCCAGTTTCCTTGTCATAACATCTGTCTGTCAATTCGATGAGGAAATAATACACCTCAGCAGTTGACCATTGTGGGTGAATCATTGTCTGAAAAAATAGATTATTTACTATATACTTCACTGATAATGGATTTTCGTGGAAGACTTTCTTAAACCTATTTTTATAAGCCACTATATTCAACATTGTGCAGACGAAAAACATTTCCACTTTTGAAAAATGTCATTTCAACATTGTGCAGAAGGAAAACATTTCCACTTCCATGTAAAATATAAAAGGCGACATTGTGCAATCATTTTTGCAACTCTTCAAAACTAAGAAGTCAATTATAAAACCACCAAACTATTAAAAAATTCGTAAACTCTTCAATTCTTGAAAAATGTCGAATAGTATACTTGAGGAATATTTAATAGCTGCAGTTTTAACAACCAACCAACGTGTCTAGGCACATGGTTATAGTGTCAGATTTTATAAGAAATTATAAAAGGGTCTTTCCATATTTGAAATTTTAAATAATACCGGAGAAATTTCGAAAAGAATACACAGGGATAAGGAGGTTACTTATAATCGTATCTGGGGGATTACTTCACTGAAAATACGGTGTATACTCCAGAACAATTTCGTCATTGATTCTGCACGCATTGCCCATTGTTTATGCGAATAATGGAAGCCGTTGAACAAATGGACGATTACTTTGTTCAGAAAAGCGATGCCCTAGGTTGAAAAGGGCTACGTTGTTTGCAAAAATGTTGCGCTAGAATGCGCATCTTGGCGGATGACATTACAGGTGAATATGTAAGGATTGGTGAATCAACTGTCATTGAGTCTGTAAAGAGGTTTGTGTATGCAATCGTTCGGGGTTTTCGAAGAAAATATTGTCAGTCACCTAATACAAATGATGTCGTACGTATGCAAACAAAGAATGCTAAAAAGGGATTTTTTGGAATGATAGGAAGCATTGACTGCATGTAGTGGGAATGACACAATTGCCCACATGCATGGAGGGACACTATAGTGGTCATGTTGGAAGTGCCATTATAATCCTTGAGGAAATAGTTTCTTATGATATATGGATTTGACATTCTTTATTAGGCATGCGTGGTGCATGTAATGGCTTAAATGTTTTAGCTAAATCAACGGTATTGAAGATTTATTGAGAGGAAACACAACTCTAATCCAATACGAAATAAATGGGAACACTTATGACATGGGATATTACCTAGCCGATGGTATATACCCATAATTAGTAACCATTGTTAAGATCTTCAAATGACCATCAACTTAAAAACAAAGTGTGTTTACCGAATTTCAAGAGGTAGCACGTAAAGATGTTGAGCGCGCATTTGGAATATTGCAACAAAAGTTCTATTTCATAATGAAACCTGAGAGTCTCTTGCAATACAAAGTTATAAAGCTAATCATGAAAGCGTGTATAATCTTGCATAACATGATACTTGAGGATGAACGACGTGATCCTAATTAGCATATTGAGTTTGATCCTACAACTCTAATGCCACTAATTAGTTGATAGAGTCTTGCAAATGCATATCAGGATAGAGTGAGTGAGGCGAATATGTATAATAAAAAACAACACAATTAACTGAGAGATGACCTTATAGAACATGTCTGGAAATTGCATACAGATGTTGATCTTAACGAGTAGCCTGATAAGGCATCTTACATTGACGTTGTACTAGTGATGTTATTACAAATGTATGTTTCAATATTAACAATATTGTAATTCAGTTTCGTATTAATTATTATAAATATTTCTTATTGTTCATAAAAATTAATTATTAAATGGAATTAATAAAAATTAAAATAAAATGAATACAACAATAATAATTAACCAAACATAACTAAACAACACCAAATTATTGTAACATTAATTTCCTTTAGATGGTGGGTTTTGCGAACTTCCTACATGTCTCCTCGTGAGTATCTGATTTGTTTGCATTTCATGCAGCTATAATTGAATTGGAGAGAAGTGAGAGGTTGTAACACTCCGACTAATTAAATACCGGGTAGCTACTCCTTTATGAAATTAATACAGAATATCAAGTTGGTTCAGTCGTAGCATCACTGTCGAAAATATTTAATTTATTACTGGCTACCTAATATTTAAAAAGAGCGATGCCAAATTATTATTAATTAAATTAACAATAACCAAGAAATTAAATCAACAACCTTTAATCGCATAAACAATCTCATGTAAATAACCATCGAAATAAAATAAATTGAGTCTGGAGTAAACACTCCAATAATAATATTACCGGAGCAAATAAAATCCTGATACAAGAGTTCGAATAATCCAACATCTGAAATAATGAAAGTCTGAATCTACAATCTCTAGATGAGAATTGGGAACCATGCCCTAATTGATATGAATGGCCCTGAAGGAATCAAGAATAAATGTAGAGGCGTTTAATACTAAGATCCTGTAACTTCCACAGGAGCTACATCACGTTATCAGAATGGAACTCCTACGGTTGGCATCCCTGTGGCTGGGCATCTAAAATGTTTTTACAAAACAAAAATAGATTTGGAGGAAAACGGGTCAGTGCCCGAGGTAAAAACAGTTTAAAACTTTAGAAAGTGTTTAAATTACAATTAAACAACACATATTATAAACATGTTAGTTGCGTACTCTCACACGAGTTTCTCACCTCTTAACTAATGTGTACGCCTAACGTATTCCCTTAACCCATCCTAGTTATGCCGCTAACTAACTAGTCTGTACCACTCCTGCTTTCGCATTCTAACATAGAGTATCTACTCGTAACACTCAAACAAGTCATATTCATAACCCATTTTCACATTCATTAAATTACTTATCTCAAGTGTAAATTAAATTCTCATATTTTTAGCCCATTCAAATATCTTAGTTCTTCACATCTACTAAGCAACAGTGAACCAGTCACAAGTATATATATATATCACTCTCTGTACATAATATATATGAGGCACCCCTAGGCTAAGCTGCGGTGCACACACACTCTGCTATGAAATCCACGTACATCATGTATTCCGAATCACTCAGGAACCGTCTCAATAAACAAAATCACACATATTGGAGGCGAACATAGTTCACATACCCATGGGTCACGCACATACCTACGCTCCCATGGTCAGTTGACTTATCCACTCATAAATAAGTCATTAATAGTCCTATGTCCTTAGGGTACCAATCTAAATCCCCCCGAAGGCACACAAGGATAAGATGGCCCTTTTCCGAAAAAATAACCTCCCGTGATAGCAAGTATGGTACTTATGTCATACACATAAGAAATCCATACACTAGGTATTCACACAACCTACATAATCATATTTTAATATAGGTATTCACACATTCCATCTAGTAAGTCTCATACGGAGCAAGTTTATTCTGAACATCATACGTAATGTATATTTAGCTTGATAACTCTCGTCGTATCAATTTGAGTACTTAAACCTATCCCAAAAGGTTACTAGGTCTCCTATTAGTTTCTAATGTTATTTAAGTAACTTAAAGTCCCCCCGTTACTGTTCGTATCCTTACATAATCATTCATTCCCATTATAGTTTCAATTCAAACGATTTATAACCGTACCTCACTCGGTAACCCTCGTAAGCAATAGCATTCAATTTCATAAGATAAACCATTTTTTCGGGCATCAACTAAGACCCTACTGACCTTAACTAAGTCCCACAATATCAAATTAATCATCCTAAGAATCATCATCGGCCTTGGGATTTTCATTAAACTTTAAGGGAAAATAATAGCCAAAAATCAAGAGAGGTCGATCATCGATCGATCGATCGATCGATCAAGCAGGTATTTACCCAGATTTCTTAAACAGTTAGGGGGTTCTTCCTTTTTACACCTCAAATTCTTCATTACAACATCCTAAACTCCCAAGAAAGTTCACCAATCATCCTATTAACATATTAGCATCATCTTTAACGTATTAGAATCATTAAATCGTCATGGATCATAAGTTTCTTGGATCAAAACATCCAATTTTCATAAAAACCCTATTTATCCTATTTCCTTCAAGATCTTCATAAATCTCAACATAAATTCACAATTCTCTACGTATGAATCATGGTTTCATAACTAGTATGTACCCAGAAGTTTATCTTCATGAAGCCTACCCATATTCAATGTTTAATTCTCCAATTTCACAATTAATTCACTTATTTACGATAAATCATCAAATCTAAACTATCATGTAAACTATATGCTTTGAATCTTTGCAAGATAAATCACTTGCCTCTGATTAGAAGTTCTGATTCATTGATGGCAGTATTGGTTGGTTCTCCCTCTCTTTCCGGTCACAAATCCGGCGACGGTGGTGGTTGTTTTGCCTTGGAAACCCTTGGAATTCTCTTGAAACCCTTTTCTTTCTTCTCACGTTACTCTCTCTTGTGTTTAACAAATAATGGTCCTAATAACCATAAATGTTGGCTGATAAATATCTCCTAATTTTCGTGGGTCACTATTCATCCAAAACAGGAATGACTAAAATACCCTTTCGGGTTGCCGGTTACGCCTAAAAATGTCCCGGGACCCAAACTAACCCCCCGGCTAGTGTTTTATGACTATCTCGACCTTTCCGGACAGATTGACGCACTTAAAATGATCATATGTATGACATAAAAATAAAATACTTTTAAATCCATTAAATTTGGTCCTGACACGACTGACACGCGCATCCCAACTTAATTACCGAAACTGTCGTATTTTCAACTCGCGACAATTTTAATAAATTCAATAATCACATATTACCATAATCACTCAGTAATATTCAACATTATCATCATATTTAAATACTAACTCACGTCTCGCTAGTTATTTAAATCCGAATTAATTTTCAATTAATTATCCCAAATTAATTTAAGTAATCCCACAATTAAAAGCAATTTTATTTAATTAATCTCATAATTAAAAGCCATAAAATTACGGGAGATTACAGAGGTATCCATGAAAATGATCGCATTCTCATCCCTGAGAAGTTGGGAATTGACATCCTGTTTTCTTATTAAAATTAACTCATCCAAGTTTGTATTTAGCTCGTCTTGGCTACGTTGTGCTACTGCAAAGTTTCATTGTACGATTCAGTAAATTTCTCTGAATTTTAAATTAGTACGGTGCGAGCTTGTTGACTTCTAAAAATTGCCTTGCATTTAGCTTTCTATTTTTCAGCCTTACGCCCTGATGGTTGTGGCCATGGGTATGCATCGCTTCAAAGTCTACAACTAAATTAACATCTTCGCCACTTGTTGATGGGACTGAATCTTCATTCATAAACTGAGTGGATGTGTTTGTTAAATGTAATATTTGTACATTTTTTAAAATTTCATAGCAATGATCATACAAAAATTTATGACCAGTTTCATTTTTAAAGTCATCGAGAGCACGATGAATCTGATCGAACAGAAATTTGGAAGGTAAAAGATACATTATTATGACAAGATTTAAAAAATAAATGTGCTAAAGTATAATTTATATATTAATCAAGTCAAAACGACTTGATGTCTTCTCCCTCTCATACCCATTCAACGCATGATGTCTCGATCTCTCTCGTCAATCCAAGTGTACGAGTCACCTTTGCAGCGTACAACATACAATCATGGTTAATTGTTTGTCACTTGTCTTGCGGGAATTTTATTGATCAGTAATACAACGCACCTTCGATATTGTTGAACCCGTGTTGTATTTTTGCCCACATCGTTCCCCCTCTTTGCTTTCTGCCCATGTTTTCATCTATGAAAAATTTACAATATGCATGATATAGTGCAATTTCTTCAACTTCACTTAAATTAGAAAGTCTTGTCGTTTGAGAGGGAGAATACATTGTAAAAATATTTTATATTGTAGAAACTTAAAATTGTTGGGGAGGGATAAGATATTGTGAACTCTATAGGGGTAAAATCTAATATTTATGGAAACGAATATTTTGTAGCCATTGTGTTTCGGCTAGAATTTATAAAAAATAACCGTTATTTGAGATGGTAGAAACGGGTAACTTTTACATGTCTGGAGTGATCAGACGTGAAACAATTTTATGTCTGGAACAGACGACCAACTGTTTCACGTTTACTCTCCAAACGTGTAAATATTTTACATATATAATCTTATTCCCTCCTCTAATAAATCTTTTAATATTCCCACAAATTTCAGAAAGGATTAACCAATCTTGTTCCTCGTCAAGAGGATTTTACATCTATTGAAAATCATTTTCAACCAAATTAAAGAATTCACAATGAATTTAAAGTCCTCGTTGTGAATGGTCCAAGTGTAATAAAAGTTTGAAAATTAGACAAAACACAACCAGCGTGGAAAAATAATAAAAAGCCAGTCCTTTTTTTTAACAAACATTGGGAGTCGTCGGTTGTAAACTGACACATTTTTATATTCAATTCGTCAAATCAAACCTACCCAAATCATCGCGTAAATTATAACAAGAAAGAGCGAGAGAGACCCGATAGCCTCCCTCCTCTCTCTCTCTCTCTCTCTCTTTCTTTCATTAACAAAAATCCCCAAATGCAGGCATGCAGTCTTCATCACCACCTTTCAATTTACAAATCCCATCTCAATCGTACCATTTAAAATCTTTAACACACTCTCTTCACTATTTGCAGGGAACCCAATTTCTTGTCTCTAAATTCCTCTTCATAACAGTTTGCCTCTTCGGCTATTCATCAAGTCTTCAGGTCATCATTTATTTATCTCCTTAATTTAAACGCATATTTATCACACATTTGCTTATATAATTTTAATTACAGATTGGCGAAACATGTTCTTCCGGCAACAACTGCAACGCGGGTTTAATTTGCGGCACGTGCCCTGCGAATGGTAACACCCGCCCGAGGTGTACTCGTATTCAACCCATTAATCCCACATCAAGGGTAGGTATTTGGCCTGCTAGTGGATGATACCAAACCAATAGAACATAATATGCATTTGTTGACGTAAATGAATTATTTGAGCAGGTCAGAGGTTTACCGTTTAATCGGTACACATGGTTGACGACCCACAATTCGTTTGCGGCGTCCGGTTCAAGGTCGGCAACGGGTTCGGTTATTGTGGCTCCCACCAATCAGGAAGATTCTGTAACTAATCAGCTCCGAGTAAGACCAACGCTACCTTTTCTCTCTAACTTTAATCTTGTTGCCTTTTCGTTTAAAGGAGTTTTATGCAATACCTTTTATTTTATTCTTTTGGGAAATTGGCGAAAAGTTTACTTTTAAATTTTTATAAATTGAGAAATTTTCACTTCACAAAAAAGTCCATCTCCATCCAAAACTATACGTATCTTGTATAAGTAACAACAACTTTTTAATATTCCGGGAGAGAGTTGTTGGTAATGTTGCTCTGTAATTCGATTTTGTCCTGGAGTGAGTTGTTTGAAAGGCATGTTAGGTGTTGAAAACATTTATTCAACGACTGTTTTATTGTTATTATAATTTGAAGAACGCAATTGATCTACCCACTATTGCTTACTTTTAAAAATAATTGATCTACCCACTATTGCTTACTTTCGCAGATCTTATGTTTCAAGCTACTCACGTCTTCATTTTTTTTAAGACTAATTTTTGCTATTTTACAAGTATTCAATAGTAGAGCACTTAACAAAAGCATATAAAATATTATACATTTAAATAATTAACTCATATTATTCATTTGGCAAAAAATCCATCACATACCCTTCCCTCCCCCCTTTCGCCAGAACGGTCTCCGTCATCGCCGCTAGCAGAGGGTGCAGGGGTGGCAGGTCACTTGTCATCTGCACTGACAAGTCGACACTGGTTCTTAAAGGAAATATATTAATGTGTTAAGGAGGGGGGCTTTTCATTAAATAAGAAAATATATAGAAAGGACTAGACATTATTTAACCCTTCAATATATATTTTTAATATCACATGCTTCATGTATCGTTTCACTGGATATGAGGAGGGATTATAATGTATAAGAGGTATATTTACGACCTGTTCTAGTTATTTTATTTTTCATGACAAATTATGTGCACGGTTGTTAGACGGTGGGTGTGACACCCCACAAAATCCATAAATAGACTCATTATGTCTATTATAAAAATCTCGGGAATAAAAAACTTTTGGAAACATTCTCAGCATAAGAAATAATCAAAACCGAATGAACTAAGACAAGATAATGAAATACTGAATCAACACAGAACCAACTTTGATACTAATCATTGTCAATACAAAATAAGCCATCTTTGAATATAAAATATATCCATACAAAAGTCTAACTCAGAATATAAGTTTACATGTATAACATGACTAAAAATAAAAGAGTACAATGAAAGAATGAGCTACACTTGCTTGACTCTTACAATCTTAGGACTAAGAAATGGGACGTTGATAGAGATGTTCCTCCAACGAACTCGTGTCTACAGGAACTACTGCAACAAGGACCTGTAAAAATAGTTTTTAAAAGAAAGCGTAAACAACAAGTCTATGTAGAATATGATTATAATTGAATCTGGGCCACATTATAACTATACATCTTCCTCTCGTGTTTTAAGATATTTTAAGTTATTGATTGTCCAACCCAACAACCTAAAATATCATGTGGTTCTAAATACCGAACCCATATGTAGCCCATGTGATTAAAGTTTTACAACATCATTTTTTAATCTTTACCGTTAACTATGCTACTAGGTTAATCTCTTTCAATAGGAATCACATGATGTACTGAGGTCTCAAACCCTAAGGTAATTCTCACATAATAACCACGATACCAATAATAGGCTCATACCTCAAATCTATCCACATTTGGCTATCTCACGCTAATAATGCCATATACACATCTCTAGTATAGGTAATACACAAATCCGAAACATGAGTATGTAGGTGGGCATCCCTACTATAAGATTTATACATCTCAATTATAACATATAAACCGATACAGCCATCTCTGGTACCGCTACACAATAATCACATATGATAGGAAAAAGACTCTACTCACGTCTGACGTCCATACAAAAGTACAACCCATGGCATGTACAAATAAGTGGGCTATTCTCACGCCCGCACATAACAAGTGTTTATCCCTATTGCATTCGGGGATTGCTTGCACATAGTAGGGTATAGTCTTAGGCCGTTCCAAACCTAAAACCTCATCACGATTGATGAATAAATCACTACGCATACCTATAATTCGTATGGTCTACCATATCCAAGACCATACGATGAAATATTTCCGTGAACCCTCTCGGTACACAGATGCCTAGACGTAGTACCCTAGGTAAATGACCATTGCAAATGGCAAACTCGTCTACTCACCGAGGCACCATCGCGATCTTCGTCGCACGTGCCTCCATAATGGAATCCCTCCTAGTACGTATGCTAACGAGCACTCACACATGGTATGCATTGCACATAAAACACTCAAGCAATTACGACCCTCCTAAATGGGCTAAATCATATACATACATATGCAACCCTCACTAACGGGTTTAGCTAAATCACATACACATACTTACCCAATACTATCAGGTCACACTAGTATCGCTAACATGAAAAAAGTATAACACATCTTTAACCTCCTATTCTACCTATAATACATTAACCCTATCTCCCCCGGGTTTCCAAATCTAGGTATAGTCTCACCCTATCCTATGTTAAAAGCACTCGCAACAACTAAATTCGATCTCAATTAGCCCTAGTCAAATATCCCAAGGCATCGTGTCGAGGTATAATTCCACACCTAATTTAAATGAAATCAAGAGACATAATAACTACCTCACTCTAGGAACTTATAACCCAAACCTAATCTCACCCAAAGGATATTCACTCCACTCGTACATCACAATGATTTAAATCAATCCCGGCCAACAAGCCCAATCCTCTAACTTTCAAATTCCCAATCAACAAAACCATTCTACACTTGAGTTTACCATCGAATGTCAAATCCTCAATTTAACCCCTTTAATTCAACGGTTTTCCTAATTTCCAAATACCCGGAATATCATTCTCCAACAATTCAAATCATAAGCATATATCTTAATTCTACGAGTACACGAAAACTATAGGCCAACAAATCCTTAACCGAAGTTCCAAAACCAAAATCTCCAACCACAGACAAAAGTCCAAAATAGACCAAAACTGCTATTGTCGATCGATCGATCGACAGTGCTAGAAAATTGACACGTCCTTGTTACGAGATGCATCATCTTCAAACCCCCTTTTCTCCCCTCAAAACCCCATTGATGAACTCAAAAGCTTCATCCCACCTCCCGACCATCATCCAAACAATAAAATAACATTATATAACCAATTAGGATCTCTTTCTAACATAAAAAAACCTAGTTTTAAATCAAGATTTACGTAAAACCTAGTTTCTTACTCAAGAAAAGATTTTCAATTTTCTTTAATTAATACTTGATTAGTTATGATTCCAACATATAATCAAAGGGCTTTTATATGTTTTTCAATACTAAACAACTGTTAATCATTATCTAATGAATCCAAGTCAGATTTATATTGAAATTTATCGAATTAAGGGGAGAATCAATTAAATTTCTACTCATTTAGGTTAATTTTGAAATCATTCAATTTTAATCTTTAAAATCAGATTTTTCAACATAATTTGATTTAGATTTGTAATGAATAGATACAATATTGACACACCTACAATCATAATCATATTCTATATTAACTTACCTTAATTGATGTGTGAAGTTTCTCCTCTTCTCTTCATGTTCTTCCCTCTAGCCCCCAAAATGCTCTCCGAAATGTGTTTTTTGATAAATGAGATTCCTAATAACCACTTAAAAACCCATTAAACCCGAAATTATACTTGGGCCCCAAATGGGCCTCACCCAAAAGGGCCCAAATTCAACTTCAAATGACTTAAAACATTGCTCGAACCTTGTACTGCATTTAAACCATCTTTTTAAATTAAAAACGAACATTCTACGTGTCCCAAAAGCCTACTACCAAATGTACTCAAACAAATAACTAACAACTCAGTTATTTAATAATTACGCGGTACGAGTCCAAATATTAATTAATTTAATTAATTAATCACCAAGTCTTAAATTCAATTTCAAATCCAATTTAAATAACACATAAAAATATAAATAGTGACATCTCCAGTCACAACAAGCACACATAATTAATTATTATTCAATTTAATAATTAACAGAAAATACGGGGTATTACATTCTTCCCTCCTTAAACAAGAATTTCGTCCTCAAAATTCAAATTTATTATATTCCTAGTCGAATGCCTAAGAATATCTCACCCGTATCATCCTCACACTACCGAAAAAAAATCTACTCAGTCTATGACCTAGCATATCTTATGGTCTCTCTCATCGTAAATCGCGTTCGGCTATACTCTTAACGAAACTAATTTAATCGTTAAAACACCAACTTGACACTCAAGGACTCTTGTCATGTCCCGTAGAAATGCATCGTGCACACTGACGGTGATAATGTGAGGTCAAACGACACCGATCTTGCCTTACTAAACCTTCTAAAATGAACTTCTGGTTGATAGGTTAATTAAATGCTAATAATGTGATTAAGGAACTTCTCATTTAAGAGTCTTAATCAAGGATGAAGAGGTTAAGGAAAGATGGAAAAATTATATTGAGAGGTTATTAAATGAGGATAATGGGAGTAGATTGGATATGGAGGGACTTAGGAAGATTCGAGAAAATACATTTTTCTTGCCGAATTAAGACAACGCATGTTAGGATTGCTTTAAAAAAGATGAAAATACGGAGGGTGTTGGGACCACATTGTATTCCTATTGAGGAAGTATTTACGGGAGGAAAGAGTGTATAACTAAAAGGATGTCCGATGAATGAAGAAAAAATGTTTTAGTTCATTTATAAAAATAAAGGACATATACAAAGTTGTTCAAATTTTCATGGTATTAAGTTAACGAGTCATACAATGAAACTTTGTGAGAGAGTGATTGAACATAAATTGAGGTGGGAAACACCAGTATTTGTGAATTGGTTTGGTTATGCATGAGAGGTATACAAGGAAACTATTTATTTATTGAGGAGATTAATAGAACGAGGTATAGAGAAAAAAATGAAGGATTTCCATATGGTTTTTATAGATATGGAGAAGGTGTATGATAGAATACCTGGAAATATAATATTTCGGGTTTAAATAAAAATGGGAGTGACTAGTTAATATATTGATGTAGCCGACCTCAAAGAGTCGGGAAAAAAGTTTGTTGAGTTATCGAGGTTTAGCTTTTAGTCATTTGTTGGAGTAGACTTGTATAAAGCTCAACCATTGTTATCACTACTACTCTTATTGAATTATTAGTTATTAAAGTTTTTTATTGAGAGAATATCCCTTTAGTTATTGTGTTTATGCGTAGTTACATCAAAAGTGGTATTAGAGTCGTCCTCACTTTTTATATGAGTGTTAACTTACACATCAAGATTGGTATCATAGCCATTTTCACACTTGGTATATCGTGTGTCATGGTAGTTGTGTGGTAGTTTGATCGTCGGTAATGGCGTGAAATTTGTTGCTTGAAGGTGAATGAGTGTCACGAGGGACTCTTTATACTTAAAGCTAAGTATGTGTTTATATCGTGGTAACGCGATGGCTGTTTGGCTGAACTTTGTACGATCATGGCCGAAATTGTCCTTCCACCACCATCACAATTTCCCTTTGAGAACGTGACAGCATGGGGAAACCGCGGCGCAAGTGTATAAAGATATACGCCGGTCGTTATTTTCGGCCCCCGCCGCTATACAAAAAACTATGACTACACTCTTTTAAGGGAGTATAGCGGCCAGTCCTATTTTGGCACAACCAACGCATTGGATTGAGAATCACCCTCTTTTCGCATCTCGCTTCTCGACAATGCCGAAGAGATATCTTCAAATCTCACTTCATCCTTCCCCTATAACAATGTGATAGTGCTTAAATGTTATATGAATTCGAAAGTGAATTGGGGAGAGCAATAGAATAGGAATGCACATACCCTATTTGAACCTCAAGTATCCTGTACTCTTCTACCATAGCCTTCAATAATCTAAAATATATGATGGCTGGACTGCATGAGCATTAACACCAGTCACCTCAAGACAAGGGAGGTAATCTTTGGTGCACTGAATGATCTCCTGGTCACTGTCAGACGACACAATCTCACCTCGCCCAACCTTCAAGTCCGTCAGCATGGTGAAGTCCTGAGAGGTGAATCTTATCTCCCCACACAGGAAGTGAAATGTATGGGATGTGACCCACCATGAGCAAGGCAAGAATGATGTTTCCATCAGTGTTTCTAGAGCATAGTAATAATATGCTTGAAAATGCTATCCTCCATCTAACCAACAATATGAGCCTAGTCATTCCGGTTAAGGACTAAATCTGAGAACCACCGATTGCACATCTTATCTTGAAGTCCCGAATATCCTGCATAATTACGTAACTATACAATAATATATTAAATTAACTACATGTCACATAGTGGATTTTTTTTTGAATATAATGCAAAACATGATAAAATAAAAATTAAATTAAACATTGTATGCACCTCATTCGCCACAGCCCTCGACGAATAATGTCTCTGGTGACCGTATGGGGGGCGCTTGCATAATGGCATCGTTAGCGGGAAAATCAAAATTGTCAATCGTACGGTGATCCGTGTGTGAGAACGACGCACTGTGCAAATCGGTTTGTCGTCGTCTACGTATGAACCTTCTAATTTAATCTATTGCAAAGTATGGGGTGGATAGGGCTTGGTTGTGAGAGGATAATAGAGGTAAAAGCTAGTGAGAAGGTTTGATGGTACTTGAATTGCTGCCTGTTTGTGAATTGGTGAATTTTGAACTTATCTTCGTGCAGCAATTGGGCTGCCGTTGGAAATTCTTGCCACGGCGTTTTAAATGCTGCAGGGACAACTGATATTCCCAATGTTCTGGAGTTGTGATTTCTTTTTGGTTAAACAAAATAGGATTGCAAAATGCCACATTGCCCCGGAGATGGTCTTAACCAACTGATTGTGGGCTTTTGGCTATTAAATCCCAAGAGAAATGAGGCAAATGGGGGTTGGGTGCCCCTCAGGTTCATGAATATGTTAGAGAGGAATCAGTTAGGAGAAACTAAGGGTTCATTGTAACCTCAAAATGGGTATGGGAAATGACTACCCACGAACTGCTGGCCCATTTAAAATTGTGTCTTTGTTGGGATTTGGGGTTGTAGCAGCCCAAGAAATGATTTCATAGTGCTGGAAAATGTGAACTTGTTCCTAAATTTAAAGAGCATAGCAATATAATTTTTGGTCCAAAAAAGTTTGGCGAAAATTATATTGAGCCAAAATTAGTGGTGCGAAAATAGTCAAAATATTTGTGGCCACGGGCTCTTGTAATTAACCCCGAAAGCTTGAGGAAGCACTTATTCGAAGGATGGGAGAATGATGTGCACCGTTTTTATGTGGTAGGTCCCCTTGGGATTTTCAGGCTGGGTGCATAATCTTGTATTTTTATTAGCTAATTAGGATAATATTTTAGATGTTCGATTTGGCTTTTGAATTCATTTTTACTTTATCAAGGGTTATCTTTTATTTATTTGTTAGGATTGGAATTCTAGTTAGTCACCTATCGATTAGGCCCTTAGCCAGCCATTGTAAACTCTCCTGCTTCTATTGATTTATTGATTAATGAAGCTTCATTTAATTATTCTATGTTAGCGTGTGTTTTAATTATTGCTGCATTTACTCAACATTCTTTTGAGTAATTAAATGGTGCAACTTGACTTGATAAAGTGTCATACTCAGAGATTGTTTTGGTATGTAGAATGGCGTTCGAGGGCTAATGCTTGATATGTATGACTTCAACAATGACATCTGGCTGTGTCACTCCATTGCTGGAAGATGTTTCAATGCCACAGCATTTGTAAGTATCTACTGTACTTCAATTTATTCTATTTATAGGGTACAGTATGAAAACCCCCTCCGAACTGTCAACTTTTTGCATGTAACCATCCTTAACATTTTAAGGGTAAATTTTAAAGTACCCATGAAATCATGCAGATTTTAGAAACTTATTGAACTATTTTATTTGCAAGAAATCCCCTAAACTATGCATTTTGTTGCTAAAATTGACATATGCGTCACTAAAAATGTACAATAATACCGCAGGAGGCGTCTTTGCAACAAAAGGCATAGTTCAGGGGTTAATTGCAAAAATTTGAAAGTTTAAAGTGTTTTTTTCCCTCTGCTCTATTTTTATTTATTTTTTAAATAAAAGCACTTGAACTATAGATTTTATTGCAAAGATTCACTGTGTGGCTAAAATATGCCTAGAAGGTTTTTTCCCGCCCACCAAATACCTATAGCTAAAGGGTTTTTTCTTGTATTGAAAATAGTTTATGGGTTCTGTTGCGAAAACTGCATAGTTCAGTTTTTAATTTTTTATTTTATTTTATTTATTTATTTTTTGTTGTTGTTGCACTTTGCCCTTATTTGAATTCTGCAAGTTAGTTTCTTTTTTAGTTGACAGTGTGCGATTTTTCCTTCCAGCAACCTGCTATTAACGTGCTGAGAGAGATTCGAGTATTTATGGATGCAAACCCATCGGAAATCATTACCATTTTCATTGAGGATTATGTGACAACCCCACAGGGATTGAGCAGGGTCTTCAACGCATCTGGCCTCAATAGATACTGGTTTCCAGTGTCTGCAATGCCTAGAAATGGCGAAGATTGGCCCACAGTGGATGATATGGTCCGCCAAAATCAACGATTAGTGGTCTTCACCTCTAGATCAGGAAAGGAGGCATCCGAGGGGATCGCTTATGAGTGGAGATATGTGGTAGAAAACCAGTGTGAGTTCTATTTTTCACGTCCATTTGAATACCGTAGTGTAGAGTTAGTATAGACTGATTAGCTGACTTGGCAACTTTGTATTGATTGACATCTTGTTTACAAAAAATGGACCTGACACTCTCACCAATAGACCTGACAACTCTTTTTAGGACCCGTTAACAGGACACGATAAAAATCTTAACAGGTTTGGGTTTATATATATCAAAATAATATTGTTAATGAGTTGAGATGCTAAATACACTTGTAAAAAACTTTGACCCAATCCGAATATACTCGACACTAACCTGTTATACAGTATACAAGACCCATTATTAATCATCATCAACCACATGAACTCGGCCCGAACTGACCCGATCTGTTGCCAAGTCTATTCTCATCAACGCTCTACTAACGTGTCAAAGAGTCCTCTATCTTGAGTCCCATAACGAGTCATTGTAGTAATTCTTCTATGGTGTAATTATGTATTTTGGCCTAAGAACACAGCATCATATTGTTTAGAATTTTGTACAAGAAATGTAGTGAAGGGCGAAAATGCTCTGGAATTAATCTCTCGGTTCCGAATAAAGAATTTAAAATCTATAAATTGCAAGGAAACTTTGTAATTTTTTTTTAACGTCCTTACTTTATTAATGAGTCGTGTGACATCACTTGATGCCTTGGATACTGTTATTATTTAATATTTATACGCTCTCCGTCCCAAATTATTTGTCCCAATTTAAAAACGTCTGCCTTTAAGGATACACTCAATTAGTTGACAAGATCAAGACTAGTCACTATCGTGAAATTTGGTTTGCTGAATTCTTAATTCCAGAAGGTGCATGCTACTTTTGAAAGAAACCTTTCTGAACTATATTAATACAAAGAAGAAGAAAAACATCCTCTGAATATGCAGTTTGTTGCAAAGACTCCCTTTTGTGCCGCTAAAAAAGCATCAATTTATTGCTAAGAAGTTCTGATCCTCAAAGGAATCGTCGCAACAAAACACATTGTTCCAAGGGATTTTTTACATTAGAAATCAATCTGGCTACTTCTTGCGTAAAATGCTTTGTCCATGAGAGGTTTTTGTACTCCCCCCCTTGTTATTGATGAGATGTTTGCAAATATTGAACTTCTGATTTCAAAGAGCTTTCAAATTTTGATGCTGAGCTGAAACTACAGATGGAAATGAAGGGATGATTGCTGGTTCCTGTCCTAATCGTGCTGAATCGTCTCCGATGAACACAACATCAATATCACTGGTTCTTCAGAACTACTTCCTTACTAATCCTAACATGACGGCAGCTTGCATGAATAATGCTGCTGCATTAATCAATATGACCAACACTTGCCATCAAGCAGCCGGCAGACGCTGGCCAAACTTCATCGCTGTTGATTTCTACCAGGTATGGAACCTCTCAACCATGTTAAGTTTCATTTGTGGCGAATCAATAACTTTCAGAACCCATCTGGTTCGGGATGGAATATTTTTCACTTGGGTGACAAGGTAAATGGTGAAAATTCTTTTCAACTATTCAGAGATTTTTTTTTTCATAATAAAAGTTGTAAATATGCGTGGACGCTATAAATATGATTTTGGCCAAAATAGCAAGCCAAATAGGTGAAAAAGATTCACTGTTTTACTTCTCATCTAGGTAAAAAATATTTCACCCCAAACAATACACAGCCCCAAGATAAAGAATAAAAAATGCTAAATATATGCTAACTTTCTGGGTCGGTTGCTGCAGAGAAGTGATGGTGGAGGAGCTCCGCAAGCTGTGGATGAAGCAAATGGCCAGCTGACTTGTGGATGCGCGAACATTGCTTATTGCAGGGTTTGTCAACGTTACCATATATAACTGCTATTGTTTTCTCCCTCCATCGTAATTTAAGAGTTCCATTTTTCTTCTTGGATTGTCTTGAATTAGGAGTTCTTTTTTTTTCCCTCCTGAGAAGAATGGAGTTCTTTTTTGTACATGGTAGTCATGTTTTTCATCTTTTTTTGTTCTTTTTCTAAACTTCTTTGTCTATCCATTGGTTTATCCACATTATTCTCAATTTATTACAATCATTATTTTTCCGGATAAACTCTAGATCAAGGCAGTTGAGGCAAATTTCTTTGATTGTTTTAAAAAAATACCTTGAAACTTGTTAGGTAAATTCTACGGGGATGTAAAATTTGAATACAAATACTAAAAGAGAGGAAAAGGTTTAACCGAAACCACCACATTTTCCACTTAAACTGATTTACATAGGGTAATGATTTTAAAAGTTCTTTGATCATGAATGATTTAAGATAAACAGTTAGCTGACCCAAAGTTTTGTATCTTATGTTTCTTTATTGAATATGAGCAGGAAAATGCAACTTTTGGCACTTGTGACACCCCTGTGCTATCACCTCCGCCACCAGCAGGATTGTCTACCACAGGAGGATCTTCTCAAGGTCCCAGCAACGATTCTTTAATTAGTGCAACGTTCCAGCTTCGTTGGTTTGTGGGGGCAATTTTTACCACAATATTCTTACTATGCTTATAAACTTTGCTACCAATTTGGTGAGATTCCTCTCTTATTCTTTGAACCGCGCGGGTTTATGAACGAGCAAAACTGGAGACCGATTTGTATTTCAGCCTTGTGGCTCTCAATGATACTTGAATATTTCAAATTTATATATTGCCTATCTATAAATCTTAGTATATATGTGTAAATTATATTTGTAAGGGGACATGTTGTGATAATAGTAGAAAATTGAAGGCAACTCATTTTTTTAATATAAATTCTATTTGCTCTAGTCTTGACACCCTTCTACTTCTATACTCTTTGTTGGGGACAATTCAGTGCGACTGCAGTTTTGAGTTCTTGTCCTCTGGGTTTTAATTTGAGCCAAAATGATTTACAAATTGTCACAAGAAAGCTTACCATGTGTTGCAAAAAGTCATTTTAGGAGCTAAAATCAAATTTAAAATTTGGAGAACTCTCAAGTACAAAAATAGGGATAGTCACATTAAACCTATTTTGTAAATTCCTTATTATTTGTTGTTATGACTCTAAAGATACTTTTGATACTGTAAAGTGATTTATTTCTGTAGGATGGACATTTGCTGTGGATATTGTCATTTTTATTTAATTAATTTTTTGGGCGGGGGAATTCAAACTGCTACCTCTTATATGAGGGTGACAAATTTGACCACTAAATTAGCCCTAGTGGTTGGATATTGTCATTTACCAAGTCAACACGTTTAAAATACTTGCTACATTCCCTCTCTCTTTTTATTTTTTATATATAAAAATTTGAACTCGTCTATCGGGTTTGTATGCAGCTGCAACATATATATTATTGAAAATTAACAAGTTATGACGGACTTGAAAAATTGTGCTTATTGAGCTTAACATGCAGCTGCATTTTTTTATACGGCGCAGTGACATAATAAGAGAGAAAAATAAAAAATAAAATGCGCAATATATATAACATAAACGTATTCAACTGGACATTGTAAGTAGGGGTGATTATCGATTGGTTTGGTCGATATTGGACCAATACTAATACTATACTAATTTTTTTTGGTAAATTCAGTTTTGGTAGTTTTGGTTTTCGATTTTTCGAAAACACTTACAAATATCAAAACATGTGGTGCATCATTATTTTTTTGGTAAACTTTCGATAAATTTGTTTTTTTCCTCTCGGAATTTTTTGCTTTAGTTTTTTTTTTATTTCTTTTATCATTTTTAAATTACATATCTTTCGTTTTTCGATATTTTCAATTTCCAAATACAATCAAACTAGCACAAACTAGCAAATAGTACATAATGAATATTACACCATAAATATGGGATGACTCGTGGACCAATTAGAAAAAGACACCTGAACTTGTACGCCAATAAGGAGATCAACCCCGGCTAACAATCTGGTCGGCTCTAGAATGAGGTCGGCTCGGCCAGGTTGACAGCTCATTTAACCCCATTAGTTAGCAGTCAACTAACATTATTAATTAACTATGTTATAACAAGCATGTACTACGTGAATGAATGATGTCAGCACTGCACACACGGGGAGATATGCAAATATTCCTCCATGTTCTAATAACTAACTTTGGGATTATTCTCTCACCTCACATGTAAGGCGTGTTCTTGCCTAACCTATAAAGGCAAGTCACGTGACACTCTCTTTTTTCTCCCTTCTAAAAGCCTAAAAATAATACACACACATACTTTTAGGGGATCCAGGATATTTTTCTTATTGTTACGTTGTCCAATTCTAGAGAGAACTAAAGAGCTTTCGTATTGTACTTGTTCATGACTTTTGCCTAGTAATTCAATACAATCAACACCGCACTTGTGGACGTACACACCACTTAGGCTCGAACCACATAAATATGGTTCTTATTCTCTTTCTCTCACCTCTTTACTATTTTCGCTAGTTTAGTATTTCAGTAATTTACATCGCTTATTTGTTATATATTTATAATTAGTATACTTAAGCTAAGATGTATCAGTCTACAAGTTTGAAGCGATAACAGATTGACGTTGTTTATGGAAAACGACTTTGCCATTGTCGCTTTCCACCATTTTTAATTTTTGAAACTCGAGGATACCCATTTATGGTAAACCAGTGAATCACACTCCGATTCATCTGGGTTTCGAAGGTTAGAGTTGCTTTTAATCAATTTCAGTTTGATTCTCTTTAATTCTTTGAATCTACCAATAAATTTGTGTATTCTCGTTTCTGATTCGTATATCCGCAATTCCATTTGCTATTTTCATGCTACTCTATTTTTGCTGGTATTAAAAATGGATGAGAACCCCAAAACTAGCCGAATCAGAGAGGGGATTCCACCCTCTACACCTATAGGTATGAGAGACTTGCATGTGGTCTTACAAATCCTGGCCAAGAGCCAGGAGGCTATACAAAAAAACATTAAACAATGAACTCAAAGTATTCTGGACTGACATAACAAGCTGTAGATGAACCTGATCAACCCCGCAGTTGAGGAAAACACATATAGGAGATGTGAAATGCTACCTCTGGCCCCTTACAGGGACAAGAGGCAGGCGCACCATGGTAGGGAAACATAGAACCCTAAGAGGTTGGATATGGGCTTACTTCCCGAGGGGAGAAGATCAAAATTCTTAGGATCTGGGAGAGATAATGGATCTTATGGGCATGGAACAATATCCACTATCCGGTCAATATGGTATGACAATTAAAATTATTCAGAGGAATGACCTAGTGTTTTAGAAAAGTCGAGTAGAACCTATGATTTTGATCGACTAGGCCCTAAAGTTGCACGTTTACACCAGTGTAAGGAACCAAGAGAACCTAGGGAGTATAGAGAACATCCCAGAAGGTCTCAAACTAGAAGCATAACATGCTCGACCCACTATAAACAAAGCGTGAAAGGGTTGTCTAGACCTAAACACACTGCTAGGAGAGAAGATAGCTCAACTGAGAGTCATGGACGAGCCGAGAAGGTTGCTAAGGCTGACCAGGAGGACCATCTTTGGAAGGGATCAATTCAACTCCTGGAATATCAGTTAGGTGATCTCATAAAGACAAATAACCCTTTGTAGAGGGATTATGAACATGGATCTCCATTCACAGCTTCAGTAGTGGGATTCCCAACAACTGCGAAATTAAAAAACCTAACATCACTCCCAGATATGATGGAAAATCTGATTTGATGCTGCACACGGAGCAGTATCAAGTTGCCTCTAACATTTACATTTACTCAATCCCTGATGAAATGCGGTGCAAAGCTTTATCTAGTACTCTCATAGGGCCAATTCAAATCTGGTACAAAGGGCTCCCTAGGGAGAAAATTTTAACTTTCAAGAAGTTAGTTGACCTGTTCATGAACAACTTCTTCTTTGGAACCAAGACGGGGAAGAGGGTGTCTCACTTGTCAAGCGTCCACGAATAAGCGAATGAAATGACAAGGGAGTACATCACCCGGTTCAACACAGAAAATTAGAGGTGGTAGATTACTATGAGAAGATTTCCATTACTACTAACATGAGCGGACTGTTACTTGGAAAGATTTATTGGGAAATGGAAAAAGAACCTCCGAGCACAATAGCTGAGCTCCTGTCCAAGGCGGGGAAGATTATGAATGCTGAGGAGGGAATGGCAATAAAGGAATCTAGTCAAGATGGTAAGACCTTAGATAAGAAGGAAAAGTCTAAGGACTCTAAGAAGTCGGCATTACAGTGGACGGAGATATTTGATGAGTACACACCGCTCACCATGGGCGCTCACCACATCCGTTCACCTCCTGGACGGAGAGACAAAAGAAACTATTGTGATTTTCACAAAGATCATGGCCACACCACTAATAAGTGTTTAACTTTGAAGAATGAGATCGAGGCTTTGACAAGAATGTAGCATCGGCTTATAACATTATTTTCAGTAGGGTTGGCTGAAAAAAGTTTAAAGTTGTTTCCTCTACCGTCCGTTAGTGTTTGAAGTTCCCAACAAGCTATGACCTGGGAGTAGTTAAAGAAAACCAAGTAGAAGCACGAGAATGCCACTACGCATTTGCAAAACAGGAGGAGCAAAATAAGCTGTCCATCACTTATCAGATCGAGACATCGGATTCTCGAGATGAAGATAAATTGGTCACTGGTGAAGTGGTAGAGAAATTTGAGCCATGTTTAGACGACGAGCATCCAGAAAGGACAACCTATATCGACTCGTCGATGGATTCAGCTTTGAAAAAGGAATTGGCATCGTGCCACCCTGTAAATTACATAAATAGACTAATTAGGTTGAATAAAAAATTCACGGGAATTAAAAATATTTGGTAACATTCTTACCATAATGAAAATAATAAAAACTGTTAATATATTGCGAGACAAAAGTACTGAATAAGAGAAAACCATCTCTGATACCATCCAACTACTAATACAAATTGAAACTAACTCTGGCTTAAATTGTATCTCCAATATAAAATTCAATACAACTGCATGTATCCAAATGTATAAATATAGTAAGATGTACCATCTAACTACCGATACAAATTTACCATCTAACGACCGATACAAATTAAAACTAACTCTGGCATATACTGCATCACCAATATAAAAATCCATACAACCGCCTGTAACTAAATATACAAATATAATAAGAAGTAGAGGAACAAACCTGTCTGGCTTTTACATCATAGGAAGTAGAAATAGAATGCTGTTAAAGATACTCCTCCAATGAAGTCAACCCAAGTTTATGGCAGTAACAACAACCTAAGACCTGTAAAAATAAATTCAATAACGACGTAATTAACAAGTTTACAAAGAATAAGAAATTAGCTGAAATTAGGCCATAATAATAATAATAATAATAATAATAATAATAATAATAATAATAATAATAATAATAATAATAATAATAATAATAATAATAATAATAATAATAATAATAATAATAATATAGCTTCATCCCAATTTAAGTGGATTGTTAAGTCATTTAAGTTACCCAACCTAAATAACTCTAAATATCACGTGTGTCTAATCCTAATTTCATATGAGCCCAATATTTAAATATTATTCATGTGATTGAATATAATTAAAATTTCAAAGTGTCTATACTAAATTATTCATCTCAAGTAAAACATTAAGTAATAAGAATATCTTAAGTCCAAGATTCATAATAGTACGGTCCTAACATATACAAGAAAATTGGGTACAATCCTGACATTACTGGAAACTTAGTTTAATATCCGTATAACTACAATCCTGACATTAACTAGAAATTTGGTACAATCCTAACATGTTCCAGAAATTTAGACTATAAGTATGATCCTGACACGTACGAATAATTGGGTACAATCCTGCCATGTACAAAAAATTTAGACGATAAGTATGATCCTGACACGTACTAAAAATTTGGGCTAATATTCATATAACTACAAATCTGTCATGAAAGTCCTGATAAGTACTAAAAATTTGGGTTGATATTCATATAAGTACAATCCTCGCATCTACTAGAAATTTGGGTTAGTAATCATATAAGTACAATCCCGACATGTACTAAAAATGGTATACTAACACATCAGACAAACAAATAAGCATAACCATTCGTAATCGGTTACAAACAAATACATACAACCATACATTAATGGGTTATACATAAAGTCTCTTCACATTATTGGTTAATACTCATGTTAACTAAAGTCTGTTATTTCTAACCTTAGCCCAAACTCCCCAATGCCCCAACCTATTACTTAAATAATGATTCTAACTCAATCATAAACTCATTTGAAATAATTTCAACCATAAAACAACTCCCCAATCAAAACCCTAACCAAACGAACATAGCACAAATTCCAAACTTAACATCACTAACCCAAAAATTCATTCTTGCGCACTGTTGGTAAAATATTCATAAGAAATTCAATAAAAACAAAAAAAATACGAAACCAACACCCATGAATTTGTAATTCAATTATCTACAATTAAAAAATCTAAAAGTATGAGCATGCCCCCAAAATGTTACCTTTCGCACGCCCACAAATCCCAAATCTCATAAATGTGTCTTTCTTCAACCTCGAGTCTGCTGTTACGCGCCCAAACCCGAATATGCCATTAATGGTCTAGACAAAGGTTTCACTACCTCAAATACACCAAACTATGGCCTAAAATGCTAATATATCAATATCCAAGCTATCTCTACAAATATTAGATGATTTAACAAAGATTTAAGTACCAACTTCCTATTGTAAGCTCAAGAAACGTAGATTCATATTTCTAATAATTTAATCTCAGATTTGTTTTAATATCCTAATTAACCAATGGGATTTTACATACTTCATTAAATGATTCAAAGTACAATAAAGAGAGCTTTATCTGACATAAAAGAATATTTCTTTTGTACATGATCCCATGTATGCAGACTTTATATTATATATTGGGTAGTGCGCTTATCACTTTTAGTTAAAGTAATACTTTAGTACATGTTTTAGGACAACTTTAACCCATGCCTAACAAATATGTTCCCTATCAAATGACTGATGGTGGTTTACCAGCAGAAGATTCTAAAAAGAGGAAAAAACACTCAAGGTCCCACAAGATTAAAGTTGAAACTATATATTCTACATTATTTTCATTGGACAATCAGACAATATGAACACACAAAGACAGAAGAGATATAGACTTTAATAAACTTGAAGAGATTCTGAGAGAGTTGAAACACTATATACATTTTGAGAGTAGACGTTTTATGATTGAAATTGAGTAATGGTAAATATTAATTTTCATTCTCAAAGTGAAATAAAACTCGAGCTTGCGAGGACTTAGCCTAATTTGGGTGAACCACATTATTTGTTGTGTTCTTACAATTGATCTCCTTTTTGAGATTATTTTCCTTCACTATTTAAACTTTCTTATCATCATTATTGCAAAGTATATTTTTCCATCACCATTAATAGGGGTTATGCCTCAGTTTTACCATAAACTCCCAGGTGATAAGAGAAATCATAACTTTTTTTCTTAAAACCCAAAGAGAAGTGCTTTTTTACATTTAGCGACTTAGTCGGGGAGGTATTCTCTTAGAGATGGTGAATGAAAATATAAATCATAATCTTTAATTCAATGATGCTCAACATGATAAGGAGTGAAAAACATGATTGTGTGATAATTGATTAAATTCGTAACTTTCTACGTTGGCACACTTATTTAATTAGTGTCTATTTTTAAACCAAAATAAGTCAGCCCCAAATCATTCAACTGCGTGTATGCGTGTGTCAAACCATAAAATAAATAAAGCATGCGACATAAGCTTAAGGAAAAATCCCCGCAGGGCAAAACCTTTTATTTTTAGAACTTTGAAAAGTTTACAAGACCATTGACTTACATACCATCTTGCTTTCGCCCACAAGAGTAACGCACGGTGTCTTCGTCAAACCTTCAAAGCAACGGCTAGAAATATGCAGTGGTTCACGCGCAGCTATACCACAAGGACCGCAATCCTAGACACGCAGTCTGAAATCTTCACAAGGACTCCCTCCACAATAGCACGCAACTGTCGGTTGTAGATCTCTCCCCACAAAGAATAAACAAGGGCAAAATTGTGTTCTTGAACACCAAAATAATTCACTAAAGCATTTGGGAGTTTTGTGAATTGAAAGAAAAAAGGGATTAAAACCCTAAAGGAAGAAGCCAAAAAGGATTCTGCTTTCGCAGTTTTTCTGTTCGTCAAAATGCTGTGTCTTCTTAATGAAAACGTTACCATTTAATGAGTGTTTATACAAAAATGCACCGCCTCAAAATCCGAGCTCGTTCGAACGAGAAGCATATGTCGCTCGAATGAAGGACGCGTGTCATTCAAACGACATCGCGCGACTTCCAATCTCGTTCGAACGAGATGCTTATCTCGCGCGAACGATCTGGGCGTCAAAATCGAGGTCCGCTTCAAAACTTAGAAAAAATACTCATTCTCAATATTTGACGAAAAAGTCCGCTCCAACACTTAGAAAATATTTTGTAAAAATCTCCCCAAAGCTCTAAGTGAAAAGTAAAGGTATTTAAAACATAACCTTACCAAAGTAAACTTCCCGGAGTCTTGAATGATGAACTTGAGTAATTTGGATCCGTCTTTTATGTATATGTCTCTTGAATGCTCTTCGACGGTGTAGCGGTATATGACATAATAAATTGATAACGGACATATACAAATATTTCCTTACAAATCTCCTCCTATGTCTATGCCGGTACATACATAAAAAATCCAAATTATCAAAAACCAAAATGCCTATACAAATCTACCCTCCCATGAATAAATTTGTAAGACCTCAAAACTGTTCTTCAATCATCTTTGTCAAATCTCAAAGCTTTTCTCATCAGGGTGTGCAGCATCATGATCTTCAATCTTTGTACCTACACACATGAGATAAAGCAAAAACCTTCGTGATGCATCGAGTTTGAAATGATATAAGAATAAAGCATTAATAATCAAATCTTCCCCATAATGCAAAAACTTCCCCATAACATGATAATTCTTTCTCCCCCTTTTTATGATGTCCCCAAATAGACAGATAAGAAGAAACAATCAAAACATGGAGTGTCACGATAAAAATGCATAGCAAACAAGGATCAAACTACGCGCATGCAAAGGAGTATCTCAAAAATTTCACAAACTATTTTTGGATTTTTCAATTTTTCATACAAAAATTAGATACTAAAAATCACACCATAAATTTAAACTAAAACAACCAAGTCATGGAAATGGAATGAATGGGTGTGAACACATTCGATAGGTAAATAAACTCAATCAATCATATGTGCACGATGCATATGTGTACCCCTAACGAATGAACATCAAAAGTATCCTTAGGTGTAAAATTTGTTGAATTTAGATGACATCGTCTTATACAAATCAACAAATCAAAGTCAAAATGATTTCCACCCCAATAACGTCCAAAACTATTTAGCGCTTTTTCAAGAATTTCAAGGACGTGCAAACCCGTTAGAAAATCTCTAACCAAACACCCTCATATATATTTTCTTAGAGGTGAATAAACTAAATTCTCAAACTTTGGAGAATTGGTGCAAAAACCTAAATGGCCCATAATTGGCATGAGTTTCTTTTTATTGCCTTTAAATTTTTTCTGGCTCTTTTAAACCTCTTTGGACCCCGAATAATAAAATTCCTCCATTTTTTAGGTCCAATTTAACGGTGGCTTAGTATTCGCAAAGGCAAAATGAACCTTTCGCAGCCCTTCCCCGTTTTCAAACAAAGCACACAAACTCACAAAACGGTTCTTATATGCATAATTTTCTTATCAAAATTTGTCACCCTTGGTTCGTTTTAAAGGACAGTATTGAAGTGAAAACACCCAACCAACATGTGATAAGACAAGCACAATAATCAAACAAATTCGTGCATGTGTGCAATAAAGGAAATCATGAGTCAAACATGTAGGAAGTAACACTTAATTACATCTTAATGACTCCAAACATTATAAAGCACATGGATGAATTGACCTATTATCTCAAAACACTATCAAATAGTCACATGAAAAATATGGAATGATGTTGTGACTTGGTCATCCTAAGTGTCCATCCATATATAGTGCAAACTAAATACAATTTTTTTTTTGGATTTTTCAAAAATTTTATCAAACTAAAATCTTTTTGTATTTTTCAAAATTTTTCAAAAATAAAAATCTATACAAAAAGTACATGTCACAACGCTAGCAAACGTTAATATCATGAAACCAAAGTAAAACTAGCGTATGACAAACATGCGAACACAATAATCTATATGATATGGCAAGAGAAGAATCATGTGCAAGCAAATGAGAATCAACTATTTTAAAATCTAGCGTATCCAAAAGTGATTTCCTAACCCAACCGGATGTAACACGTCGGCACGGGGTTTTGGGAACCAACAAAACACTAGACTTCGAATTCCTAGGACCTCTTCCAAGATAAAAAAAAATCTCCTAAGGTGACCTTTCCTACCACAATATGAACATGTGTAAACGGGAGGAACGACACCTAAAGTGTGATATTTTCTAATGTCCTTGGAATTAGTTGACCCTCTAAAATAAATAATAGTTTTGGCTTTAGCATTAGAAGCATGAGAACACGATGAGCCATTACCATCACTATCAAACCTACTAGAGTCTGTCAAATCATTTTTTAACTTAAAATTTTTTGACTCAAGTAAAGAATTAGACTCTTCCAAAGACATGGATTTCTTTTTCAAATTTTCAATTAAACTTAACAATTTATCACGCTCCCCCTCAAATAAAACAAACTTATTCCTAAGAGTCTTTTCACGTGCCGTAAAATCATCGATTAATTTTTTATCCTCGACGGCACAACCGGGAACCCTAGAATTTTTTAAGTCCTCTAATTCCTTCTCTAAAATAAGGACTCTCTCATCACTCTTCTTTTTGGCAATTTTCAAAGAATCAAAATCAATACACAAATTACCATAGTGCTCACGACAAATATCACTTTGAGTTTCAAACGCTTGCACATATTCAATTTTACTCTTAAAGAGAGAATTTTCTTTTTCCAAAACTTTAATTCTTTTGCAAAGTTTTAAATTCAAACTTTTTAATCTTTCAGCACGGCCGTCAACTTTTTCAAAAATAGGCTCCTCATTAAATGGGCGTTCCATTGAAAAATTGCGATTTTTCACAAAACTGATTTAAAAAAAAAATCAATATCACACCATTTTGCGGAAAATAGGAATACGCGATAAATTAGCACAACCTGCTCTGATACCAATTTGACGAAGTGAGAAGTCAAATTGTATTAGGAAAAAAAACTTTAAAAATCAGGATCACTTGATAATTTAGAGTAACCCGCTCTGATACCAATTTGAAAAAACGTGACTGTGTGATAATTGATTAAATTCGCAACTTTCTACGTTGGCACACTTATTTAATTAGTATCTATTTTTAAACCAAAATAAATCAGCCCCAAATCATTCAACTGCGTGTGTGCGTGTGTCAAACCATAAACCTAAATAAAGCATGCGACACAAGCTTAAGGAAAAATCCCCGCAGGGCAAAACCTTTTATTTCTAGAACTTTGAAAAGTTTACAAGACCATTGACTTACATACCATCTTGCTTTCGCCCACAAGAGTAACGCACTGTGTCTTCGTCAAACCTTCAAAGCAACGACTAGAAATCTGCAGTGGTTTACGCGCAGCTATACCACAAGGACCGCAATCCTAGACACGCAACCTGAAATCTTTACAAGGACTCCCTCCACAATAGCACGCAACTGTCGGTTGTATAGCTCTCCCCACAAAGAATAAACAAGTGCAAAAGTTGTGTTCTTGAACACCAAAACAATTCACTAAAGCATATGGGAGTTTTGTGAATTGAAAACAAAAAAGGATTAAAACCCTAAAGGAAAAAGCCAAAAAGGATTCTGCTTTCGCAGTTTTTCTGTTCGTCAAAACGCTGTGACTTCTTAATGAAAATGTTACCATTTAATGAGTATTTATACAAAAATGCACCGCCTCGAAATCCGAGCTTGTTCGAACGAGAAGCATATATCGCTCGAACGAAGGACGCGTGTCATTTAAATGACATCGCGCGACTTCTAATATCATTCGAACGAGATGCTTATCTCACGCGAACGATCTGGGCGTCAAAATCGAGGTCCGCTTTAAAACTTAGAAAAAATACTCATTCTTAATATTTGACGAAAAAGTCCTCTCCAACACTTAGAAAATATTTTGTAAAAATCCCCCAAAAGCTCTAAGTGAAAAGTAAAGGTATTTGAAACATAACCTTACCAAAGTAAACTTCGCGGAGTCTTGAATGATGAAGAACTTGAGTAATTCAGATCCGTCTTTGATGTAGATGTCTCTTGAATGCTCTTCGATTATATGACATAATAAATTGATAACGGACCTATGAAAATATGTCCTTACAAGGAGCATGCTGTTATTACACTTGTTACTGAGGTTCCTCAAGTCACTGTTACCATGGGGAATGTTCATTGGGGAAAGCTTTCATGAGCTCTGTTTTGGGACTGAACCAAATGACCAATCTGATGATCAAAGTCATGAAATTCTTTGACGATATTTAGTTCCATGATGGATCTAAGTTTTTTCATTACACCAGTGGGACAACCTGTCGCTCCTTTAATGGGAATTCCCGGTACACCTCCCACTCCAACTGTTTCGATTATGGTCAATCTTTCTCCTGCTATAACGCCAATCGTTGAAGCTCTACTTAACATTAATTCTTTACATGTGGTCATTCCACCATAAGCCAAGACAGTGGAAGCAACTATTTCATCTTCTTTGACATTGAGGAGGTCAAGAGGGAAATGACGAAGATGTTAGCGCCATCCTCACAGACATTTAGTGAGACAACATCCATTTATAATGATTTTCATACTCCTTATCCATAGGAGTAGAACAATGAACCTTATCCCTAGGGGTATATTCCTCAAATCTTTGAGAAGTTTAATGGGAAAGGAGGCAACCGGAAGGAAAATTTCAAAAGATTTGTTGAGCATCTTGGTGCTCATTGCAACAAGAAATGAAGTGTACACATGAGACTAAAGAATAAATGCTTTCAATATTTAATTAATGAATTATTGTGTATTCTTTTTGATTTCATATACCAATTATATAACACATATAGAATATAAACAGGGACATCAAATGTCATAGCACGCACGTAATTAAAATAATGCACAGAAAATACAGGGTATTATAAGATTTTCTTAAGCAGAGGAAGAATGTGTTCGTTTGGATCCATGAAGACATGCTCGAAATAGATTCAGTTGTCCTTTGCAATGAACTTATCATTACAAAATATGCAAGGACCAAGAAACACTGACTGTTCTGCTAATAGAAGAATATAGCTATTTGAGAAGAAGTGGACAAGTTAAAGAAATCAAACTTTATCCAAGATGTGAAGTATCCAGACTGGCTCTCCAGCATTATGATGACCCCAAAGAAGAACGATAAATGGCGCATGTGCGTCGATTTCATTAATATAAACAGATCTTATCCAAAAGATCATTATCTTCTACCCCAAATTGACCAACTAATTGATGCTAGTGATGGGCACGAGCTGACCAACTTCATGAATGCATATTCGGGGTACCATCAAATAAGGATGAGACCTAGAGATCGAGACAAGAAATCATTCATCACTAGTCGAGGTACATTTTTATATAACGTTATGCCCTTTGATCTCAAAAATGCTGGAGAAACATACCAAAGGTTAGTCAACGAAGTATTTGAAGAGAGAATTGAAAAAACTATGGAGGTTTATATAGATGACACGATGACCAAAAGCAGAAAGGTAGGCGATCACATTCGTGACCTCGATCGAACATTTGATCAGCTGGAGAAGTACTAGATGGAGTTGAACCCAAAGAAATGCATTTTGGAGTAAGATCAGGAAAACTCCTCGCCTTCATTATTAATCATAGGGGTATAGAGGCCAACCATGATGTTATCATCTAAAACTGGTATATATATTTTGGGTCTTAACTATAACTTGCCTGCAATAAATAATAATAAATAAAGAAATTATTAATACCAACTTTCCAATTTGGTAAGAGTTATAGAGAGATAAGATACAAAGAAGAATATTAGAGATTAACCCGATTCAACCCAAAGTGGTGCCAACATCCACAGGTGTAATGTTGATTTCATGTGTTTCAACGGGTAATGGCCATAAAAGTATTGGATACAAGCTTCAAGAATCTCTCTTTATTTTTGTGTATGGCCGTCAGGAAAAATATTTCTCAGGATCCCTTATTCGGTGGGATTGAGTGCTATTTATAAGTAGTTATGAGAGAGAGAGAGAGAGAGAGAGAGAGAGAGAGAGAGAGAGAGAGAGTAATGGGACATGTGGAGTCCCTTTATAGTCGATAATTACACCATTTATATATCATACTCATGATGATTTGGTTACAACCTACAAAATATTGATCTATCATGAACCGTACTCTATGTAAGTAATACTGTGAGTGGGATTGTTCACATTCCCCCACGTGACACATGTGTGCCCTAACAGAATCCAGTAACAGTGTGAAATGATATTGGTAACTTGTAAGCCGAGCAGAACTATTACAGAGCTAGCCAGAATGAGAGGTTTATCAAATAAGCCTAACACCTTATGATGACAGGCTTCATAATCTCATTAGCCTATCCAGTGTCCCATATTTATGATAAGATAAAATTCTCCAAGACTCCATTCATAATTGGAGAAGGTAGAAGGTCCTTTGGACTCTTAGATCTGTAGAGTACCTAGTAATGATGAATGAATGGATGGAATGTTATGTAGTTTGGTTTGATCGGTTTCATAGAGATTTAATCGTCTTTCAATTATGTTCTACTGTACCTAGTAAATGTAATTGATATTTTTTTTTCTAATTTCTATAGTGGACTGCATGAGTCAATTGACTTGGACCATCACCTATTGTGATCACCATGCGTGTCTGGACTAGCATGTGCGTCAATTCTCTACATTTGCTGCACCGTTTGCCCTTTCCAATGATGATGTCACACATCATGATTAAGTTTATTTATCGCCAAAGGGAAAGTTTATAAGGTACACTTTTCTTATTTTTGAACTCCCACATCCATTTCAAATACTCAAAGCATTTTAGAGAGAGAGAAAACAAGACTTTTCGGTTCCCTAAAGTGCATTCGTCTTCAACCATTCCTTTATGCGTTTGTAACTCCGACAATTTTATTCATTTTCGATAAAGTTCTTACACCTTGCTAAAGATTAAGCATTTTCTCGACTGTCTTAAAATTTTTCTTAGGTTCTTCTAGTACACAACTTCTCTATCTTTTAGTTTCTAGGATTTTTCTGCCTTCTTCGTGTATTTTGCGATTTTTTTCTACATGTTCTTCTTCTATTGCTGAATTACGATGTGTTTGATTATGAATTTAAAAGTTTTTACCATTTAAGCGGTCATTGAGTTGGTTGGCCTAGGATCACATAATTTTTAGTTTTTTTTGGATTAGATATTTATCGCAATCACCTATTGTCGTTCTTATAGCCCCCAAGATTTTCTGTACCTTGATTTTTGGCATTCTTGATGAGTTATGAACCTCTAGTGCGTAAGTGGATTGAGTATACGTTTGAGTTAGAGTATGATTTCCCAGGCATTATTGTAAGGAGGTTCCCCAATCCACTTTAAGCAGCTTTCCCTGAAAAGGATCCCGAACACCCAAATTATTTCCCCAGGGCATCCTCCTCTGGTTGTTCTGCTATATTTCCTGCTAAAATTCCCTTTGCGAGTCCTAAGTTTAAGAGACCAGAGGTAGTGAAACAGGAAAATTTAGCAAACACGATGTCAATGTCTATAGTGGACTTGGATTCTTCCCCTGAGAGGGCTATGACTGATAGAACAACATCCGTAAGGCACATCCCCTCCATTTCCCCTGTTGAGGAATCAGTTGGTGAGGATCCAACGGATGATGAGAGTTCTTCTGGGGATTCTTCAAATTCTTATGACCCCCCACTACTGACGCCATGTGGTATACCTGTGATATTTTAAAAGATGATCTAGACGCCACAAGGGAGAGATATAGTATCTGATTAGGTTTAAATTCTTTCGAATTTACCCCCTTAATTTAGGGATTTTTACCCTCTCGAGTAATGTAAAATGAGTTGAATTATCGTATTTCCTTGCTATTGACTCCTTATAATAAGCACATCTAGTTTTTTGTATTTCTCACGAGTTTTATAGGTATTTGAGAAAGAAAGAAATTGGAAAATCATCGAAATAATTCAAAGAAGGAAAGTCAAATGGCAGTTTCATAATTTTATAGCCTTAGTCCGGAATCGAAACCAACTGGAGAGTTGAAGATATTTCGATCACAAGAACATTGGAAGAAACAAAATTTCAATCCTAGCTATGGTGGAAAAGTTATGAGCACTTGAAGATGAGAAGAATCAAGAAGAGGATCCCTGCATGAATTTCATAGGCGATCTGGACCTTTATTTTTAAAGGATCCGGATCGGGGTAGCAAATCAAGCTCTGTATGAAAAGTGAAGGCGATCCTGACCTTTTACCCAAAAAGGATCTGGATCGCATGGTAAAAAAATCTATGAATGAAAAAGGGGAGCGATCCGGACCTTTTATCCAAAAAGGATCCGGATCGCCCTTGTCTAAGGTTCCCTATTTGAAATAAAGGGGAGATCCGGACTGCCATCCGGACCGCTTGTGAATTTTTGTCAGATTCTCTATTCTTTTTTGAGAGTTTTAAATTGGTCAAACTCTTGTAAATTTCAGAGCTATTTATTCAAGTTGGTTACATAATAATAGAGATTTACCATTTTAGTTTTCTAATTAGGAGTAAAAGGCTTTTGTAACCAAAAACCCTAGTTTTACAATAAGAGAATTTACTGTAAGGATTGGACTTTGATTTCTTCAATACAAGTAATGTTCTTCTTCTAATTGTTCAATAGCTAATTAGTTGATTGCTGGTTTGATTCTGCATTTATCTTTTCATCTATTTTCTTTAGATTTGATGTTTTATTTCTTGAAAATAATATTTTTCTCTGATTTAATCATACCCAGCTAATTTTTCAAGGATTGGGATGCATTAATCCAACCCGATGTCTTTTACAAATGTTTAAAATTAATTTATGAATTAAATAATCGATTAAATCATGTGGTGTGGTGATCACAACCGTGTAGTACTTTTGATCCCGTTTGCTCTAGGTTACCGGGATACTTAAGGGTGCGACGCGCGTGTAGCTACAACGACACTACTTTATTCTTGCTTTTGATTATATATGATGCGGGCTTAAAGCTCATATATATAATGCTTGAGATTATTAAAGACTGGGTTTTATTGATTATTTTAATTCAAGATTTGGTTTTAACATTAGTAAATTGACTAGGGTTGGAGGATTGTATCCTGATCTATTCTTCTCATTTAAAATCTTTTTCATTTAGAAGTTCAGTTTCATAAGTAGTTAAAAAGAATTCATTAGTTAATAACATGTTCAGTAATTAGACTTTCATATTCCTCTTAGTGGTATATATTCTCCTTTCCAAATCATCTTTTCCGTTTCTTTTTAGAGTAAAGTTAGGGTTCTCAATCTTTCCAACGTCGTCACTATGTTCTCCTCCTATTTCCCTAAGGATCGACACCCGACTTATCGGGATTATTATTTGAGCAAAAAACTTACACTTGAGCTTAGATAATACACATTCAGATACACATTTGTGGTCACGTCAAGTTTTTGGCGCCGTTGCCGGAGAATTAAGTAGACTTAGGTTAGATCGAGTCAATCTAAAGCTTTGACCAAAAAAAAAATCTATCTCTCAAAAGCCTGTTCATGAAAAATCCTGAACAACCTCCTCAAAATACTCCAACCATAATTCTCGAAAATCCAATCGTTATGTATAATCTTGACAGCCCAACACCCCTCTTGTGCCGCAATTATGGGTTCCACCTCCTACGTCGCCAAATTCACTATCCAATTACACTTCAAGTGACCCATCTGGTTACACTTCAGGTTACATGCCTAGTGTATCGAGTGAGGATACCGAGTCATTAGGAGAGAGAGCAATGTCTGACGTCATGAGTTTCGGTACTGGAGAGGGAAATCCACCATATCGTCCCATGAAAGAAATCCTTTTTCTCGAGCGAACTGTTACCCCTAGTTGCATTTTACTCCCATATAATGCCGGTCAGTTCCACTTTCACAATGGGATGATACAAATTCTCCCTACTTTTCACGGCATGGATTCGGAGAAACCATACCTTCACATACGTGAGTTCGAAGAGGCGTGCGAGACCTTTAGTGATCAAGCTTGCACGTAAGATGTCGTTTGCCTGAAGCTTTTCCCTTTTTCCTTATAGGATAAAGCTATGACCTGGATGTGGTCTCTACCCCCGAACTCCATTATCTCTTGGAAGGATATGCAATCAAAATTTCTCTTAAAGTTTTATCGACAACACAAAACCAACTCTGTTAAGACTCAAATTCAAGTTTTTCGACAACACGATAATGAGTCTTTCGATAAGTGTTGGGAATACTTTTAAGAATTAATTAGCGCTTTTACCCATCATGGATTCGAAAAACATCACCTAATATCTTTCTTCCATCATGGGCTAACAGTAGCGTCTAAACAACTTGTGCAAACTATATGCGAAAGACCATTTTGGGAATTAGATGCTAGTGATGCTAAGGCCCATCTTAAGTATGTCGCCGAGACTACTCAAGCATGGGACGTATCTGATACTAATGCCTAAACTTGGACTAGGAAAGTATCTACCACTCCGACTGCATCCATTCTATACCAACTAGATAGTAATACTTTACTAGACCGTCAATTTGATCAGTTTGAGAAAGGGGTGAGAGATTTACTTGAAGTTTGATTGAGAGACATTTCCGGATCCAATCGTACCGTAAAAGAAAAGGTGTGCGCTATCTGTGAGGCAGGCCATTCCATAAAGGCATGCCCAATGATTTTCACCTATAATCTATGCATACCGAGCAGGTGGAGGCTATAGGAGGATTTAAAGGAAACTTTAACGCCCTGCATGGGAACACGTACAACCCTTTGTGGAGAAACCATCCTGGTTTTAGCTACGGGCAATAACAAGCTGCATTGATTACAAATTCACAAGTTTCCCCACCTCCACCCCTCCTCAATTTCAGCAAGCACCACCTCATCTGGCTCCATATATATCTCCACTGTGGAGGACTGTCAAAGATACGATACACCAATTTATCAACTCCCAGAGTGCAACCAATGCTAGGTATGATCTCATGTTGGCCGACATAAATGGGAATATCTCAAAGTTGCAATCTTCATTGAGTATCCAAGAGAAGGGAAAGTTTCCTGTCCAGGGCCAAAGACTTCCCCAAGGTCAAACTAGTATTAACTCCACCTCCACAGAACATCAGGATCAATGTCAAGCTGTAACCACTCTATGTAATGGGAGAGTCGTTGATTTATCACCTCCTTCACATGATGCACCAAATGACAAGGAGATTTTGCCCGACACGAAAGAGGCCGAAGATGTCCCCTTGAAAGAGAGTGATAGTGATGACACTAGTGAGCTCTAGGTAATTGTGAGACCACCCTTCGCAGTGCCATTTCCTCAACGGATGGTTCCTTCCCCAAAAGGAAACCCTCGCGATGAGATGCTAGAAGTCTTAAAGTAAGTAAAGTTAACTTACCTTTCCTCAATGCCATTAAGCAAATTCCATCTTATGCAAAAGTCATTAAAGACTTATTGACAGTGAAAAGGAGGATAAAGGTAAAGAAGAATGTATTTCTAGCACAAAATGTGAGCTCTATTCTACTTAACGATCTCCCACCATAATTCAAAGATCGTGGTGTACCCACCATTTCCTGCATCATTGGAGATAATAAAATTGAAAAGTCCTTACTTGATTTAGGGTCAAGCGTTAATATCCTCCCCTACTCAATCTACAGTCAACTTGATCTGGGTGACATCAAGCCCACAAGGATCACTCTCCAACTAGCAGATCGAACTATGAAGATACTAAGAGGTATTATCGAGGACATGATAGTCCAAGTTGACACTTTCTACTTTTCGATAAATTTTGTCATTTTGGACACGGAGCCCTCCTTCGCTTCGAGAAATCATGTTCCCATCATTCTCAGATGCCCATTCTTATCTAATTATAATGTAATGATCAATACTTGATATGGGCAGATCCAACTTACTTTTGGGAACATGACTTTAGAGACTAATATCTTCAATATAACCCAATATGCGGGGGGCGAAGATTATCTTCACGCGGTGAGCCTCATTGATGAGATCGTAGAAGAGAACATAGAGAAAAACTTTTATGGAGATGCCCTAGAAGCTTGCTTAGTGTCGAGTAACGAGAGTGACGGAGAATACACCGACTTTGAGAAGGAGATAGAGGAGTTAAGAGAGATGCCTGATGAGAGAGCGTCAGACGAGGATGCGAGAGATGTGAGTTGGGTTTCTCGATTCGAAGATCTATCGCCGAGGGAGGCACGGATGGTTCCTTCCAGCGACAAATTCCTGACCTTTGAATTGAAGAAACTACCCTCCAACATTAAATATGCATTTCTAGGAGAGGATGAGACATTCCCTGTTGTTGTCTCCTCTAGCTTAGACGAAGAGCAGTAGGGTAAGTTATTAAAGATTTTGAGGAAGCACCAAAGTGCTTTTGGTTGGTGTATTGCTGATTTAAAGGGGATAAGTCCTTTGATTTGTACTCACAAAATCCACCTTGAGGAGGATGTGAGGCCCTCGAGGGAAATGCAAAGAAGGCTGAACCCTACTATGAAAGAGGTAGTGAGGGCCAAAATCATTAAATTATTGGATGCTGGGATTATCTACCCAATCTATGATAGCAAGTGGGTGAGCCCCATTAAATTTTTCCCGAAGAAGTCGAGCATGACAGTGATTAAAAATGCTAAGGGAGAGATAGTTCCCCAGTGTACCACCACCGAGTGGAACATTTGCATTGATTATCAGAAACTCAATACGGGAACTAGGAAAGATCATTTCCTTTTGCCATTTATTAATCAGATGCTAGAAAGAGTAGTGAACACCACCCTTACTATTTCTTTTTAGATGGTTATTCCAAAATAACTAGATTGAGGTAGATGTACTTGACTAAGAAAAGACGAATTTCACTTTCCCCTTTGGTTCGTTTGCCTACAAACGTATGCCATTCGGCTTGTGCAATGCACCCGCGACCTTTCAAAGGTGCATGTTAAGTATCTTCAGCGACATGATTGAGAGAGGACTTGAAGTGTTCATGGACGATTTTAGTGTTTTTGTCACCTCTTTCGATATTTGTTTATCAAATCTTGAGAAAGTACTTGCCCGATGTGTGGAGAAGAACTTAGTGCTGAATTGGAAAAAATGCCATTTCATGGTAATTGAAGGAATTATTCTTGGCCACATTGTTTCATCCAAAGGGATTGAGGTTGATAAAGCAAAAATAAATGTCATAGCTGACCTACCCCCACTAGAATCGCTAAAAGATGTGCGTTCTTTCATCAACCACGCGGGGTTTTATAGAAGGTTCATTAAGGGCTTTAGCGCCATTGCTAGACCCTTAAGCAACTTTCTTATGAAGGATACCCCATTTGAGTGGAATGAAGCATGCCAAAGTGCTTTTGAAAAATTGAAAAGCATGCTTATTTCCGCTCCAATCATGTAAGCCCCAGATTGCTCCTTACCATTCGAGCTCATGTGTGATGTAAGTGATTTGGCGATAGGGACTATTTTGGGTCAAAGGAAAGACAAAAAGGCTCATGTCATCTACTACGCTAGCCGGACTCTTACCGTACCATAACTCAATTACTCCACCACGGATAAGGAATTGCTAGCGATAGTATTTGCTCTAGACAAATTTTGGTCCTATCTCATTGGTTCCCCCATCACTTTTTTCACCGACCACGCGACTTTAAAATATCCCCTCGCAAATAAAGACGTAAAGCCGCGCCTCATAAGGTGGATCCTACTCCTACAAGAAAGGAGTAGAAAACTTCATCGTCGATCATTTATCCTGACTTTCGTCTGACGTGCCTAGCTATCCTATACCAATAGACGAGTATTTCCCGAATGAGCAACTATTTTCCACCTCTTCTTTGCCCTGGTTTATGGATATAGTCAATTACCTTATCACAGGAGCCATCCCTCTCTAGTGGACACTGCAAGATAAGAAGAGGTTCATTACTTGGTCGCGCATGTTTTTTTATGATGATCCAGTCCTTTTTAAATATTGTGCTGACCAAATAATCCGACGGTGCGTCCCGAATGACAAAATACCCAAAGTCATCCAATTCTGTCATATGGAGGCATGTGGAGGCCATTTTTCGATGAAAAAGACAGCCGCTAAAATTCTCCAAAGCAGTTTCTACTGGCCCACCATATTCCGGGATGTAAGAAATTATTGCAAATCATACGACTGGTGTCAACGGATGCGAGCGATTAACCGACGAGACATGATGCGATTATCCTTGATACTTATTATTGAGATCTTTGACTACTGGGGTGTGACTTCATGGGCCCTTTTCCACCGTCTTTTGGATACCTATGCATCCTTATTGCGGTGGACTATGTTTCTAAATGGGTGGAAGCTATATCTACCAAGACAAATGACAGTGAAGTGGTGATACGTTTCCTTCAGGAACACATACTCTCTTACTTCGATGCTCTGAAAGTGATAATCAATGATAATGGCACGCATTTTTATAACAGACCATTCGAGAAGCTTATGAGGAAGTATGGCGTCGTCCATGAGGTTGGAACTACCTATCACCCATAAACGAATGGGCAGACCGAGTTGGAGAATCGGGAAATCAAGAACATCCTAGAGAAGATCGTCGATCCCAACTGAGAAGATTGGTCCATTTGATTGAATGATTCGCTATGGGCCTATCATACCGCCTATACAATTTTTCTCAGAATGTTCCCATTTTGCTTTGTGTATGGAAAGCCTTGCCATCTTCCCATCGAGCAAGAACAGAAAGCATATTGGGCTATTAAGAGGGTAAATTATGACATGGATAAAGCCGGTGAAGCTTGCAAGCTTCAGTTAAATGAGTTAGAGGAGATACGCAATGATGCGTATGAAAATGCCAAGATTTTCGAAGAAAGGATGAAACTCGCACACGATAAGATTATTTGACACAAGGAGTTTCTCCCCGGATAAAAAGTTCTCCTCTATAACTCTTGGCTTCATCTATTTCCAGGTAAGTTGCAGTCTCGTTGGACTGGCCCATTCGTTGTGAAGAGTGTATTATCCCATGGAGCAGTGGAATTGGAAGATCCAAAGGGGGGAAATACGTTCAAAGTTAATGGTCAATGCCTAAAACCATATTTAGAGGCGTGTGTAGAATATGTCAACACCATTTGGTTGTCGGACCCCGTTTACGGGGTAGAGTGAGCTGAAATTGAGAGGTCGTTGCACCCCCGACGCGTATGGGGTGATTCATGTGTATAATATCTATGTGTCAGTTAGGATAGGTGAAGTAGGTTCAATAAATAGGTGTGGATCGCATTCAGCAGGTAGGAAGCACGCATTTTGAGACCACCTCAGGATTCAAAATGAGGGTTGAACGAAAATCAGGGTCATGGTTGAGTTGTGCTCGAGGGGGAGAGCCTTTAGAATATAAGAGAGGACTAGAAACTAAGTTAGGGGAGTTCTGGTGAAAATTCATAGGCTATCCGGGCCGCCCCTGGGCACCCGATTTGGACCGCATTCGGAGAAAAATAAAAATAAAAATAGGGCGATCCGGACCACCCCTGGGCACCCGATCTGGACCGCCCTCTGATTTTCTTCGTTCCTTCCTTAGGTGTTACCCTCTTTCCCCAATCCCTTTACTTCCCTCCACTTCTTTTTTCCCTACCATTTCCCTCCCAAAATCCATTCCCTTTTCCCTCCAAATCCAACCTTACCCACCCAATACCCACCTATAAATACCCCTACCCCCATCTCTTCCACACCATCCCTTCTAAGCTTTACTCCTCCTTGTACTCTAAATCACTCCTGCCCACATACCTTCCTCATCCCATGGCAGACCAAGCTTGACCCCTGAAATATAATTTCGTTGAGTTCCTCGATAACAATACCGATAACTACCGTTCCGATCAAGAGGCAAGGTGGTGCGAAGAGTTCTTCGAGAAAACGTGCAAGCTCTAAATTGAAAGAGCCATAAATTAGGATGAGCTACCCCAGTCTGCTACCAACATTTTTACCCCAAAGGGTTGGCGCTGCTTTCTTCATGAGCCTAACAACGTCGTTTGGGCGATCGAGGTCCATGAGTTCTATGGCACTCTCGTTCGCACCAGCGAGTTTATCGCAGAGGCACGGGTGCGCGGCCAACGCATCCCATTTTTCATACGGCTACTTATCGAGAAGCTAGCCGAGAAAGACGTCCCAAATCCCACCAACTTATCTACCCCAACGATCTTCCACCCATCGATAAAGCCGTGTGTATCCAAAGTCTATCACTCGTTGAAGTTTATGGTAAGGGCATTTTTATGGTCGGCCGAATGAGCGAGAAGGCGTGGCTCACGTTTCAAATTGTGTGCACCAATTTATTGCAAAACTCTAATGATTCCGGTATGCGACCCCGACAAGCCACCCTCGTGTATCACCTCTTCGAACGCTCCTCCTCCATAAATCTGGCACACATCATATATCGCGATATTATCTTTGCTGCGCTAGATGAAAAGGATGCTACTCCTCTCCCATATGCAAGGTTCATTACCTCTATTCTCGTCGACTACCTCATTGTTCCACCCGTTGGGTCTCTTCGCCTCCCAACCCCTTTTGGGCAGGCCACCCGGACCAAGAGTGAGCGCCAAGGAGCAATTTTACGAGCCCGAGAAGAAGAGGAATCCGATGAGGAGGAGATTAGTGAGGAGGAGTAAGCCGACGTGGAAATATGAGAGCAAAGGGGAGGTTTCGACGAGTACGAGGAGGACTATGATTTTGAGCTTCCCGACAATGATATTCCTTGAAACCAAATTTGACAGGTTCCTCACTCAATACACAAGAGATCATGTGGCCAACCAACGAGCTTATCAACGGGATACAAGCATGATGCATTGCCTTTAAGCTCACATGTATCAGTTATCCTTTGGTAACCCCCCTCCGAGCTATTTCTATGATCCTTATGACCCGAGCGCACTCGGTAGCTCCCAACCACCACCCCAGTGAAGCTTCTATTTAGTGTCTGTCTCGATTGTTGTTCCTTGGATTTGTTGTTATGCACCTTTGTGTTTCTTTTTGCTTGATGTACCACAACTTAGTATATATAAAAAAAATCCGCATTTTCTCCATTTGTTTGTTTTATTTATCGCACCTCTTATTTTGCCTTATTTAGATTTTAGTCATTTTAATTAGTGACAATGCAAAAGTCTAAGTTGGGGGGGGGGGGGTGACGAGTGCGTATTTCTAAAACTTCATAAATTTTCAAAATGCCAAAAAAATATAGAAAATTTGAAAAAAAAAATCCAAAAAAAAAAAATCTGAAAAGCCAGAAATATTTTTCTTTAAAATAAATAAAAATTGGAATTTAAAATTTTCAAAAATATCATTAAAATTCGATTTAAAGTCTCAAATTGTAAAAATAAATAACACAAAGTCAAAATTGACCAAATATGGAAATTGAAAGAAAATTGACGACTCTACGAATAAGTGTGGAGACTAACCAACCCGATGAGATTTCAAGCCTATCTATTTTTGTGAGAATTTAAATCAATCCGAGTTAATAGTTAACTCAAAGTTCATTTTAGCATTTAAATAAGTCGTTGAAGATCTCTATTCCTTTATTTGATCGGTTATGGGAAACGTGTGATGTTTTGTCTCGAATTACGCGCTAAATTATCTCTAGACTTAATTAACTTCGAGACGCATATGGTAACGCAATTAGTAATTTGGGCAATGAAGTAGGCCCTCGTTTGTCACCCAAAAATATTGGCCAAAAAAAGTTGTGAAAAATTATCACTTTACTACCCATTTTGAGGCAAATAAAAAATTTCCCTTTCGTTTGATAACCCGAAACACCAAATTAACCCGGAATTGTGAAATTGAAAATCCAAAAATTTAGTCCTGAAAGTGCATAAAAAAGGGGCAAGAAAAATAGAAATTGCTCAATAAAAATAGCAAGAAAAGAAAAATGTGAAAAATAGAAAAAAATTAGAAAAAGAAGAAAAAATGAGCAAATGCCCGAAAAAGCACTAACGGACATAAAAAGGCAATTTTCCAATTCCAAAAATATCCAACCATCTCCTTTTACCCATTATACCTTATAACTCGAAAAAGGCCTAATCGAGTCCGAATTGCGAAATTGGTTACCGCGTGGAGAGCTAAGGCACAAAAGATAATATAAGAGATCAGATGTTGTGAATTAGAGGCGATGTTTTCGTTTGCTCATAACCGTAATTCGATGATGAGATCTTTTCACTATAAATTTTTGTCTTTTCAATTTTGTGTGCGTGACTTCGTGTTCCAATACATTTACTCCTTATAACACGCACACTGAGAGAAAATAGCCACATTTACGAGTGATCCGTTTGTGAGAGTATTCCGTGAGCATTTGAATCAAAACAAATTTTTGGAAAAGTAACGTAATGATCAATCGATGGAAATCCGCGGTTAAATTTTTGGCTTCGCACACACGCACTATGATTTGAGACTCTTGAATATGAATTGGTGGAGACTATTTTCTGGAAAATTTAAATTGTACAATTTTTTAGTAATTTGAATTTGCTTTGAGTCAAATTTTGTGGGTATATTCACTGTAAACCCTCACGAGACATAACTCGTCCTACTAGGGTAACCTAGGGGTTTAAAGGCTAGTTACATACACTGAATGCAATCGCTTGCCCGCGAAAGTGGTACTCAATCCGAATAAAATAAAATTTTTGAGAGTTGAACCATAGTTATCGCATTTTTTAGAGTAAAGTAAAATGAATTGTGTAAGAGGGTAGTTTAGATAAGATGGAGGCGTAACCCCTTTTAAGTATGGTGATGACAAGGTTAGTTAGAAAAGCACTAGTGATTTAGCCACAAGACACAAAGAGCAGTTTGGAATGTATGGAACCCATCTTATACTCACAAATCTCTCGTGTATAACTCACAATATAATAAAGAACTTCAGAAATAACTTAGCTAGAGGGAGAGAGAAGTAAGAACCCTAGATACACCTTGGTAGGCAGGCAAACATACTAAAACTCTCAAGGATCTCTGTTATGTATTAAAAGCTTCGTAATAAATGACAAAAATGGTGGGTGGCAGAACTCTCTGGTTCTTTAATAAATCTCTCTAGTAAATAAATTTCTCTAGTAATAACTTTTGAACTCTCAAAAGATCATCCTTTCCTCAGAGGTGGTTGGGGTCCTTAAATAGCCCCCCACACCACCCCCGAGGCAACTCAGTCATTAAAGACTATGAAAGACATCCCTCATACTTTATGTCACAACATTAAATGCCTGATGCACTAGCTGTCTCCTACGTCATAAACATTAAATGCCAAGACATGCCTTTTGCCTAACCACTGTGTGTCAGGGGGTTGTTATCGCAGTGGTGGCTCACCAACTATCTGACAGCCCCAAATACCACGGTGGTTTACTCAAGTGCATGTCTGACATTGTTTAGAAGGCTAGTGACATCACCCACAGTAGATGTGACATTTAAGTAGAGGGTTGTTTGGTCCATAACTCAATGCCCGATGGAACTCCAAGCTGCTCCGCTTGAGGTTCCACGGTCAGGGTCCTTCGGTGTTTTACCAGGTGTATCTAAGATGGTCAGGACAAGCCCCAACGGTGCCCCAATTCTCAATCCTCCAAACCAAGTCCCTCTAAAGTTCCCACGGTGAGGTTGTTCGATAGAGCATGAAAGCTCTCCCAGGCCCTTCCAAGCCTGGTCTCTCGTGAGTACCGTTTGACCTCACACCCATTCATTATTCTCGTTACAACATTACAGTCATTACAACTCGTAGTCAATATAAACAAAGCTATAATATGGAAAAGTAACAATAAGCTAAAGTACGAGTTGCCACGCCAAGCTGCCTCCCCAAGCTGCCACGCTTGAGTTGCCTCACCAAGATGCCACGCTTGAGTTGCCACGCTGATCTGCCTCCCCAAGCTGCCACACTTGAGTTGCCACGCTGATCTGCCTCCCCAAGCTGCCACACTTGAGTTTCCACGCTGATCTTATCCTCAGAACACTGTTGCTAATTGGTGGATTATCCCTAATCCCAGGATTACCTTCAGGCCCCCTTTACATTTGCCCCTTCGTGGAGGGATTTGTTGTGGGAACAAGAAGTGCCTCCATGAAAACTTCTTAATCCGATGAAACTTCTCCATCTGGCCTGCTGCTTTTTTCCTAATGCTGAGTCTCAACCGTTCCAGCTTGAATAACTGAAATTCTCCCGAAGGACCTGCTAATATTCTCGCAGTAATGTTCGAAAAAGCGAAAAATTCTCCCCGATGTAACTGAGTCATAACTAAACAACGTTTGAGCTTCTGTCGAGGGTACATCGTGGCTTTTTTGAACCGTTGGGACACCTTCTTTGTTGGGGGGTTTATTGGATATGTCAGAGAAAATCTTGGCGCCCAAAACTCAATCTTGCTTAGGAAGGTAACGGTGGCTGTTCCCTAGGTGTCACTTCATTAATTGATGGCAGTTCCCCAGGTGTCACTTCATTAAATGACGTAGCGTTGTCTTTTTTATGTCAGAACACTTCCCGAAGTGCCACGTGTACATTTGAAATGATTGCAGGCGGCCACACGCGTGCAATGGTGGGAAACTTAAACGACGAACTTTAAAAATTAAACGGCCAAATCTCCATAACACTTAAAACCTTTCTTTTTCTTACTTTGCCACTACCTTCTTTAAATTTCCTTCGCTTTTAGAGAGAGAGAGAGAAAGAGCTTCCATTGTTGAGCGTCTGAAACCTCCATTGCTGTTCGAGCTTGTGTCGTCCTGTTCTTGCTCTCATCTTCTACGCCACCTCCTGTGGTTGCTCTCCGCCATTGTCGTGCTCAGGCTCCTCTGACTCAAGGTTGTTTTTTGTTTGCTCTAACACTCTGTCATGGCATCTCAAAGTTACCCCACCATCTCTTCTGCCAGTGCGCCGTCTGCTACTGCTGTTGCCACCACTACTGGTGCTTCTGCTTTGGACGCTGTCCGTCGTGAACAGTTAAGGTTTTATCGTCGCTCTCCCATTTTTGGCGAAGATGATAGCTTTGCTACTGCTTGCAAGGCTGTCAACTTTGAATGCAAGTTTGCGCCCTTAGTGCTGGGTGATGAGGACGAAGAACCCTCGAAGTGGGGCTTTCTTCCTCCAGAGGGGACTCTCCGGTTTCGTCTGGAGCGAGGGGACTTCCAATGGTCCCAAATTGACTTCGAAGCACCAGGGGGTTCTCCTGCCCATTTTGCTGCTTGGAACTCTCACATGGTGAGTTCCCATGGTGATATTTTGAGTAAGATTGGCCTTCAACGGGCCAAATGGTTTGGTGAGTTTACTCTCTCCAAAAATAATGCTGCTCTCCCCATTCTTGTTTCTCGTTGGAACGTGACGACTCACACATTCATTGCTACGTGGGGCGAGTTCACGATAACCCTAGAAGATGTCTGTGAGCTTCTGGGGCTCGAAGCAACAGGTCATGAGCCTTATACCGATGAGCCTCTCGACGCCCAAGAGACTGCTGACCGTTTGGCGTTGGACCGAATATGACGAAGTTGCATCGGTTCTTCAAACAAAGCTACCTTCACTCCGCTGATTAACTATTTCTTCAAGGGTTCTAGTGAAGGTAGTTCTTCAACTTCAACGGATGCCCCTGGCCAAGGTACTTCGTTAGAGCTCCCTGCTTACATCCTTGTGATTCTTTCCCATTTTCTTTTGACGGGAAAACCAAATGATCAGCCCCGAAGGGACCTTATCAACATATCCCTTCGTTTGGCTCGGCGCATCAAACTTCCTTTGGCTGTAATTGCCCTAGGGTCCCTCTACACCTGGCTTGACAGAACATTGTTCGACATGGAATGATCACTTGGCCGTTATAACCTGGCCAATTTTGCTAACAGCGTCCTTCTAACCAGCTTTCTTTACGTGCGCTTTCCTGTTGTAGCGGCCAAGGCCAACCGTCCTCCTTTTGGGGAAACCATTCTGCCCCCACGCTCTTATATTTATCACAAGAGGCAGAGCCGAAAAGAGCTGATCGCCTCAATTGATCGTTTTGAGGACTTTGTTATGAGGCCTTACGGAGAGGACGCCTTTGTTCATACTTGTGATTTCTTCCAGCACGAATCCAGGGTGGTTCAGGTGGGGGTATACATTGAAGATCCTCAGTTAGCCGTGGTGCTTCTCCTTTCTCCGGGGTATCTGCCTTCCTACACCGAGTGGGGATATTCCAGCGAACATTATAACCCCAATCGGTGTAGTCGTCAATTTGGGTTTGATCAGGGGGCTCCTCGCTCAGTTTTCCAATCCTCAAACCCAAAGGTTAGCTTTAGCGAGGCATGTTCCTTATTTTCCTCCATTGCTGCGTGGGGGATAAGTGAATCAATGGCTGGGCGAGTCACCATTCCCTCCAACAAGAGGCAAGGGAATGTGACCAGTCTATTTGCCACGAAGTTCTGGCCAAAATAACTGGCTAACATTGCTGAATTCATAGATGGCGAGCCTGTGTACCCTCCAGTTCTTTCGTTTTCTGCGTTGGAGCTGGGACTCAAAGGCAACTCCGTTCTGGGGATTGAGTTCCCTCTAAGCAAAACCCCTAAGAGGCCTTCCGAAGAGCTTCCTCCGTTATGCCCCATGACTCCTACTGCCATACCCAAAGCGAAAAGTGCTGGGGTATCCAGGAAGACTGCTCCTTCGACTGGAGCTACTGCTGATGAAGGGTCTTCGCAGCCATCGACCAAGAAGGCCAAGAGTGGGGTGGCCTCTACGAAAAAAACAAAGTCCAAATCCCAGACTCCTGTGGCATCCCTTCCCATTGCCTCAGTTCCTCCTCCCATGTCTCCTGAAAGGGCCGAGAGGTTAAGGAGGGAGGCGCAGGCTGAGGTAGATCGGGTGAATGCAGAGTTTCAACGGCGCACTGTCGTCGTTCCTCCTTCGGTTGCCTTCCCCACGATCGTCGTCGATCCCACTGAGCCAGCTGCAAGGAGGAGGAAAAGTTCGAAGGTTCCTCAAGCCACTAGCAGTGATGTGACAAGGCTAAGGAGGAAGACTTTAGGCACCATATCCCAGCGAAAGCAAGCTCCCACGGTGCAAGCTTCTCATTCTTCTTCCCAATCTGAGGTATGTACACTTATCTTGTTCTCTTTTCCTCTTTGGTTAGAGCAAGCCGGATTTGCTTATATATATTGTTCTTAACTACTTTGGTGCAGGGACTTAAAGAAACGGGGCCTCGTTCTCCTAGCCCCCCAAGTCCCCCCATTAGCCGTTTCGTGGGCGGTCGCTGTGGGGCCATCTCATCCGATACTACCCCACCCCGTTCGCCAATGACCGGGCTTACTTACGCCCGTCGTTCAATCTTACGATGGGCGAGGGAGGCAGTTGTGGAGGGTGAGGTTATGGAGCCCATGGATGTCTCTTCGCCACCAGAGACAACACAATCTGAGATGACTACTCCAGTCCCCTCTGGCTCACTGGCTTCCTCTGAGGCTGTTCTCCCCATTGTTCTGGTTGCTGTAGGTGATCCTGAGGTAATTATTTCATATTTAAATTTGTCTGATCTGGCATTCCTTCTCTTTCACCCCGTTCTGTGTGCTGAATTTAGGATGTTGGTTGCCCTAGGTCGAAGTATCCTCGCTGCTAGCAAACATTCTTCGTCCAACGGTGCTGGCGAGACCTCTGACCACAGTGCCCCTTTTCAACTTTCTGACTGAGGTAAGTTATTCTTGGATACATTTCGCCCTTTTTCTGTATTTGTTCCTCTTTACTAACATTGGTTTTTTATATTGCAGCTTTCTCCTGATCTTTCACCACCCTCATCTATTCCCAATGAACCCCTTGCTCTTGCCTTGGTACCTTATGTGGGCGAGGGAACTATGCCGATGGTTGAGGTTTCTGCGGCCAGAGACCCCGTTGAGGCTGATGAGGTAACAAGTCCCCTCCCAACGGTTCCTGCCACTTTAACCTCCGTGATGACTCCCATTCCTGCCCCCGTTGTGATTCAGGTACTTTCTTAATTCTCTGCATAAACTCCTTCTTATAACGGTGACTTAACAACGAAAACATTTGTTAAGATTTTTTTTTATATAATCTCCACCTTATAACGGTGACTTAACAATGAAAACACCTGTTAAGATTTTGATATAATCTCCACCTTATAACGGTGACTTAACAACGAAAACACTTGTTAAGATTTTTATATAATCTCCACCTTATAACGGTGACTTAACAACGAAAATGCTTGTTAAGATTTTTATATAATCTCCACCTTATAACGGTGACTTAACAATGAAAACACTTGTTAAGATTTTTATATAATCTCCACCTTATAACGGTGACTTAACAACGAAAATGCTTGTTAAGATTTTTATATAATCTCCACCTTATAACGGTGACTTAACAATGAAAACACTTATTAAGATTTTTATATAATCTCCACCTTATAACGGTGACTTAACAACGAAAACGCTTGTTAAGATTTTTATATAATCTCCACCTTATAATGGTGACTTAACAATGAAAACACTTGTTAAGATTTTTATATAATCTCCACCTTATAATGGTGACTTAACAACGAAAACACTTGTTAAGATTTTTATATAATCTCCACCTTATAACGGTGACTTAACAACGAAAACACTTGTTAAGATTTTTATATAATCTCCACCTTATAACGGTGATTTAACAATGAAAACACTATAATCTCACTGTTTCTTATATCTCTTCTCAGGTTGCTCGGGAGGATTCCTCACCAGCTCTTTCACTTATGGGCACACCACGTCAGGAACCTGCTGTTTCGGAAGAATCTGACCATGCTGACCAAGGTTCCACGACTGGTGTTGAGGCAGAAAATGAATCTGGGTGCGAATTGCCTCTCCCTGACTTAACTCCTCCTGCCTTTTGCCTAATGGTGCTTCACAATTCTCCCCAAATGCCTGTGAGCCATCGATTGGTGATTGAGCAGTTGGTGAACCATCACCCCGAGACCTTCACCGTGGACTGCCTACGGTCCAATATTCCCGTGATGAGTCATCGACTGCAAGGCATGGCGATCGTTGTTGCTGAGATTGCCAATACTCCCACTTCTAGTGTTACCCGAGCCCTCATTAATCAGTTTCTAGGTTTTCTGAAGGAATTGGGTCGTGACGGTTTCCGTTTCGACTGGATTATAGCGTATTTGAAAACTTTGAAGAGTCAGCAGCTGATCGGCCAGAGGGAATTATTGAGGAAGCACCAGGAGGACCAACGGGCTGAGGAAGTTAAGTTAGCTGAGCTGGCACCTCTTTTGGAATCAGCGGATGAAGAAATAAAGAATGCCGAAGAGGCTCTGCGTTTGGCCAAGCTAAAACGGGAGAGACTTCTTATTGAACGCGCGCAGGTGCAAATCAGGCTAGAGGTTGCTGTCAATGCTCAAAGCTCCTTTGCGTCAGCTTCTTCGGGCCTTCCTGGGGATTTTTTCTCTTCCCCGGACCTATGGTTCCTCTTAGGGTAGCAAACTCTTGTATATATTTTCCTTCTTCGTCCATTTATGTAATTCTTGGGCAATAGTTCCCAATTTTTTGTAATGCTCTCTTGTTTATTGAATGAAAGAATGTATATTTTCCAGTTTTATCTTTGAGTTATTACTGTTTTCATATCAATGTCTATACTTCACGTCATCAATAAAACTTGTATATTCATAATCAAAGACTAGATACATCGATGGTACAAACTTAATTGTTTACACATGATAGACTTTCAACCATTTATTATTAATTTTGAATGGCTTATCTTCCTCCAACTTAGAAATTAAGCAATAACCTGAATCATGAGCTTCCTTAACGACGAAAGGTCCCTCCCAATTGGCTGCGAATTTTGGCAGAGGAAGTCCCCTAATGTGTTTCACCGCTGCTTTCAAAACGAGATCTCCCTCTACGAACATCCTTGGTCTTACCAGGTTGTCATATGCCCTAGAGAGCTGCCTTGTATACATTTGAAAATGTTGCATTGCGTTGTCTCTGTGTTCATCCAATGGCTCCAGCTGCACATGCCTGTTCTGAGGGAGCGTGCTACTTCGCAAGGCGTATCGAGCAGAGGGAACCTCCAACTCCACTGGAAGGATTGCCTCAGCCCCGTAGACAAGGGAGAACGGAGTGTACCCTGTGGGCTTCCTCTTCGTCGTTCGATAGGCCCAAAACGCTGCTGGTATCTTGTCATTCCACGATCCTGGAAAGTCCTCCATTGTTTTAGCCAGCATATTAACCAGAGTTTTGTTAGTTGCCTTGGCCTGACCGTTCCCCTTCGGGTATGCCACCGTTGAAGTGTGATGAACGATGGAGTACTTGTCTGTAAGCATCGTTACCTCTGAGTTGACAAAGGGAGTCCCATTATCTGAGAGAATAACCTTTGGGATCCCAAAACGGCAAATGATATACTCTCTGATGAAGTTACTCACTACCCCAGCCGTTGCCCTTCTGAGTGGTATTGCTTCAGCCCATTTTGTAAAGCACTCCGTTGCTACCAGTATCCATATCTTGCCCCTCGACGAAGGGTGTATCGCCCCCACGAGGTCGAACGCCCAAGTGTGGAAAGGATAAGGCGTTGCCAGAGAATGTAAGTCCACCGATGGGGCATGGATCATATTTCCATGAAGTTGGCAAGCTTTGCATTTTCGAACAAATTCGACAGAGTCTTTCTCCATCGTTGGCCAATAATATCCCAACATCATCAGCTGATCATATAACTTGGCCCCTCCTATGTGAGCTGGGTCATGGGCTTGTTTGAGGACCTCAGTTGCCTCTTCTTTCGTGATGCAACGCAATGGCTTGTTGAAGTAACCCCTTCGATAAAGCTGCCCCTCTTGGATATAGAACCTTGGGGACCTTCGCTTCAGTCCCATCGCATCCACTTTCTCCGTTGGGACAGTTCCATCTTGAATAAAGTCGATATAGGGTTGCCTCCAGTCTGTTTGGGCTTCTATGAAATGGCACTCAGCTGCTTCGAAAAATAGCTGACACTTATCACAATTCCATTGTAGTTCTGCCGCATCTTGTTTCATTCTAGGCCAAAAATATCCCCCTCTTTGAATTCTTCTACAGAGAGGTATCTCAGTTGTTTCGCAATGCTCCTCATGTGTTCTCTTCAACCTCCGCTCTGCTTCCTCTGGCCCAATGCATCTCGATAACCATCCCCCTGCATTTCTGTAGTAAAGATTTCCTTGGTTTGTAAAGTATTGGGCTAACTCTCTTAGTCCCATAGCTCCTTCCCCAGATTCCAGTTGCTTCCTGATCTCTCCTCTCCAATCCGCGTCTCCCTCCATCGGTAGTATTTAATGTACCACCGAAGAAGCTGTTCTTCGTTGGATCGTAACGATAGTCGTATCGCTCCTCATGACCATCTTTTGAGCAATAGTGTCATAAGCGTCTGGATGACGGTTCATCGTTCTGGGATGTCTTCTGATTTTGGTCCGGTGGAACTGGCTGAGGAGCCTTTGAATGATCGTTCTGTACGGTGCCAAACTCATGTGCTTCAACGCATATTCTCCGTTAACTTGCTGAATTACTAAGTTCGAGTCACCCTTGATGCAGAGAGAACGAATTCCCCTTCGAAGAGCCTCCAGTAACCCTAGCACCAACGCTTCATATTCTGCTTCGTTATTGGAGCAAGGGAAATCTAGTTTGTAGGAAAGGCAAATCTCCTCCGTTCCTTTTGAAAGGATGACCCCTGCCCCTCCTTTTTTCTCTGCCGAAGACCCATCAAACTGCATCGTCCATTCCTCATCGGTTGCATCCAGATAGTTGGCTTGCAAGTCGTCTCCCGGAATGTCTTCTTTAGGTGGTTCAAACGTTCCTGATGGAAAGATTGCCAACAGATCGGCATACGCCTGGCTCTTGATGGCACGAGGAATCACACACTTTAAATCATATTCAGAGAGAATAAGGAACCACCTAGCTGCCTTGCCAATCAAGATAGTTCTAGCCAACAAATACTTAATAGGATCACATCTAGTTACAATATGAATTGTAAAAGACATCATATAATGTCTAAGTTTTTGTGCTACAAAGACTAAGGCCAAACAATGCCTTTCTAGGCTGCTATATCTAATCTCTGGCCCATGTATGATCCTGCTGAGGTAATACACCGGCCGTTCTTGCCCATCAATCTCTTGTGCCAGTAAAGCTCCAATGGACCTTGTAGTTGAGGTGAGGTACAGCTGCAACGGTACTCCTGCCTGTGGAGGAACCATGATTTGTGGTGAAACGAGCAGCTTCTTCAACTCATCGAGAGACTCCTGGTGGTCCTTTTCCCATCTGAACTTTGTGTTTTTTCGCAGCAGCTGCATCAACGGGTGTGTTACCTCGGCCAATCCTGGTACAAATCTTCTGAGGTAGGAGACTTTACCGAGGAAACTTTTTAGCTCCTTCGCCGTTCTTGGGCACGGCATTTCTAAGATTGCGCATTGTTTATCCTGGTCCATCTGCACCCCTTGTTGATCAACCACAAAGCCTAGAAACTTCCCGCATGTTACTCCAAAGACGCACTTCAATGGGTTCATCCTTAATTTATACTTCCTACATCGAGTAAACACCTTCTTTAAGTCGTTTAGGTGGGACTCCTCCTTCTTTGATTTGATGACCAAATCGTCCACATAGAATTCTACAAATTTGTGGAAGAAATCATGAAAAATGGCCATCATTGTTCTTTGATAAGTAGCTCCCGCGTTCTTAAGTCCAAACGGCATTACTTTGTACATGAAATTGCCCAACGGGGTTCTGAATGCCGTTTTCTCTGCTTCCGCGGGGTCCATCTTGATTTGGTTGTACCCTACGTACCCATCCATGAAGCTATACATCTCATGACCAGCCGTGGCATCTATCAGGCTATCAATGGAGGGTAGAGGGAACTCATCTTTGGGGCAAGCCCTATTCAGATCTCAAAAATCCACACAGATCCTTATTTGGCTCTTGTCCTTCTTCCCTACTGGCACAATGCTAGATAGCCACAGGGGATGCTGTATTGGTTTGATGAATCCTGCTGCCAACAAACGCTGAACTTCTTCCTTAATCTTCAAGTCCAACTCAGGTTTATAAGTCCTTGTTGCCTGTTTCACCGGGATGGCTGAAGGTATCATGTTTAGCTTGTGGCAGCTTACTTCCTCATCCAGCCCTTCCATTTCGGTATACTTCCATGCAAAGACATCTATGAACTCCCGGATTAGCCCAACTAGGGCTTCTCGCTTCTCCTTAGCGAGATCCTTCGCGATGAAGATGGGCCTTGGGTCTTCCCCTTCTCCTGCTAAGTTCAACTGCTCCAACTCTTGTGCCTGGGGCCTTGGTTGATTTTCCATGTAGTCTGGTTCTTCGGCGACCTCCTCTACGAACTCCTGTATGTTGGAGTTGTCTATCACCATACACTGTCCCTGCTGATCCACCAAGAAACACTCATATAACGGGTCAGCCCCATCCTCGGTCTCTTCGGCCGCCCGCTCACATCGTTATAAACGGTATACCACCTTCCCCTCTTCAGTAACCACCTTCTTGCATTGCCTATTGGTAGTTGTTGCCACGGCCTTCCTCTTCCTTTCTCTCGAAGCCTCAGCGATCCTTCCCCCTGAAAAGCGACTCAGCACGCTTTACTGTTGGGCCTCATGCTCCATAGGATCCACTCCAAGCCTTACTTTTTTTTTGAGCTTCCTTGTGGTACTTTGAGGTCGAGGGATCACCTGATGGGTTTCTTCGGTCCTTACCCCTTCGTTACTCGTGGCTTCTTTACTTTGCTCGTTCAGAGGCCCCATTCTATCTTTGATCAAGGGAACCCATGCCCCCTCCATTCTTCTCGTTAGGACTCGAGCATCCTCTTCCAACTCCGTATAAAAGGTCGCATCTACAAAGTGAGCTTCCTCGATAGCAAAAGGCCTTTTTGTAGCCCTAATGGTCACTTCTGTTCCTTTGACATTCGCCTTCGCGCATTGATGATATGTTGAAGGAACTAAACCTTGATTGTGCATCCACACTCTTCCTATTAGTAAATGATAGGAAGTTGCACTTTCTATTACATGGAACTTGATGTGGGAACTCAGATTTCCCATTACAATTCCCACATTCACATACCCAATGGATTTGGAAGATTGGTTGTCATACCCTGAAATTACCAGAGGCATGGGGACCAACCTTTCTTCTGGGATATCAGCTGCGTGGAAGGAGTTGATCGGCATAATGTTGATGGAAGCGCCCCCATCCATAAGCGTTCTTGCAAAACTAACCCCATTGATACTGGCCGTCACATACAAAGGCCTGTTATGAGGGAACCTTACAGCTCTATCTGGATCGCTGAAGGTCACCTCTGATAGGAACTTTTTCACCAGCCTCGCCATGGGTCCCCTCCATTTCAACGAGGGAACCGCGTCCTTCCTCGCGATGTCTAGGATCGCCTGAGTTATTTCCAGCCTGCTCTCTTTTGGTATCCCCACTTGATCGAAGAACCAAGCGAATTTTGGGGATTTTGAAACTGCGCTGTACTCAACGGCTGCCTCTATTTCCTCGCCCTCAACGCTGTATACGTCTTCCACGTCTTTAGCGCTTGCTTCATTGTAGGCTAAAACTACGTTAGCCATTCCTGTGGTGCAACGTTCCAGAGTTTCTTCGAATTCCCTTTGCCTCATTATTGACCTTCCTTCTCCTCTTTCCGCCTCATCGTCGTAGGCCGTCACCAAGTTGGCCCCATGTGCTGGAAGCGGGTTGTTGTTAATGTTTTGTGGGGGGATCTGCAGCGTCCCTGCCTTCATGTACTTGTCAATGATTCTTCTTAGTGTGAAGCAGATCTCTGTCGGGTGCTGGATCTTTCGATGAACCTGACAATACCTAGGATCCGCCTTCGTTGCGTCATCGGGTTCCTCCGAAGGAACGCCTTTTGGCAGGTAGACCGTTCCACCCTGGACCATGGCGTTATAACAACTCACCGCCTCTTCTATCGTGCATGGTAACGGTGGTGGGTCTTCTCTATCCCTTCCGAACTTCCTTTTGTTGTCCTTCTTCACCGCCTTACCCCCATCTGTTCCTTCGGTGTATCCCACCCGTGGGGGTTGAGGCCTTCCTCCCCCAGGTTGTATTGGCTGTCTGAATATCATAGGCACCACCACCGGGTTTGGTCGTACGACCAATGAGATGTTCCTTGCAGATTTTAAGAACGCCGAAAAAGTTCCCTCGCGCGTCTCATTGATAAGATGGCAGATGTACTCCGGGAGTAGTCCTTCGGCACAGATTTGTAATAGTTTGGCTTCCTTGGCCTCCTCTCTCACGTCCAGAGACCTTTCCCTGAACCTCCGAACGTACGCCACCACGTCTTCTCCTGGTCGTTGCTTCTCTCTCCCTAGTTGGGTCAGAGTGAATTCATCCTCTACTAGAAAGAACTTTTGGACAAACAGCACATGCATCTCTTCCCACGTGGAAACACTTTTAGGGTTCAAATGAGAATACCACGTGTATGCTTTATCGGTTAGGGATTTGGAAAACTCCCTCAACCTGAGTTTCTTATTGTTGCAATGCGCCCCCAGGTGCTCAATAAAACGTTTAATGTGCTCTTTCGGATTCCCACCCTTCCCTGTGTATTTTTCAAAGATGGGGGGAATATAATCCCTCGGGTAAGGCTCATCGTTGTATTCCTGAGGATAAGGTGTCCTAAAGTCATCATAAACTGAAGCTACCTCGCCTATAGACTGTGAGGAAGCCTGCACAAACTTTAACATCTCCTTTTGCATTTCTCTCCTCATTTCCCCCATGGGCGATGGGGCAACGACCAATGGGGGTGTTGGCTGAATGACCGTAACAGTTGGAGCCATCGTTACGGCTGGCGCCGTTGATACTCCGGAGATTCCCATTGCCGGATTCACGACGGAGGGTATGCTTGCCGGGGCTGCTCCCGTTGTACCTGCACCCGGTGGAACCGTTGGAGCTGCCCCTGGTGTTACGAAGGAATTGGCCTCAAGTCCTCCCAGCACCGTTGAAGCTGTAGGAGTTTGCAAAAACTCATAGAACTTGCTCATGAGGAGGGTCATCTGGGCAGGTCCCAGCCCAGCGCTCGTGGAAGCCCGCGTCACTCCTTGAGCGCCCATTGTTGTCTGAACTGGGGGCACTTCTATTCGAGGAGCTCCGCTCCTTAAAGCCTCCAATTCTACCGCTGCTTGCTCTTCACTGTGTTGGATATCATCAAAGTTGATCCTTCGATTAACGTTATCTTGCGCCATACTCCTTCCTTAGAAGAATGCCTCCCCAGCAGAGTCGCCAAATGTAAGAGGGTAGTTTAGATAAGATGGAGGCGTAACCCCTTTTAAGTATGGTGATGACAAGGTTAGTTAGAAAAGAACTAGTGATTTAGCCACAAGACACAAAGAGCAGTTTGGAATGTATGGAACCCATCTTATACTCACAAATCTCTCGTGTATAACTCACAATATAATAAAGAACTTCAGAAATAACTTAGCTAGAGGGAGAGAGAAGTAAGCACCCTAGATACACCTTGGTAGGCAGGCAAACATACTAAAACTCTCAAGGATCTCTGTTATGTATTAAAAGCTTCGTAATAAATGACCAAAATGGTGGGTGGCAGAACTCTCTGGTTCTTTAATAAATCTCTCTAGTAAATAAATTTCTCTAGTAATAACTTTTGAACTCTCAAAAGATCATCCTTTCCTCAGAGGTGGTTGGGGTCCTTAAATAGCCCCCCACACCACCCCCGAGGCAACTCAGTCATTAAAGACTATGAAAGACTTCCCTCATACTTTATGTCACAACATTAAATGCCTGATGCACTAGTTGTCTCCTACGTCATAAACATTAAATGCCAAGACATGCCTTTTGCCTAACCACTGTGTGTCAGGGGGTTGTTGTCGCAGAGGTGGCTCACCAACTATCTGACAGCCCCAAATACCACGGTGGTTTACTCAAGTGCATGTCTGACATTGTTTAGAAGGCTAGTGACATCATCCACAGTAGATGTGACATTTAAGTAAAGGGTTGTTTGGTCCATAACTCAATGCCTGATGGAACTCCAAGCTGCTCCGCTTGAGGTTCCACGGTCAGGGTCCTTCGGTGTTTTACCAGGTGTATCTAAGATGGTCAGGACAAGCCCCAACGGTGCCCCACTTCTCAATCCTCCAAATCAAGTCCCTCTAAAGTTCCCACGGTGAGGTTGTTCGATAGAGCATGAAAGCTCTCCCAGGCCCTGCCAAGCCTGGTCTCTCGCGAGTACCGTTTGACCTCACACCCATTCATTATTCTCGTTACAACATTACAGTCATTACAACTCGTAGTCAATATAAACAAAGCTATAATATGGCAAAGTAACAATAAGCTAAAGTACGAGTTGCCACGCCAAGCTGCCACGCTTGAGTTGCCTCACCAAGATGCCACGCTTGAGTTGCCACGCTGATCTGCCTCCCCAAGCTGCCACACTTGAGTTGCCACGCTGATCTGCCTCCCCAAGCTGCCACACTTGAGTTGCCACGCTGATCTTATCCTCAGAACACTGTTGCTAATTGGTGGATTATCCCTAATCCCAGGATTACCTTCAGGCCCCCTCTACAAATTGAATTATCGCATTTCCTTGCTACTGACTCCTTCTAACAAGTACATCTACTTTCGTATTTCTCATGAGTTTTACAGGTATTTAAAGCATTGAGAAAGAAAGAAATTAGAAAAGCATCGAAAAAAATTAAAGAAGGGAAGTTAAAGGGCAATTTCATAATTTTGCAGCCTTAATCCGGAGTCGAAGCCAACTGGAGAGTTGAAGATATTTCTATTATAAGAACGTTGGAAGAAACGACACTTTAATCTGAGCTATGGTGGAAAAGTTACGAGCACTTACAGATGAGAAGAATTAAGAAAAAGATCCCTACATGAATTTCATAGGCGATCCGGACCTTTATTTTTAAAGGATCCGAATCGGGGTAGAAAATCAAGCTCTGTATGAGGTGGCAATTCAGGTTAGTCGTGTCATTTTAGGGTCGCGTTGATTTTAATTTGAGTATAAGTTTTGGATACTCTTAAATCTATACAAGCTAATCGTGTCATATTCGGGTCATGTTCGGGTTATTACCATAAACAAGTTATCGTGTCAAAAATTACCAGCCCTAACTGAAGGCGATACGGACCTTTTATCCAAAAAGTATTCGAACCGCCCTTGTCTAAGGTTCCCTATTTGAAATAAAGCGGATATCCGGACCGCCTTACCCGATGGATCCCGACCGCTTGCAAATTTTTCTCAGATTCTCTATCCTTTTCTCAGAGTTTTAAATTGGTCAAACTCTTGTAAATTTTGGAGCTATTTATTCAAGTTGGTTACATAATAATTTGGGTTCGCCATTTTAGCTTTCTAATTAGGAGTAGAGGTTTTTTGTAACGAAAAACCTTAGCTTTACAATAGGAGAATTTGCTGTAAGGATTGCACTTTGATTTCTTCAATACAAGTAATGTTCTTCTTATAATTTTTCAATAGCTAATTAGTTGATTGCTGGTTTGATTCTGTATTTCTCTTTTCATCTATTTTCTTTAGATTTATGTTTTATTTCTTGAAAACCATGTTTTTCTCTGATTTAATCATGTCTAGCTAATTTTCCAAGGGTTGGGATGCATGAATCAAACCCGATGTTTTTTTATAAATGCTTAACATTAATTTTTGAATTAAATAATCGATTAAATCGTGTGGTGTGGTGATCACAACTGTGTAGGACTTTTGATCCCGTTTTCCCTAGGTAATCGGGATGCTTAAGGGTGCAATGCGCGTGTAGCTATAACGACACTGATTTATTCTTGCTTTTGATTATATATGATGCGGGCTTGAACCTCATACATATAATGCTTGAGATTAATAAAGATTGGGTTTTATTAATTATTTTAATTCAAGATTTGGTTTTAACATTAGTAAATTGACTAGGGTTGGAGGATTGTATCCTGATCTATTCTTCTCATTTAAAATCGTTTTCATTTAGAACTTCAGTTTCATAAGTAGTTAAAAAGCAGTCATTAGTTAATAGCATGTTCAGTAATTAGACTTTCATATTCCTCTTAGTGGTAGATATTCTCCTTTCTAAATCATCTTTTTTGCTTCTTTTTAGAGTCAAGTTAGGGTTCTCAATCTTTCCAACGTCATCACAATTTTCTCATCCTATTTCCTTGAGGATCGATACCCGACTTATCGGGATTATTTCTTGAGCGATAGGTTTGCACTTGAGCGTAGATAACACGCACTCAAATACACATTTACAGTCGCGTCTGTATCCCCATTAGCATTTCCACCAAGTTGATTACTAGTGAGGAAATAGTTTACGACTCCTCCTGCTCTGATGAAGTCTGTCTTCCCTCATGGGCGATTCATGTGGGTCTTCATCTTCCTTTACACCCTATTATTAGGTCTATCCTAAATAGTTATGTTGTCACTCTAACCCAACTCCCACCTAATGCTTATAGGGCTATCTTGGGACTATGATGATCTGAAAGACTCAGATTGGTTTTGGTCTAACCGGGGACATATTAAGATATGCTCATGGCCTGAAAGATAATACAAAGTCCCTCGAATGTTATTACTTTTCCCATATGAAGTCACATTTGAGAATTTTTAAGGTCGTCCAGACTAGTAACCGTAGTTGTAAAGGCTTATTTGATTTTATAAAGGGTGATTGGGAATTCAAAAACCATAATAGAGATCAGTCCTGTGGGATACGTCATGAGTGGAATGGCCGAACAGGATTGGTAAATTTTTAATTTATTTCTTTGCCCTTTGGTCTTCAATTATACTGCATTTTTATTATTCTGGCGATCTCTATTTCAGTCAAGAAGACCACAAATCTCCCCCAAATTTTGCAAGACTTGGTTGATTGTATGCCTAACCCCCCAAAATTTAAAGACTTGTTTTCAGTTGAAAAGTTCGTTAGCGTTGGGTATCATACTCCACGAGGTGGGGCTTGCCTATTGACACAATTATTCTAGTAGAAGGAGGATTTTTATTTGAGATAAATGCTAAAGTTGAAGCTAGATAATGTGTCAAAGTTGGGGCTGAAACAAGTAACAATCTTCTTATTCTTCTTGTTCCTGGTCTGTTTCTTACATTTTTGACTAATTCATTTTTTCTTTCTGAGTTGCATCCCCTGCCATTTCAAAACAATCATCCTATGTGTCTACTCTTGGAATAGCTCCCGGGACCTTGGATAGGACCCAAATGGACCAGGCATGCCGCATAATCTAAGCAAGAGTGAAAATCTGAAGTTGAGGCCCAGGCAAAAAAATAAGGTGAATGCCCAAAATAGGGATGATGCTTAGGGGAGAAAACAAGCCGAGGTCAAGGCCCCTGCACGAGCCAAAGGCGGGAGGTAAACTCCTATGTCCTCCCTTCCTGTTGTGGGAGACAAAAGGCCTTTAGATAGACTAAGGCCTCAGAGTGACCTGAAGGTTCCAAGGGTTAGTTGCGCCATTGAAAGGGTACAGATTAAAGGACGACCATCTCGTCAGCTATTCTGAGCACAAGGGTCGGGTTCACTTCACGGGGAAGTTACAAATTTTAAATTTTACCTCCATCACATGGTGACCTCGGAGGATCTTAAGAATGACATTGATTACATCTATCAATATATGAACAACGCTACTGATTTGTTCAAGTACCATGGCCACAGTAAAGATTTTAAATTCTTGAGGTCATACGACCCAAATACCTTATGAAGATTAGCCCAACATCATTTGGAAGTGGGGAGTTCACTAGACCATTTCTTGTCTTGCATGTTTTATAATTCACTATTTTTTTGACTTGATGATTTTTAGATAGAGCTTTATGGCTGCTACAATTTTGAGGGAAAAAGTCATCACCAACCATGTGGCGTACGAGGATTAGAGGAAAAATATAGACTCCTTGACCAAGAAGAATACATAGATGAAGGAAAACTTTAGGGGTGTTAACGATTACCTGAAAAAGACCTCTAATGAGCTCTAGTATAAGGAGAGGTAGTCAATAAAATCGTTGCTCTTAGCCAAGCTGAAGAAGAAGTTCGTAAGTTGAAGGGTCAAGCAGATACTGATGCTATGAAGTTAAAGAGCCTGGAGGAGGCCTTAAAGAAAGTGGATAATGACTTGGATGCATTTAACAAAGATTTGGACAAGGCTAATTAAAAGAATATAAATGTCGAAGAAGTTGTGACGAAGGCTAAGGAGACAGCAGTAGAGAAGTACAAATCTTCGGTTAGCTATAATGAGGACAAATTTTCTTTCTTCCTTGATGGATATGATGAATTGAAGAAAAGGGTGATGAAACGTTACCTTAGAATAGTTGCAAAAGTCAAGAAATGGAAGGACAATGATGATGAGGGCACAACCCTTACTGCCGAGCAATTGATGGAAGTCGAGGAGTCTGCTGCTGATGCCGATCAAACTAAAGAGGCTAGCCCGGTACAGATTGTTGAGGAAGCTCTTCCTATGATCTAGGATGATACTAATATTATGGATGTTCCTGTTTCCACTTTTTCTAAAGATGCTGCTGGTGATGCTCCCCAGACCTGATTCGTTTAAGTGAAGCTCTGGGCTTGTCTTTTTATGGCGCCTCTATGCATTTTTCTTTCATTTAATGGATATGTATTTTTCATTTTGTAATAAAAAGTATATAAATGGCACTGCGATGAAAAAATTAATGCTTGCTTTTGCAATGGATAATTCTGTCATATCTGCTGTCTTCTTTTCATGCTTGTGTTTATTATTTTGAATTTGATGTCAACATTTACATGTGTTTGACTGGATTTCTAAACACGTTCTCATGACCAGTGTCAATGGCAAAATATTTTACATAAGTAAATGAGACCGGATGCATTCGACCTAGTCAATTCTTGTCTTATGGACTTATCGTAGAATTAAGTCTATTAGCTATGTCAACTTATTAACTATTAGGTGTTTAAAATGGATCTTCTAGTAGTTTAGTCTTATGATCGTGTGGCCGGCTACTGCCTGACCGATATGATTTACTAGCTATTAGTGTTGAATGAACCTGGGTTATCCAGTCCTAGGTTCTATAAACACTTATCCCAACTTACAGGTCACAGATGGATCATGTCATCGTTTCTAAGTGTTAGCGTTAGTTACGTAAGGTGACCAAATGTGCTAGGATTTATCCTCGTGTTAGTCAATTATGGTTGCATCTTGTCATCCATATGAACGCAATGGATTTCCTAGAATTGGTAAATTTCTTGTTCATGATCTGTCCTAAGACGAGATCATACATAAAGTTAAACTTCTCGTTCGTGATTTATCTGGATACAAGGTCATACATGAAGTTATATAGGAATTTTATTTATTCTTAAATAAGCACACTGAGATGTGTTCTTATTGAGATGTCTTTGGCTCTAACTATTAGCACATCTCCCACTCCCACGAATAATTTATAAAAACTCGAAATGACAGCATTCATGGGGGAATAAAGGTTTTATTTATGACTGAAGAGTGTTACAAGAAATGAAAAGTGTTTACATTTTGGCTTATTCATTGTTAGTTCTTTCTCAGGTGTTCAGCATTCCAGGGATTCTTGAACTGTTCTCCTTCTAGGGTTTCGAATCTAGAAGTTTTGGGGCGTATAACCACATATTCTTTTGCATGGACCATGCAAATTAGGCTTCAATTTGTTCCCTTTCTGGTTAACTTTCTTCAGTATGTTATATCCATCTTTCTGAATGCTCGGTTTAACTCTTTTATTATAAAATCAAGTAGTCTGCTGTTGGTATGCTGACACCCTAAGTGCTGCATGTTCCCTAATTTCTTCTATTAAATCCTATTCCACCCTTCTCATTAGGTCACTCATTCTTGAGTCAAAATTGAGGATGCGGTGATTGGGTAAACCAATTTCCATCGGGACCACTACTTCTATTTTGAAAGATAATATATAAGGTGTCTCGCCAGTTTCTATTCTCGGAGTTGTCTGATATGCCCAGAGGACACTCTGGAGCCCATTGATTTAATTTCCTTTTGCATAATCCAATATTTTCTTCATTTCGTCTAAAGAGTCTTATTTGTCACTTTCGTTTGTCCATTACATTGTGGATAACCAGGTGCTAAGTGGAATTTATGGATCTTAGAGTGAACGTAGTAGTCTTTGAACTCTTGATTATTGAACTGAGTACTGTGCATAGTGATGAATGCCTATGACATTCCATATGAATAAATAATTTTCTTTCAGATGAAGTGGAAGACTTTCTCATATGTCATTTCTAATAAAGGCTTGGCCTCTACCCATTTAGTGTAGTAACCGACTGCTACTAGTAGATACTTGAATCTGCCTTATAGTTTTTGGTAGTGGGAAGACCAGATATATTCCCCACATTGAAAACAGCTAAAGATATGTAATTGGTGTGAGCGATTCCCTTGGAGTCCTATGGATTGATGCGTATGCTGACACTTATCAAATTTCCTTATGTAATCTAGCCAATCTGCCTTCATAGTAGGCTTGTAATAACCTTGTGTGGCCACCTGATTCACAAGTAAGTTGACATACCCGCTTTACTAGTAATCAACCCTCTTCTGAATAGGACTCCTTCTTCTACCACATATCTCATTGCTTTTTAGTGGAGTCTCCTTACTTCTTTAGGGTCTGCTGGGAGGTATGCTCCTATTAGATCCATTCAGGATGACCCCAAGTTGAGCTCCATCACATTATCAATATCCTCATCGCTACTCTGGTGCACGAGGATTTCCAATGGAATTGTTCTTCTCAGCTTTGTCCTTGTAGTGGATGCCAATGAGCAAGTGCATTTGCTCGGGCATTTTCTACCCTTGGAATTCTGACCATCCTAATCGCGGGGAATTTTTCTAACAATCCCTTATCTTTGGACAAGTATTTTCCAATATACTCCTCTCTCACCTCATAAATTCCCAGTACTTGGTTCACTATGAGCTGAGAGACACTATGTGCCAATATTTGTTCGGCGCTAAAAAATGATGCCAGCCTAAAACTTTCTTTGAGTGCTTTGTACTTTTCCTCATTGTTGAAGGTCACAAAATAGAATCTAACGGTATATTCAACATAATTGCATTTGGCTTTGTAATTATTAAACCCGCTCTACTGCTAGTAGCACAGGATGATTCGTCTATAAACATTTTTCCAGACATGAGGCTTCTTTTCAAAATCTTCTTCGATCAAGTTTATACGTTTGAATAAATTTTTTATTTTCTATAATTGCAAGAAATTCCTTTTTTCTCAGCTGATGACTCCAGTACATCAGTATCCTGGTTGACCAAATTAGTGGCTGAGCTATCTCCCATAGGATTCTGCTTGTTTGGTTATACTGATGAGATCTCTTCCGAAGAAGTATGCTTGGTCTATTTTAAGGCTGAGCTCTCTTTCGAAGAAGTTTTCTTTGCCACTTTTGATATTAAGCTCTATTCTATAGAAGTCTACTTGGCAAGTTTTTCTTCATAAGTGAGTTCGGTGATTAAACCTGTCATGGCCTGGCCCCCTTGATTATCATTCTTGGTTCATACTGAATGTCATACTCTCCTAATTTGATGACCCAAGCCATTAGTCCACCTGATTTCTCAGGATTATGATGACTTAGCACAAAAGCAATTATGTATAAAAGACATCCTTCTAGAATCTTTAATTAGGGACGGTTCTAGTTTCTCCAAACTAGGATATTGGATTTTTGCTCTACGGTATGCCTTACTAGTATAATACACATAACTTTATACCCCGTCTTCTTATCGGGCTAGAGACGAACTGACTGTAAATTTAGATACGACCAAGTACAGATAAAGCTTCTCACCCAAAACTGGTCTTAAAAGCAATGGTACAACCCTAAATTTGTTTCAACTCCAGGAATGTAGGTTCACACTTGTCATTCCATTGAAAAGTTTTTTGCAACACCTTGAAAAATGGAAGGCCTTTGTCAGTAGCTCTATAAATGAACCAGTTCAGTGGTGCCACATGCCCCGTTAGCCTATGGACGTTTTGTTTTGTTAGGGACTGCATATTGATGGGCTCTTATCAGGGTTGGCCTCAATACCTCTTTGGTTGACTATGAAGCCCAGAAACATTCCTTCATTTACTCCGAAGACATATTATTGGGTTGAGCTTTATTTGGTGTTTCTTCAATCGATTGAAAGTCTGTCCAAAGTTCTTGATGTAATCATCGACCTTTTCTCTCTTCGTGAGCGTATTATCAACATACGCCTCCATATTTTTACTAATTTGATCTTTAAAAACTTTATTTACCAGCCTATGATATGTTACACCATCATTTTTTAGCCCATAATACATGATGCTGAAGCAGTAAATTCCTCGGCTAGTGATGAATTAAGCCTTCTCCTTCTCCTTCTCCTTTGGATTCATCTTTACCAAGTTATACCCTTAATAAGCATCCATAAAACTGAGCAACTTATGCCCCGAGGTAGCATCGACCAACTGGTCAATCCTGGGTAGAGGACAATGATCCTTAGGATATTATTTATTCAGGTTGGTAAAGTCAACACACATGTGCCACTTATCTTTATTTCTCTTAACCATGACCATATTGGAGAGCCATTATATGTAATTAACTTCCTCTATGAAGTTTAATTTTTGCATCTTCTCTACTTCTTCATGCAGTGCCATGTTCTTCTTTAGGATAAAGACTTGTCTCTTCTGTTTCACGGGTTTAGTATCCTTCACCATCTTAACTTGTGACAAATGAACTCTAGATCAATCCCCAACATATATTCATAAATCTAGGAAAACACTCTTTTCTATTGTCTCAAAAATTCTGATTGCTCATTTTTTGAGGCAGGGTCTAATGATGAGCCAATCTGGTCAGTGCTTTCTAGATGCTTGTCGTCTAGAGTAACCGGTTTGATATCCTCCACAACCTTTCCTTTGACTAATTTTTCCTTGTTTCATGCATCCAATCTCTCGATATGATAGGTTATTGTCAACTTCTTCTCTTCCTGCTCGACTGAGGTGTAGTAGCACACTATGGCTTTGGCGTTGTTTCCTTTTACCATGTCGACCTCACAATGAGTGGGGAACTTTAAACATTGGTGCACAGTATAAGGTTCTCCTTCGAACTTATTTGACCTTACCTTGCCGAAGATAATATTGTATGCTGAATAGATGTTCTTATCCAGGGCAAAGAAAAATATCTTTTTTATTCGGCATGTGGGACAAGTGCCAATCACAACTTCGAGTTCAATCATTCTCAAAGGGTATACCTCTCCCATAATAAATCGATGAGAGGTCTACGGTAAGCTTCAAGTTTTCTGTCCCTCAATATCAAGCTTTTGAAGCAATCGTAAAATATTTCGTCAGTTGAACTACCATTGTCGACCAAAACTCTCCCCACCTTACCCTCATACGCCATCATCGTGATAACTAGGGGGTCGTCATGAGGATAAAGCACACCCAAAAAATCATCTTTATAGAAACCAACCACCAAGTGATATTTATTCACCTTCCTTGGGAGAGTATACACATTGTTGATCAACTTGATTTGCCTAATATAATCACAAGACTTTACCTCACTGAGGTAGGATTTCCTTTCCACGAGTTCATCTCCACCTTTAGCGTCTCCTCTTAAAAAAATTTACCCTCAAAAGAAATCATTTTAACCTCATGTATAGGATCCTTGGGTCACTTAGGGTAGGTCTGGATTATCCTCTAAACCATCATCCCTACTTTTTTTCTTCTCGCCAACCTTTCAACAAGAGGATTCTGATCGTCTCCTGGGCTTCTGCCCATCACTATCATTTATAAAGCCTACTTTGTCCACAAACTTTGACAACTTGCCCCATCGAATCAAATTATTAATCTCATTGTTCAGGGAGAAATAATTATCTATTTTATGGCATTAATCCTTATGGAACTTGCATTATTTTCTTTTATCTCTTTTGTTTATTGGAGGATTTATTTTTTGGGCCATCTTAGGTGATTTCTCCTACGAATCTCTTGAAGGATATGGTGAACACCAATGGTTAAAGGAGTATACTCATCATATCTCTTAGGCTTGTCTGCCTTATTATCCTTTTGCTTCTTCTTCTACGAGCTCTTGCTGACACTGGCCTTGGAGTGACTTGACTCCTTGGCAGCCATAGCCTCCTTGACGTTCATAATCTTACCTACCTTAGACAATAATTCATTCATGGTCCTGGGTGGTTCCTTAACCAATGCCTAGTATAACTTCCTAGGAATCAAACCATTCAATAATTTAGATATTGCTATCTTCTCATCATATTCAATTACTTCCAATTTCTCACTTTTAAAGCGGGTGATGAATTCATGGACATTTAACAGATGGGCCTCCCTCTCCAAAATAGAAGTTACTATCGAAGGGATCGATCAACTGCTAAAATTTCGATGTCCGTCCCCTTAGTAGACTATTATACCAAATTTGTGCTAAGTTGGTGATTATACTAGAAATTGCTCGACAACATATTTCATCTGGAACCGAGTAGATATCAATGGCAACTTAGTATTGCTCTACATATAGTACTGGATCAGTTTTGACATCGTACCTACAGGTTGTTTGAACTTTATGGGCATGGGATAACCCAAAATTAATGGAGTGAATAGAGATCCATTAGCAAAACCTCTGTGAAAGGGGTTCTTTGATTCGAAAATTTCTTCCTCTAATCGTTGAATTGATCCCTTCCAGGTCTGGTCCTCTTGCTCAACTTTAATTCCAATGGTCTTACATGATAGGCCTTAGATTTTTAATGAGATCTCTTCCTTGGAAGTCTTCTCATCTCTGGCTGATCCTCGTACGCTCGTCCTAGACTTGGCTGAACATTATTTTCTTCTGGTGACAGATCTCCTGGCTCTTTTCTATGCTCTATAGGATCTCTATGATGTTCCCTATTATTTTTTGTGGGCCTAGACGATCAAATGTAGATCCTTTACTCAGCCATTCCAACACGCTTAGCCTCTCTTCAGAGAAAGAATGTTCATTATCGTCTCCAATCGTCCTAAGGGACGAGGTGGACCCTAGGCGATATGACCTTCCATCTTATGATTCAGAGTACCTGGATATAGTTCCTTCGTCTTACGAACCTAAACTTATCCTTCTTAGGTTTTCCAGAGTTCGGTTATATCAGGCTTGTCGCCTCTCTCTGTAGGGGGCATAAAGCAGTATTTTTCCCCTCCTATCAGAATGTTCGCCTCTAGATGGGGTGACTTAATTTTCTTTGAGTTTGGCTTTACCAACTTAGATCATCTGTATTAGTTGCCTCATGCTCTCTTGTATTATTTCCTAGCCCTTGGCTAGGCTTATCAGAATTCCCTGTATGTTGCCCATTCCAACAGCTGTTAAGGGTGAGTTTATCTCTGCCGCACAACTGTTATCAAGGTTTTGTGTCGTTCTCAAAATGTGTACACAAAAATAGAGTACCCAAATTGAAACGAGGGAAATAATGGAAGAAATCTAAAATTGGGGGAATTGGGCTAAGGGATTCACAGAAATCGGATTCGTGAATAGGAAATGGTAGGAAAGAACAAACGACTTATCGAAATCCCCACAGACAATGTCAATTTGTTATTGTTTAAAACTAGTATATAGATTTTGGGCCTTATCTATAATATTCCAATAATAAACAATAACAAATAAAGAAAATATCAATACCAACTTGCCAATTTGGGAAGAGTTAGAGCGAGATGAGAGACAAAGAAGGAAACATGAGATTAATGTGGTTCGGCTTGATGCGGTGCCTACATTCGCAGGTGCATTGCTAATTTTGTGTATTTCAATGGGTAATGACCATGAAAGGATTGGGGACACGCTCTCAATAATATTTATAGGGTCTTGTGTATGGATGTTGGGGAAAATATTTCTCAGGATCCCTTATTCTATGGGATTGAGTGCTATTTATAGATAGTTATTAAAGAATGAATAGTGGGACAGGTGGAGTGATTTATAGGTAATGCAATTACAACTTGTACATGACATATTATGAGTCATCATAATTTACGTAATAGCGGTGTGAGTGGGACTGTTCATATTTCCCCACGTGACACATGTGTGCCCTGAAGTAATCCACCAATGTTGTCAACTCCCATATATATGGTACAACACCTGAAAAGATCCAAGCATTGATCAATATGCAATCTCCTAAAGAAAGAAAGAGGTTCAAAGTGTGACTGGATGAGTAAATGCTTTGAATAGGTTTATCGAGGATAACTGATCAATGTCTGCCATTCTTCAAGGTTCTCAAACCTTCGAATGGAATGGCTAGTGCGATAAAGACTTTTTGGAGTTAAAGAAATACCTCAGATATGTGCCTTTGTTGTAAATGTCAATCCTTGGTGAGAAGCTATATTTAAACCTGGTGGGATCCGAGTATACAGTGAGCTCGATGTTAGTATGATTAAAAGATGTTATCTTGGGTATGGAATGGTTATTTGTTCAACATATTAGTGTGAACTATTTTTATAAGTCCATATTTTTTGCCACTTCTAGGTAAGAGATGTACTTGGTTGCGATGCCAAGTCCTAAGGGAGGATCGAACATGCATTTGAATTACATAGAGAAGGGTACTTTAGAATGAGTCATATGTCTTTAGGTTTAATTCTTATAGTTATATAGTTTCCTGACATCTTTAAGGATATGCAAGTGTTACCACCGGGTAGGTAGATAGACTTTGTAATTAATTTGGATGCAGGGACTAAGATGATTATACAAGCATCTTACTGTATGGTTCCATTAGACTTGAGAGATCTTAGTGAGAAGATTTAGAAATTTATGGGACAAAGGTTTATCAGAAGGATAACTTTACCTTGGGGAGCACCTTTCCTCTTAGTCAAGAAGAAGGATGGATAATTGAGACTATATGTGGATCACAGGGAGTTGAACAAGGTCACCATGCAAAACAAGTATTCGTCACCATGTATTAATGACTTGTTTGATCAATTGAGCGGTACTTTGTATTTCTAAATGATAATTTTAAGATCTGGATACTGTCAGTTGAGGAGTCGGGAGAAGGATGTTCTGAAGACGATGTCTTTGACAAGATATGGATTGTATGAGTTTATGGTTATGCCATTCATCCTGGCCAATGCGCTAGATGTATTTGTGCAGTTAGTGAACTATGTGTTCAGAGAGTACTTGGATAAATTTTTAATCATGTTTATTGATGAAATTATGATATATTCTCGGATGGAAGATGAGTATGTTCAACATTTACGGGTAGTCTTATAGAGACCATGATACCACTACCTCTATGTTATGTTTGAGAAATATGAATTTCGTTTGAGAGAGTAACAGTTTCTAGGTCACATTATGATGGCGAGGGGGATTTCAGTGGAGTTAAGTAAGGTGTTGGTAGTATTGGAGTGAGTATAGTCCACGATACCTACAGAGGTGCATCCCATGACTTGGAGTTAAAATTAATTGTATTTTCCCTCAGGGTGTGGAGGAATTATTTATTGGTCGAGGGGACATCATCATATTCGATTGGATCTGTTCACGCAGAAGGAGTTGAACATGAGATAAAATCATTGACTAGAATCAACTAGAATTAGAATCAATTGTATTTTCCCTTTATTCATAGAGCATAAGAGCTTGAAATATATGTTCACGCGTAAGGAGTTGAATATAACATGACATCATTGACTAGAGTTTGTGAATGATTATTAGTTTGATATACAATATCACCTGAGCAAGGAGGATGTAGTAGCAGACTCCTTGAGCCACATGCCAAAAGTTACATTATTGTACATTTCCATGTTAAAGTGAGGTTTTCTTCACACAACAGACAAGTTACCACATTCTTTTACGATAGTTCTCACCATCACACCTGAGATCATCATTCGAATTGTAAGGGAAAAAACATGGGACCCTTATTTTATAAAAAAAGATTAGGGAGTTTTTGACCGAGGGGACACCATCATATTCAGTTGGATCTGATGGTGGATTACGACTCCGTAGTAGACTAGTGGTACCTACAGATGAAGTGTTATGAAGTTGAGTATTGTCTGAGGTGTATGTGTCGTGATTTGTAGTACATCCAGAAGCGAATACGATGTATGGGGATATGAGGTGATAATATTAGTGGTTAGGCATAAATAAGGACATTGCATTATTTGTGTCCAAGTGTATTACTTGTCAGATGGTGAAGGTAGATCACCAGATACCAACGGGTGTTCTACAGCCTCTTAAGATTCTAGTGTGGAAATTGGAGGGCATTTCCATGGACTTCACTATTATATTTCCTACATCACGATAGGGACATTATTCCATCTAGGTGATCATGTATCATTTAATTAAGGTATCCCATTTTATTCTAGTATAAATAAGTCTCACTGTAGTGCAGTATGCCATGTTGGGGATTGATATACACAGAACCAAAAAAATTCATCTATGAATATTCGATTATTCAGACTTAAGAGAGCATAAAAACTAGAACATAAGCTTAAAGAACAAACCTAGGGTTCAGAATACAATACCCTAGCGGATTCGGTTGTGATCCGATGTGGAGAAAATTATTTGTAAATGATGGGGTTTCTTTTTTTGGATCTCCAAAATATTTTTACACATTCTAAAAATCTTAAATTTTCTAGCATATGATCCTTCCCAAATCTTGGTAGGTGTGTGGGCACCTCTTGAGATGAAAACTCCTCCTTATAAGTGAGATATGGTGGTCTCTCTTTAGGACTCTTCACAAAAATTTGAAGAGTGTTTTATATCAACCCTTCCTAACCCTAATCTGATGAATAATCACCAAAACCCCTTCCCAAACCATTATATACAATTATAAAGGATGGGCTTGGGCTAAACGAGATTTTTTAAGAGCTTGAGGCCTAATTACGTTGGCATATGGACTACACTAGGGACCCAAGACAAATAATCAAATTGGCTTCAAATAAATTCCTGGAAACACTCAATTACAATTAGTGGAATTAATTTCATTTATTTATTTATTTATTCATAACTGATTTCACTAAATAATTATGATTGCACTCCGATTTGACTATCTTAGAAATCCTCGGAGATAATGAGGTCTTACTCACAAAGTTGATAATGGTGCATAATTTTATTCCCCATGTCAAGTGTGGAACCCCATATATTTTTAATAACTGGATTGATCAAATCTATTTGTTAGAATTATATAGGTCATCTTAACAATACATTATCATCCTCCGTACTCAAGTAGTAAAACTATCAAGCATGAGTGTAAATAATAATTCTATAATTATTAAGTTTTGAATAGCACTTTTATGATTTTTACGTTGACCATTATACTCCACCTTAATGGTGTCAAAACTATTAAATAAATTTTATCTTTACAACCTCCACCCTTATCGGTGTCAAAACCAATAACTAATATTTTCAATAAACTCATCTTTAAATCACTACCGTTTCCTATAAAAGAGAGCGATAATAATAGTTGAAGTATTTGTACATCATAACTAAAAAATATATAAACATATATGCTATTGAGTTATGAGCATAACTACAGATAGTTTGTACATTCTTTTTTCCACATACACGGTAAATTATTTTCAAAATTATGACTTCAAACTGAGTCATGAAACAAATTATAATAATTCATACTATGCCCATAATGTGTACCCTAAGAGAGTATAACGATTTAATAAAGCTAGAAATAAATAATAATCTAGCCCTTTTGAGTCAGGTAACTAAGATAGAGTCTATATACGGAAACTAACCCATTTATAATTTATAATATGGAAGTTTATAATCTTTTGAAAGTTTATAATGCGAATCAAAAAATCAAATCTTAACGACCGACGTCCAATTCCAAACATCTAATAATTATTAATTCATTCTCATCGTAAAAGACCAAGAGACAAAAAATAACATTCATACATGGGAGTATTCTAATTATTTAATATTTAGTATTTTATGGAGAATAAAGGAAATCTATAATTTCATTTCAATATTTAATTCTTCTTACACTTTTTTTTGGACATAAATCCCTTTTTAAATTTCCTATTCCTCCAATTTAATTTATAATAGTTCACCACATAATTCATACCCAAATTCTAGATTTACCTTTAAAAGAAAATTTTAAATTTCATAACACAAATATAATTCCAATACGGAATTTTAATTACGTGAAAATTTTAAATTATAAATATTTATGAAAAATAAAAATTTTCAAATCAATCCCATTATAACAATTTGATATAATTTATCACAAATAAAATTTCATGAATTGCATTCATTAATTTGTCCATAAAAATTACCATTTGTAGAGATGTGATCAAATTAAAATAAACTCTAATTATCTCCACACCAAATTTTATAATTGATAAAATTATTGACGTAAAAAATATTATCTAACTCATGAGAGGAGATATTAGAATTATCTTTGTCTTAATTGATGAATAAAAATTCCCAAAAGAAAGATAAGAGAAATTCATTTTAATTACTCTTAAAAAATCCATAATTTGTGCAAAGAAGCTCCCAATGGTGTTAAAAATAATTCCCTCGAGAACTTGGTTGAATTTTTGTTCCAAGATATCCCCAAAAGTCTTTTGTTTTTGAAATTGGGTTGATTTTTCCCCCAAAACCAAGTTTAGAATTATAGAATTTTTTGTTAGAATAAAAGGAGATGATTTGTGGATTGAAAGTAGGTATTTTGTGTGAAGTTTAGAAGTTTAATTGTTAGTTTTTGGTGGTAGTAGGGTTTAACTTGGGTCCTTATATTAATTCCTTAAACCTACCTTTGTCTCCAAGTAACCTAGCTTTCTTTCCAAGTATGCTTTAATTACCTTATTAAACTCCTCCACCCAACTAATTATTAACTTTCTCTCCAAGTAACCTATATTTCCCTCCAAATATGTCTCAATAACTTTATCAGCCTCCCCCATCCAACTAATTACTTTACTTAATTTCTAAACAATAATTGAAAAATCCTTATTTAAATCAAATCGTAATTCATTTAATTTTAAAATTTATTCTTTTCTCAAATAAAATCCAAATTCTAATTAAATCCAAATAAATTTTGAAGTTTATTATAAAACTTTATTTTTCACATAAATAATTATAAAAATTGAGTTTTCGCTTAAAATAATTATTTAAAAATTCTCCTAAAAAATATCAAAAATCCAATTAAATCCAAAAATCCGATTTAACTAATTATTTCAATTATTATTTTTTTAATTTATGGGTATTACAAATTTCCCCTAGCAAAAAACTTCCGTCCTCAGAATTCATAATTTACCCATCATGCTCTTGAGTCAAAATTTATGTCACCCTATACAACATGTATCCAAAACTATCTCCTCATATAGAATGAGTCAAACTATATTTTCATATAGAATGAGTCAAAATCATATCCTCATATAAATGAGTCAAAATAATCTCCCCATATAAGAATGAGCCAAAATCATCTCCTCATATAATAATAAGTAAAAAACTATCTCCTCATATGCGTATGAGTCAAAATCATCTCCTTATACGTGTATTGCTATCGTTTAAATTTAGTATGTGAATTTATGAGTCCTAGAGAGCTTGTAACTGATTAAGCGATCAACGGACTAGATTAAAGAGAGAGGTGAGAAATTGGTATTTAGCTACAGGATTAACGTGATTCATTCAGTATGATGCCTATGTCCACAAATGTTGTGCATAGGTTTATTATTCAATCATCAGTAAAGATGGGTGCAAACTCTCAAAATCTTCTTTGGTTGAATATCCATCTTATGTCCCCATTCAGGTTGGAGTTCGTGCTATTGATAAGAGAGAGTAGGTGTATAGGTGGAGTGCCTTTACAAGTCAAGAAATTTTACATTCTAAAGGTAGTTAATGAGGGCTTAATTATAATCAGTTGAAGGGACTGCCCCACGTGTGTGTAATCGGGGATGTACGTATTCCCACATGTGATTCACATGCGTGTTTAGTGATCCAAACTAATAACATCAATTTATTATGGTCTTTTGCCTAGCCGACTAAGAGTAATGATGAGCCGACCAAGGAGATGATGTGCCAACCATGTTCAGTGAGTGAGATGAGCTTCTTCTGATGACAGGTGTCACAATACCATTGGTCCATGTCATGTTCCATATTTATGATACAACAAAATCCCCCAAGACTTCATTAATGATTGTAACAGATAGTAGCTTCTATGATGTATTATATCTCTAAAGTGGCTTGGAATGTCGAGTGAATGGATGAAATGTTAAATAGTAGGGATTAAATGGCTTTATAGAAAACTGGTCACCGAACTTTATTTATGGCTTGGTCGGTCGAGACTCTTAGTCGGGGGATGTGCTCAGAGAGTTGGTATTTTATGATTTTCCATTCTTCTAGTTCAGTGGAAATTTTATGAATACAGTCAAGTTTTGAGAAATGAAGTGTCCAAGGGTACGCTGGTAATAATCTGCCTCTAGTGGCACATCACCGTTAGAACGAAGCGTCAAGTACATTTAACCATCATTAAACTTGGGGAACTGTGCGAACGTCTTGTTGGCCTATAAAATGTTAGTTCCCACTCTTTTGCTTCACTTCACTTTTCATTCAAAAAATTTCCTTTCTTCGTCTCCATATTTTTCAGCCGTTGTGAGGATTTGTTGTCTTCTTCTTCTTCTTCTTCTTCTTCTTCTTCTTCTTCTTCTTCTTCTTCTTCTTCTTCTTCTTCTTCTTCTTCAGCCGATATAAGGATATTCTCCTTTTTCTTTCCTTTATATAATTATTTCCCGTTATTTCCAAAACATGGTTTTATACTATTGATCAGAGTCCATTAAAATTTTTTAGGGATACTTATGGGATCCCCTAGTGGGTAGTTACTGAAATAGTGAGTGGGCCCTGTGATGTTTGTGCCCTACCTGAGGGACACTATGTATCGTTTATTTTCATGTGGGGTCACGTTTCCCGTAACCATCTATTTCTTTAATTTTGCCAATATTAAATGTGGTCACTGCCCAACTTATCCCAAATACTTAGAGACTCGTTAATAGGGTCCATCGCATTAATGAGTAGTATGGAACCCATATTGGTATTTTAGAGTTAATTTACTATTACAATTGGGGCACCACTAATGAGTATTATATGAAGACAAGTCAGTCAAATATATCCTTGGTTGTGAATTTACCTTATTCCAATAAGGATTATTGGGATCATGATTTGATTGTGAATAATTGGCAGTTTTCCCCTCTTTTTTAGGGTACAACATACGAGGAGATGAGATGCCCTCAAGAAGGCAAGGGATTAGGGTAGGAAATGACTTTGAAATATCTCTATTCGAATTATCACTTTCTAATTGATATTGATTTTGTGCTCTTACTTTCTCTTTTTCACAGCGAAGAGTAAAAAGACACTTCCTTGCGACTCTGAGGTTAATTTTATCTATTTGGAAACTATTTGGTCTATTCAGCAAAGGCTTAGCAGTGAGTATTATCATATGTCTACTAATTTTCTCGGCTATAGAAGTACAACCACCTCTTTTGTAGCCCGACCTACTATAGAAATACCTCTTGAACCCATCTATTTAGACGATTCGATATCTTCTACTTTAGTTTCCTCAGAGTCCAATTCTGAGTTATCTCATAGAGTAGGGGATGATTTTTTTAGCAGGAATCACCTCTCCCTCCTTTGAGCCTCTTGACGTTGAGCTATTACCGACCAACGTCTCTTCAGGCGAGATGGTGAAATAAAAAATTACCAATCTGATCGCTATCCATGTTGGGGTCAAGTCATTTCCTCCATCTCGTTCAGTGAGCAAGAAATTTGGCACTAGTGTCTCAAGTCATATACATATTATCGACACTTCTCCTGGGGTCAATGAGCCCCTATCCAAGAGATTAAAGATGGATCTTCCCCCCACCTGAGATTGTGTGGATGAAAACTACCGACAAAGGCAAAAGTACCAGTCAATCGGCGGATGTTAGTCCTGGAATTTCTCATAACTTCTTCAGTACTGGGGTCCTTCCTGCCGACCGAGTATCTACCTCTTCGATCCCTCAAACTGGGCTACTGGAATGAGCTAATCATAAATTATCCCTTATAAATTGGTTATTTATATGTTTATTCTTCAAATTAATTCTATCTTTTTTCTAACGTCTCTTTCTGCCCTTTAACTTTGCATAGAGAAGGATATGAAGAAGGGAGATGAGGACCTAGTTGCATCCAATTTGGCTTTAAAGAACACTAGGCTAACTCATGAGCTTAATCTGGCTAGGGATGCTTTGGACACTACTGAGGAGATGTGTATGGCCAAATATAAGTCTTTAGTCGACTACAACGTTGATTGTGTGAACTTTTTCCTTCATGGGTATGAGGAACTGAGGAAAAGGGTGATGACTCATTACCCAGATATTAAAGCGATTGTAAGAAAATGGTAAGGGGATGATGATGAATCTGTAACTCTAGCTACGGAGAAGATGGAAATTGACGAACCCAATGCCAAATACTTTAAAGTTGTCGCTCAACAAGTTATTTCTGAATAGAATCCTCCCACTGATGATGCTAGCTCTGGTGTTATTCTAGTTGCTCCAGATGTTCAGATGTCTGAGGATGTCAATGAAGATGCTCATGTGTTATATGCCATCTTTTATTTGTTAAGCTTTTCGATATCTACTCTTCTGATTTCTTTCTGAATGTTATGTAACAAATTAATGAATTTCTCCTCCTTTTATGCAAAACAAACACAAGGTAATGACATAACATATTATTTTAAAGTTTTTTTTGTACAAGTGAGCCTTGTGGATACTTAGCAACATGCTATCGTATTAACTACTTTAATTTTTGGAATAGGCATGCTAATAATTTAGTCTTATAATCATGTGGTCGATTTTCAGCCAACTTGATCCGCATTTTTAGTTTCCTATTTTTGGACAAACCTGAGTTGTCCTGACCTAGGTTCTAACAGTGTTTGTGCCAGCTTACTAATCTTTTGAGTGAGCTCATCATTCTGATTATGCGTCAACACTAATTACCCGAGTCGACCAAAGTTTACTGAGAGTTATCCTTGCATTGGATTTTGGTCGATCTTCTCATCCATAAAGCATGGATTCCCTTTACTTGGTGAGGTTGTCTCTTTTTCACTATCTGCCGTAAGAGGAGATTGTACATGAAGCTTGACTTCTTATTCGTGACTTGTTTGTTCAATAAAGTCATACGTGAAGTTTATATTATGTTAATTCCTCTTGTTCACAATATTTCTTGTGATGAGACTGTAATGGAGGTTTCATGTTGGTGATGAACATCGCTAGGGGTATGTATATATCCCATTCCCACAAAAATAATGAAATAAAAGGAGTGATAGTTGAACCACAAAGAAACTTTAATTTATAGAAAATATAAATTACATACTTCATAAAAACTTGTCATTACATTACTAATAGTAATTTCTTGAGTGCTTTTCATTCCATGGATTCTTAAATTTCTCACCTTTTAAGGTCTCAATCCTGTAAGTTCCTAGTCTGACAATATGGGATATACGATAGGGGATGTCCTAGTTGGGCTCCAACTTTTTTCCTTTCTAGATTACTTTTTTAGCATATAGTTAACTTCCTTCACACTGTTCGACTTTACTTTTCTATTATAGAATCAGGTGGTTCTTTATTAGTAAGCATCTACCCTTAATGCGGAGTTTTCCCTCACTTGTTATATTAGATCAATATCCAACTTTCTCATTAGGTCACTCCAAAGCGAGTTAAAATTCAGAACTCGATGGCTAGGAAGGACAATCTCGGTTGGTACCACTGCTTCCCTTCCAAAGGCTAGCATATAGGGAGTATCACTTGTCACAACCCTAATGGACATCCTATAGGAAGATAATGTCTCACCTGTAAGTGAACTCAATTTGTCCATTGTACTATAGGTGGCCTGATGCAGAATGTATCTTCTATATCTTAGAGTGAGCACGATATTCCTAAAATTCTTATTGTCAAATTGAGTACCATGGTCCGTAATGAAGGCGTATGACATCCCATATTGGCAAATAATGTTTTTCCAGATGAAATGGAAGACTCTCTCATATGTCATTTCCACAAAGGGCTCAGCATCCACCCACTATGTGAAGTAGTCTACAGTAACCACCAAATATGTGAACCCCCCTCTTGAGCATGAGTGAAGATCATAGTGTCCACTAGATTTTTGTATACTTATGGAACTTGTCATATATCCTGGCATAATCTACACAATTCGCTTTCATGGTGGTTCAATAATATCCCTATGTAGCCACACACTTTATTAGCGGACTTCCTATCGGATGCACTTCGTAGCATCCTTCGTGTACTTCCTTGATCAGATTATTCACTTTGACTAGATGAACACATCACAGTAATGAGACGATATACCCTCTTCTATACAAAATTCCTCCTTCCATCACATAGCTAACTGCCTTGTAACGAAGCTTTCTTGCCTCTTTAAAGTCAAACGACATAACACCGATCTCATTGTAAGCCAGTATCGTATTCATCCATAACGGTTCAAGATTAATTTCCATAATGGTAATTGTCTCCTCATCAGTACTACAGTACATGAAAGGTTTTACAAGGACGGTTCTCCGTAATTCTATTTTGGTAGCTGATGCCAAATGAGCAAGTGCATTTGTTCGAGAATTTTCTGTCCTGGGGATTCCGATAATCTTAACTCTTGGAAATTTGGTCAGACACCATTTTATTTTGGATAAGTATTTGATCATGGATTCTTCTCTGGCCTCTTACACCCGAATAATTGATTAACTACCAACTGAGAATCATTATGTGCTAAAATATGCTAGTCACCCAGTGATGAAGCCAGTCCAAAACCTGCTATGAGTGCCTCATATTCATTTTTGTTATTAGAGGCCTCAAATTGAAATCAAAAGGCATATTCCACATCTATCTCATCCAACGTGGTGATGATTAGGCCCGCTCCGCTCCCTATGGTGCTAAATGAGCCATCCACAAGCAGCTTCCATATAGAAAAGTCTTCTTAGAATTCCCCCATACTTAATTCTCTATATTTGAATTGATTAGTTACTTCTTCCTAGATATGAGCAAGCTCTTCTTATCTGATTAATGATCTTGGAACATCTTTATTCTGATTTTATAATGGCGTGGTTGAGCTCTCTACCAGAGGAGTCTTCTCATTTGGCTTGAAAGTTGATCTCTCTTTTAACGAAGCCTTATCGATTTCCACTGTGTCTGACCTCTCTTTCATAGAAGTCTTCTTTGCCATGAGTGCCGATCTCTCTCCCAGAGGAGTATGCTCGACTAGTTTCTCTTCATATGTAAATTCAGAAATAATGTCTGCCATGGATTGGCCTTTGATAGTTGTCCTGGGTTCAATATGAATATCATATTCTCCAAGTTCTGTAGCCTGAACCATCGGCCTGCCTGATTTCTTAAGATTATGAAGGACTTGCTATAGAGGGAGGTCGATATGGACAACAATTATGTCGGCTTGAAAGTAAGGATTCACTCTCCTAGAAGCCTCGAGCAGTACAATGACTAATTTCTCCAGCTAGAGATACCGAATTTTTACTCCACAATATGCTTTACTGGTGTAGTAAATAGGTCTCTTTACTCCTTCATCCTATTGTATTAGAGTCTAACTGACTGCTGATTTTGATACGGTTAAATAGAGATTGTGTTTTCCCCCCAAAATTATCCTTGACAGTAAAGGTGTAAAACCCAAGAACAACTTTAACTCTAGGAACATGGCTTCACATTCTTCATTCCACTCAAAAGTATTTCTCAAATCTTTAAAGAATGTAAGACATTTATCAGTAGCTCTAGAGATGAACCTGTTAAGTGAGGCCACTTGTCTCGTCAGTTTTTGCACTCCCTTCTTGGTTGTTGGGGACTACATATTTATTAGTGCCTGAATTTTTTCGGTATTAGCCTTGATTCCTCTCTGGGTTACAATGGAGCCTAGGAACATCACTTCCTTCACCCCAAAGACACACTTCATTGGGTTAAGCCTCATCTGATGCTTCTCTAACTGTTCAAAAATTTATTACAAGTCTTTGATGTGATCGGCTGCCCTTTTTATCTTGGTGAAAATATCATCAACATATACCTCCATGTTCTTTCTAATCTAATCTTCAAACACTTTGTTCACTAGCTACTGATAGGTTTCATTTGTGTTTTTAAGTCCTAAAGGCATGATATTATAGTATTAAGTAGCCTTACTGGTGATTTAGAATGTTTTCTTTCGATTTTTTGGCTTCATTCTGATCCGATTATATCCAGAATAAGCATCCATGAAGATGAGAAACTCGTGTCCTGAGGTAGCGTGCCTCGAGGTGGCATCGACTAGATGATCGATCCTGGGAAGTGGGTTTTGATCTTCCAAGCATGCTTTGTTTAAGTCGGTGAAATCCATACACATTTACCACTTATTTTTCTTCTTTCGGACCATCACCATGTTAGAGATCCACTTTAGATATCTTACATCCTCTATGAAGTTAGCCTTCTCCAATTTTTGGACTGCCATATTCTTTTCTACGTCAAAAACTCGCCGCTTCTATTTAACCACTTTAACCCTTTTCATTATATTTAGCGTGTGACATATGAAACCTGGGTCAATCCCAGGCATGTCTTCGTGACTCCAAATGAACACATTTTTCATTATTAGAGAAAATTGACCAGATTCTTCTTGAGCTCTCATTCTAGAGATGAGTCGATCTGAACGATCTTCTTCGGGTGGTCATCGTTGAGAATGATGAACTCAATTTCTTTGACTAGAATAACTTCTCCTCATCTTATGGATCTATCATTTCAAACTGGTATAGGTCGTAGTCATCTTTTTCTGTTCCTTCGATTGGCTGAGGTATAGTAGCATTCTCAGGCTTCCGCCCGATTCCCTTAGCTACACCAACTCCATAGTGGGTGGGGAACTTTAAACACCGATCAATTGTAGATGGTATGCCTTATTATTTTTGTAATCCTTATCTACTGAGAATGATGTTATACTATGAAAGAACATTTTTATCTAGGACAAAGAAAATCACATTTTCTGTTTGGCATATAGGCCAGGCACCGGCTATAACCTCCAGCTCAACTGTGCCTAAGGGGTACACCTTCTCACCCGAGAAATTGATCAGTGGATGGTAGTATGGTATTATATTAATGTCCCAAAGTATTAGTCTTTTGAAGAAATTATAGGACATCACGTCTGTTGAGCTGCCATTGTCGATGAGAATTTTAGCCATTCTGCTTTCGTGCACCATTATAGTGACGACTAGAGAGTCGTTGTGCGAATATAAGCCACCATACAAATAATCTTTGAAAAAACCAACAACAAGGATATCTTTATTTACCTTCCTTTGACGAGTATCCACGCTTCCCAACATGTTGATTTGTCTGATGTGTTGGCAAGCTTTTGCCTCATTGAGGTAAGCCTTCCTTTCGACAAGTTGTTCTCCATCTCCAGCATCCCCACCATCAATAAAATGGCATTCGAAGGAGATCATATTGACCACATGGACAACCTCCTTGGGCTTATTAGGTAGATTTAAATCATCATATGAATCATCATCCCGTCCCCTTTTCTTCTCATCTACCTTTCGATAAGGGGATTCTGATCGTCTTCTGCCCCTACGCTCTTTTGAAAGTGATAGTTTTTCCAAATTTTTAAATTTTACCGAAAAGTAATTTCCTTTTAAGATGCGGAATACAGATGGCTCAATTTAAACAAGTACAAACAACAAATTATAATTTCTTTCAAATTAAAACATAACTTAAACACAAAGTGAAATTAAATTAATCAACAAATACATATTTCACTTAAACAACTCAATTCAATCCAAGTCCTAGAAATTTGCCTAACCAAATAATTAATCCAATTTTGCAAATTTAGGCCAAACCAAATTTTATCAAATTAAAGTTAATGACTTGAACTAAATTAATTAAACATTACCCAAATTAATTTTAGCACCAACTTAAGCATGAGTAGTGATTTAAACCAATTTTATCTTTTTACCTAAGCATGCATCTAATGTGAATTTTGCGAAAGATAAAATAAACAAAAAACCACTATGGCGCGATGTACGAGAAAAAACCCACAACGGGAAAAAACCTCGGATGGCCCTAGCCTCAAATCCACTAAGTAAGATTTTACATGTACAAGACAGTAAGACTTACAACACTCGACTTGACTCCATCCAAGCCTGACGCTTCTTCTTGTACACACCTCTGTCTAGCGAATAACCACGGAGGTCCACCGCAGTCTCGAAATCTAGCGATCGGACTTTTTCTGGTCACCGCCACCCGAACAACGAGCCTTTCTCCAAGTGGGTATGTCACAGCAAACAAACTCTTCTTCTTTGTGGGATGTAGAAGCAAACCCAAACTCTCTTTTACGGCAGAGATAAATTCGGTGCCAAAAAAACTCTCCAAGCAAGATATATATATAGAAACTTAGATTAAAACAAACAATTGGGTGTAAACTTGGTTTTGTTCTTTTAATAAATCAATTTGAATAAAAAACAACAAGGGAACTTTTTATGAAAGAATTAAGCTCTCAAAAACACTCTAGGAGATAGAAAAAGTTCTTAGAAAAATTCTGGTCCCGAAGTCATTAAATTCTATGAAAGAGTAGTGGGACAAAGTAGTGGGAAAGTGCCAAAAAACTGCCAAAAACTGTTCCCGCCGAAATCTCGTTCGAACGACATTTCGTTCAAATGAACTTTCTAACGAAGTTCCAGTGGCAAGTCATTGGAAAACCTCGTTCGAATGAATTTCTCGTTCGAATGACAAACTCGTTCGAACGAAATCTCATAAAGCTTAAAATTCAATTTTTGGCCTAGAAACATTATTTTAAAGTTTTAAAGAAACCTTCTGAAAATAAATCTCAGTTTAAAATAAAAGTACACATAATAAACATTGTTCCAAGCTCATATATATATATATATATATATATATATATATATATATATATATATATATATATATATATATATATATATATATATATATATATATATGTATGTAATGTATTCATACCTTAGGAGTAAATGGAACAAATGTTGTTGACGTAGAAATAAGGCACAACAAAATCGGCATTTGATGAAGATTTATAATCTTGGCCGCTATGTCTTCAACTAACATGTCATAGGCTTGAATGGACAAACTTGAACACTATCCTATGACTCAAATGTTTTTGTACAGAATTGAGCCAACACAACGTTGAGACTCAATCGGATACTTGTGTCCTTACATCTTTATCTGGATCTGCTCAGCTATTTTTCAATACAGTTGTCTGTGTTGTGTCTGTGGTCCTTATAAAACTCATAATACTTGCTTCTGTGTCAATAATTTCCTGGGGCTTTCATCTTTTTGCGCCACTTTTGGTATTTATTTCCTCTGATCTCCTTAAGGATGTGATGGATGCCCACGGTCAAAGGTGTGTACTTATCATACTTTTTTTATCTTCTCGATCTTCTTATCCTTCTGATCCTTTTTCTCCTTGTTCTTACTAGAGGCAACCTTTGGGTGATCCGATACCTTAGTCTCTATGGCCTCGTTGGCGTTCATATTTTTTCTTATCTTTGCTAAGAGTTCTATCATTGTATTGGGTGGATATTTAGCCAGTCTCCAAAATAACTTTCTCGAGTGTAGCCCGATTTTTAGAAAGGTTATAGTAGTTTTTTCATTATAATCCACCACCTCCATCTTCTCCTTATTGAAGCGAGTAGTAAATTCGCGCGTGGTATCATCGGCCTTTTACCATACATTAAGCAAATGGGCAACTCTCTTGACTGGCTTGGCTCCAAAACATAATTTACTGAGAAAGAGATTGGCCAGTTGGAAGATGTAGATCCGCCCTCATGGCAAGCTTTTTTACCATATTTGGGTTGAACTCGTGATGGTGCCCAAGAATGCTCAGTGGAGTATTTCATTCGAAATCCAATAGATATTGGTAGAAACTTTGTACTGATCTATATGCACTATAAGATTGGTTCTCCATGGTATCATGACATAATGACCGGTGGTTTGAATTTTTCAGGGATCGAATAACACACTATCTCTGGGATAAAAGGGGACCCCTTCACAAAGTCTCTGTGCAGGGGACTCTTGAATATGACCATTTCTCCTAAACGGTCCTCCAGTCGCTGGATAAATTCCTTCCATGGTTGATCCTCTTGATCGACCTTTACTGTAATGGACTTAGCTAGTCAGCCTTAGCTTTTGGACAAGCTCTCTTCCTGGGAAGCTTGTTTGTCTTAGGATGATCTTTTTATACTCGTTCTAGATATGGCCTGGCATTGTAATCACTTGGTAATTTATCTAGTTGATTCTTCCTAATGCGCATTAGGCTCTCTGAGAGCTATTAGCTATTGGCCCTTCGTATTGTATAGACCAAATGATCAAAATCACACCCTCTACTCAATCATTCCATCACACTGGGCCTTTTCTTAGAGAATGCTTTCTCATCATCATACCTAGTTTATCTAAGGGAACAAGTAACTCTCGGGAGGTATGACTTGTCCTCTCGCGATCCAGAATACCTATATGCACTCCTACCATCTTATGATCCAAAATTCAACTTCCTTGGGTTTTCAGGGGCTTGCGCCCTATAAGCGTGCCTTCTATCTTTATAGGGACTGGAGGTAACATTTCTCTTATGGGGTTTTTCTTCTGGTCGGAGTGAGAGGATCCACTCTTGACCTGTTTTATCCATCCTGGAGAGCCTGCATCAGCTACTTAATGCTTTCTTGCATTGCCTTTTAGCCCTTTGCTAGGCTTATCAAAATTCCTTGAATGTCTCCCATCCCTAGCGACGTGGAGGGTATAAGTGCTTCTACTACGCGCCTACTTTGTTGGTTATCTACCATTTCCCAAAATTTGCAAGTGTATGGTTGGAAAAAGGGTAAAATGTTTAGGGTTGAGGATGGTAAAAAATAATAATGGCTTGTCGAGTTTCCCATAGACGGTGCCAATCTGTTATTATCTAAAATTAGTTTGTGAAATAATTGTCTTAGATGGGGAAATCCCAATAATAAACAACTACAAATAAAAAGATTGTGCTATAAGGTTGATCAATTAGAAGAGAGATAATGAGGCGAGAGATAAAGAAATAAGATAGGGATTTACGTGGTTTGAACCAATACGATGCTACGTCCACAGGTGCAGTGACAGTATGTTGTTTATTACCACGCAAATACCGTGAAAGTAGAGAATACAAGCTCTGGTTGGGTCTAACACTAAAGTTTGCCTATATATATTAATAGAATAGTTCTGGATATCTTATCCCATGGGATTCAGTGCTATTTATAGTAATTATCAGAGGGAATATTAAGGGACATGTGGAGTGCCTTTATAGGTTCAGGCAGTTACACTTTTTACATTTCGTAGGACAGAACCACATGATATAGATGGTATATGGAGTAATTTCTCGCGTGCATAAGTAGGGCCATCAAGGCTATTGATATTCCTCCACGTGTGCAAGTTGGTGTGAAGTTGGCTGTGATGGAATCAATTTTAGCAGTTGCCCAAATCCGTTTTAATAGGAACATGATGTTCAAAAGGATGAGGTCGATCATAATAAACTGAGACGACTTTAATGTCATTGGACGACCAGAATGTATAAATGAGTACGATCTCTTTATTTATCTTTAATGAGGATACATGTCATCTATTGAGAGGTCCACGTGGTATTCTATATTTATGATATAAGAATGAAAAATTGTTGGTGAGAAATGATAAGATGATGTATTCATCCTCTGACATAGAGATCGCCTTTGATGAACTGTGAAAATCATTATAGGCTACTCATCGGGCCAACAAGACTCAAATGCAAAAGAAAGAGAAGCTGAAGAAGAAGGTTAATGTTGTTGGTGCTGTTAAGAAGTATGAAAAGGAGGCTAAGAATGGTCGGGCTGTTACCGAGCAAGCAAAGGTCAAGCCTAAAAATGCTTTGATTCTTACACTAAGGCCAAGAAAGAGGCCTTTACCAAAGGTTCGGACAAGGCCTTCGCCAATGCCTCTATGGAAATGTACTTGAAAAAGTCATCTTCAAAGATGGTTGGGATGCAACACTTACCAAAGTTATCACTGCCAAGGAGTCTGACTTCTTCCAACTGAAACTTCCTAGCACTCGTCCTCAGGTTGATGAAAAAATTGACGATGATAAAGAAAAAACTTTTTTTTTGTTTCTAATAAGGAGTAAGTGGTAGTCACCGAGAATGGTGAGGGTAAAGCTATTGTCGATAAAGAAAATGTGGGGAAGTAATCCTGGTAGTCAACTTAAGAATGTTTGATATTTCTAATTTTATTTCAATTTATAGGGATTTGCCTAATCTAACTCTTTTTTGACAATGGAATGAAATTCTTATTTCATTTACTACTGATTTATTTTAATCTTTAGCAAGTTCTTTCTACTCGGCAAATACTTATATTTAACCACGTACTTTGTAGTTCAATGCTAGGTTGGTAACTTTAGTCGTCACTCAGAATGACTTTCTGGAAAGGCATAAGGGGCTATTCAATGCCTGTTATAGTGAAAATTATTAGGAGGATCTTAAAAAATGACTTATTCTAGATGATTTTTCTTTTAGCCATACAGTAATACCTGAATTTGCATCATCTTTTTCACTAAGCTATCGTAGATAAATCTGCCTACCATAATATGATTTTTACTATACAGCAGAACCAACCTACAAAAGAATAGTGGGTTTAATAAGAATATACTTTCCTTGTCATCAGCGTATTCCACAAAGGAGTTTGTCCTCAATACTGAGATGGGTGGTGCTAGGCAAGTCGCTTCCATGCTTAAATAGGAAAATAATCCTCTTCGAGTTGAGCTTGAAGGTTTGGAGAAGTATAGAGTTATCAACTAGGATGAATGTGACTCATTTCTAGAGGAGGAAAATGATATTCTGAGAAGAGAGTTGGAGAAGATGAGGAAAATAAAAGGGTAACCTTATCAATAGCCGTAATACCTCGTATTTTTATGGCCTTTAATTATGGGAATTATTAAATTAAATTGGGATAAATTAATTTAATATTGATCCGGATTTTAAAATAAATATTTATTAGCGTGACAAGAGTTTGTAATTATTGGTAAGAATTATGTTGAATATTACTTAATGAGTAAAGTAATATATGAGATTGAATTTATTAAGATTTTCGCAATTGAATAATACGACAGTTATAAAAATTAAGTCGGGACGTGCATGTCAGTCGTGTCGGGACTAATTTATGGAAATAAAAATTAAATTAATTCTAAGTTGCTCGTATGGTCATTTCAAGTGCTCTAATATATCCGAAAGGGTCTAGATAGTCAGAAAAGTGTACCCGGGTATTTAGTTCGATTCTCGGGATGATTTTAGGCCTAACTGGCACCCGGGAGGGCATTTTGGTAATTTTCATTTTTAGGACCTTAATTAATGACGAAATTATTAAGGCTATATCAGATGGTGTGTCGAGGAAGTTAGGAATCTGAGAATCAAAAAGTGAGGAAAACCATAGGAAAAAGAAGTATAGAGCTTTCCAAGGTGTTTAAGGCCAAGAACCACCCACTTTGCACCTCCACCACCACCAAAGCATAGATCGGAAGAAGAGGATCATTCCTATACCACTCAAATTCGTCGGATCAGACCTTCAATTTCCAGGAAAGTATCTATCTTGCTATTCTTGAGTTGATACAATATTCATGTTATAATAGAAAGAACAAATCCATGTTTTCGGGAGATTTAACGTAATTGGAAGACTAGAATTCACATGTTTGAATGGAAACCATGTTAGGCTGATATCCTTATTACACGTAGAATATCTATCACAAATTTTAGTGATGATTAGAGGAGGAAATTTGGAAATATCATACGGATTCTTGAATTAATATGGTAAACTAGGGTTAGACACCAAATCATGAATTACAACTATTTAATGAAGATCCTTTAAGGTATTCCTCTAGATTTTATGTTAGAAATTGTTTATACCTATTGCTATAACGTTTGTGATGTTTGGTTGGGAGTTTGGGACATTTTAATGGAGGTTTTGATGATTAAAATGGAAGAAACCCCGTAGGCATTATGTGTAGAATTTCTGGGCCAATAATTGTTCGATCGATCGACTCAAGAATGTCAATCGATCAACTGGATCGATCGATCAACCATTTTCATTAATCGATCGACTCCTCCTGGAATTTGAATCTTCTTTCCTTTTTAATGTAAATCCAACCCTAATGTATAAGGACCCTTAAACATATCTTAAATACCAAGATGGGACTTGGCAAGGACTAGTAGGGTGGTAGGTAAGGTTCGAGTAGTACGATTCTTATATGAGAGTTAACCGTGGGGTCACGAGGGTATAAAATGGGGTTAAGATTGTGTGTATATTAAATTAGGTTTTGTGAGAATTAAGAATAACTTAGACCAGTAGGGTAGAGAGTGTACACTTACCGATTTCATATTTATCAGAATGATACACTTCGAGGGTCAAGAAGTACTTGAGAACTTGCGGTAATTGAGAAAATAAAAGAATGAATTAATTATACGTGGGACTCGCGCGCTACATGCCGCGTATGGTTATAATATGTTATGGGTCATGGGTGTATCAAGATGAATAATGTAAATACATATATGAGTGTATATATTTATATTATATGAATATCTATGTTTAATCATACCCGTGCTACTTGCTATAACGGAGGTTTCCACGCAGAGACAGTCGTATTCTGATTTGACATTTATGGGGAATATTGACTCGTATCCCAGAACATAGGATCCTTGGTACAGGCTATATGAGAATGATAGTCAAACGGTTCTAAGAGATGTGAGAGTATGTGATGACCTCTTAGTGGCTTGGAACTATGCTTTGCCTCCAATATGTGTTTTTTTTGTTAATACAACTCGAGAGTGGGTCCGAACTAGTATTTCCCTCATTTTTACGAGAGGTACAAGGACTTGATAGCAGAGTATGCCAGCACCATAGATTTTATATGGGGTGATCTATTAGTATATATATTATGAGTGGTAAATATGTGTACCTGTGATTCATCTACTGTGCTTATAAGTAGAAAAATTGAATAATTGGTATTAAATAAATTAAGTGTTTGAGAACTTAAGGCTATATTGAGATGTACATAAGTGGATTGGTAAATTCGTAAGAGAAAGTTATTTGGTATAAATTATAGTTATGCGATCATGTGAATCAGGATTGATGAAAGGAGATTGGGTTAGACTAGTTATCTGGGTTAGCCTTATCTAGATTTATTTAGTAGTATATTAGGCGTGCACACTAGTTGAGAGGTGATAATTCTCAAGTGAGTGTCGAGGCAATAACCTGCATGTAATATCAACTGGTAAGCAATTTATATACTTACTAAACTATTTTAAGGCCATTTTACACTCGGGCTCTGACCCATTTCTTATCATCTCCTCTTTCTCTTGTATATATATATGTATTACAGATGCCCAACCATAGTGGCATCAGACGTAGATCTTTATACCATTGACGTGCTACAGCTAGTGTGGAAATTGCAGGTCTTTGCATATTAGATGACTTCATCCTCTCATCTCAGCTCTTAACTTAGTCATTTTAGATAGGGCATGTGTCGTCCATTTCCAATTTCTATCTAGTTCAAAGTGTCTTTGTACTCTTTATTTATTTCAGTATTCAGTTTTAGTTGGGATTGTTTTAATTATTACATTGTCCTTCGATTTGGGATATTTTATTTGGAATGATTAATCTAGCCTATTTATTCCACTTGGATGGTTTGGTATTCAATATTATTATCTGTGTTCATAAAATGGTTTATGTATATAAACGCATAACAATGGAACTTAATCTATAAAATTAAATGTTTTGACACTTAGCTTAATTATTTGTTAGGTGATAAATAAAAAAAATGTTTTTGACAGTGATTCTAAGAATGAACCAACCGAACACTTTGATTTAATTTAATAAAGGACTGATCACCCGGTATTTAATTGGGGTGTCACAAGGGAGGATTTTATGATCAGTCGAAGAGGAAAGAACTAAAAAGACACTATCAGACCAAGCAAAAACCAGTTGTCCACCATTAAAATGTTGAGCGACAATGTATATCGCCTGACGTATCAATTCCATAAGCAACCTCACACTATTTGGATGGAAGGCTATGATGAATACCTTGTACATATAGGGTCAGAGCATGATCACTCAAAGAAAGTCGACTAAAAGCATGGTTGGCTTAATGCTCTGGCAGTAATGAAGGTTCCAAAAGAGAACGAACTATGGTACTGGCATGACCCAGGTTGTTTGGATATGCTCGAACCTCCCTTCAAGCCTGACTTGTCATGAACTCCTTTAGATGCCCTTCACGTGAATTTAATAAAAAAATATCTTGGGGACTATGGCCTTAATGGAGATGAAGATCTGATCCGACCTCTTCATCTGGCACATAGGGTCAGTTCTGGTAGTCAACCTAGGACTAGAGATGTATGAACGACTGTTATACCTTATGCCTGATACATTCCTCTTGCTAGTTTTTAAAGTTCAAAAACCAAGCTAACCTCCTCTTGTCAATAAAGATTCATAAAAATCTTGTTTCGTGATGTCTTATAATAATTTGACATTCTTGTAATAATATTTACATGCTTCCTTATTTGTTTGCCTTTTTCACATGCAGATTTAATAAAATTATTGTAACTTCAAGTCATGCCATCTTGATGAGTTTCGTATGCTGAAAAATGGTTCTATTAGAAGTTTAATCTTATGATCATATGATCGGCTGTTGCCTAAATGATACACCTTACTAGTTACCAAGGTTGAATGAACTTGGGTTGTCTAGTCTTAGGATTTACTAACCAACTACCGATGTTAGTTGCCCAAGACAACCAATTGTTAAGAACTATCATTGTATTTAGTCAGTTCTGACCGATCTTGTCATCTATATGACTAAAATGAACTTCCTATATTTGGTGAACTTATTGTTTTTAGTTTGACTTAAAGGCGAGATCATACATGAAGTGAAACTTCTTGTTCGTGACCATTTGACGGGGTCATACATGAAGTTATGTGATATTCTATGTTTATGGGAGAAATATTAGAGCATATATCTCCCTCTACTAAAAAAATTATAAGAAATAATAATGTTGACTTTATAAAATTTATTCATCACTATGAAAAGGGTTACGAGAAATAAGAGGTTGTTACATGTTCTTCATCAGTGGTAGTATTCTTATAGTTGTTCTGCGTTCTAAGGATTCTAGAAGTGTTCCCCTTCCAGTGTTATTCTATAGGTCCCTGGTCGGATAACCGCAGTTATTCTATATGGACCGTGCCAATTTAGTTATAACTTATTCCCTTTCTGGATGGCCTTTTTCACAACATATTCTCCTTTCTTCAGGGTTCTCATTTTACTATTTTATTGTAAAAATGATCAGTTCATTGCTAGTACATTGCCACTCAGAGTGCTGCATGTTCTCTAACTTCGCCTACTAGATCAAGCTCCAATCTTCTCATTTGACCACTTTTTCATGAGTCAAAATTGAGAACACGATGACTGGGCAGACTAATTTCCATCAGGACTACTTCTTATATTCTAAAGGCCAACATATAAGGGTCTCACCCATTCCCATCCTCGGTGTCATCCTGTATTCCCACAGAACACTTTGGAGTTGATTCATCCAATTTACTTTGCATCGTCCAACCGCTTTATTATTTCACCGAGCAAGGTTTTGTTCGTTATTTCTGTCTTCCCATTCCACTGAGGATGGCTGGGTGCAGAATGTCATTTTTCTATTTTAGATCGCATATAATAGTCTTCGAACTCCTGATTGTTAAATTAAGTGTCATAATCGGCAAATGATATTCTTCCAAATGAAGTGTAAGACTTTTTCATACGGTATTTCCACCACGGGTTCATCTTCCACCCACTTGGTGAAGTACTCTACTTTAATGACCAAGTATTTGAACCTGCCTCTGGTTTTGGACAAAGGTCCGATCAAATCTATTCCCCACATTGTGAACGGCCAAAGAGATATGATCGGCATAGGAGAAGCCCCCGGACTCTTGTGAATATTGGTGTACTTTTTCACTTAGCACACCTCTTTGTGTAGTTTGCTTAATCATCCTTCATGGTTGGCTAATAGTAGACCTATGTGCCTACTCTCTTTACTAGTAATTTCCCCATTGAGTGTGCTCTGCAAGAGACCTTATGCATTTCTTTTATTAGGTCGTTGACATCATTCAGATGGACACTCCTGAGCAATGATATGACGAATCCTCTTCGGTATAGAATTACCCTATCTAGGAGATACCTTTTTGCCCTATATCGAAGTCTTCTTGACTTTTTAAGATCCGTTGGTATTGTGCCATGATCTAAGTATGTTAGTATGGGGTCTATCTAGAACGGTCCTTGCTCTACCTCTATGAAGTTGGCATTCTCTTCGTTGATGCTTCTGTATGTGAGGATCTCTACTGGGATTGTTCTTTATAGATCCATTTTGGTCGTTGACACCAACCGAGCAAGTGCATCTACTTAGGCGTTCTCATCCCTTGGGGTTCTTACTACTCTAATAATCGAGAATTTTTCTAATAAGCTTTTGACTTTGCCTAGGTATTTTTCCATTGACTCCTACCTTGCTTCATAGACTCCCAAAAATTGATTAACTATTAACTAAAAATCACCGTGTGCTTGTATTTGTTCGGTGTCCAAAGATGAAAGTTACTATGTGCCTGTATTACTTCATAGACTCACTATAAGTGCATCGTATTTGGCTTCATTGTTTGAAGCTTCAAATTGGAATCTGAGGGTGTATTCCATATCAATGTTATCTGGTGTTATGATTATTAATCCTGCTCCACTACGGGTGGCACAGGATGATCCATCATTAAAAATCTTTCAGATAGGTATCTCCTGTGTAAATTTCCCATCATCTAGACAATCATATTTTAATAGCATATTTATGCGCTCTAAATGCGAGAAATGTTATTTTGTTTAGCTGATGATTTTGGTACATCAATATCCTGTACGACTAGAGTAGTGACAGAGCTATCTCCTAAAGGATCCTGCTCGTTTGGTGGGACTTGTGAGTTATCTTTCGTAGAAGTCTGCTTGGTCTGCTTTGGGTCTCCTGAGCTCTCTTTCGTAGAAGTCTTCTCAACCATTTTTTCATTGTAAATGAAATCAACTATAAAATCTTCCACGGCATGGATTTTAATGTCCATTCTAGGTTCATCTGGATGTCATAATCTCCTAGTTCTACCTCGCAGGTCATCAATATGACCGATTTATCAGGCTTATGAACAACTTATCACAAAGATAGGTCTATATAGACAATGATAGTATGGGACTGGAAGTATGGCTTCATTCTCCATGAATCCTCAATTAGGGCCAGTGGGAATTTTTCCATCTTCGGATTTGGATTTCCGCTCCTCAGTATGCTTTATTGGTTGAGTAAACTTATTTTGTACTCTATTTTCTTGTCGAACCAATACTGAGTTGATCACTAATTAAAATACGACTAAGTACAAGGAAAGTTTTTCCCCATGACATGTGTTGAAAGCAGAGGTGTGGATCCCGAATACTTCTTCAAATCCAAGAATGCAGCCTCACATTCGTCATTCCATTCAAATGTATTTTGTAGTACTTAAGAGAAAGGTAGGAACTTATTGGTAGTTCACAAAACAAACTAGTTTAATGCAACCACATGCCCTGCTAACCTCTGCACTTCCTTTTTATACCTCAAAGACTATATGTTGATTAAAGCTTAAAGACACATTTTGTTAGGTTGAGCTTCATTCTATGCTTTTCTAAATAGTTGAACATCTGCCCCAGATCTCAGACGTGATTGACAGTCGTTTTGCCCTTGGTGAACATGTCATTAATGGACTCCTCCATGTTTTTGCCAATTTATTCTTCGAATACTTTGTTTACTAGCCTCTGGTATGTTGCTTTAGTATTTTTTATCCTAAAGGGTATAACCTTATAGTAGTAGGCATCTTGGCTTGTGATAAACGAGATCTTTTCCTGATTTTCTGGTTTCATATTGATATGGTTGTATCCTGAGTACACGTCCATAAAACTGAGAAGATCATGTCCCGAAGTGGCATCGACTAACTAAAAAATACTAGGGAAAGGATAGTGATCCTTCGAGCATGCTTTATTCAGGTCGGTGAGGCCAAAACACATACTCCACTTATTATTATTTATCCTCACCATCACTTCATTGGAAAGTCACTTTAGATACTTGACGTCTTCAATGAAGTTTTCTTTTTGTAACTTCTCTGCTTCTTCTTATACATCCATGTTCTTTTCTTGACTAACGACACATTTTTTTTATTTGACCAATTTGGCATCCTTGACTGTATTTATCTCATGACAGATGAATTTTGGGTTAATCCCTAGTATGTCTTCATGACTCTAAGTAAACGAGCTATTCTGTCTCCTAAGAAAATCAACTAATTATTTCTTGAGGGTAGGGTCCAGTGATAAGTCAATCAGGGTCATCCTCTAAGGGTGTTCATTTTCCAAGATAATTGATTTTATATCTTCTATGTCCTGCCCTTTGACTAGATCTATCTCATACCGGGGATTCAACATTTCAATTTGATAGGTGGTGGTCAGTTTCTTTTGTTCTTCCTGGTCAGGTGGGGTATAATAACACTTCGTGACTTCCACTTGACTCCTTTTTACCACACTTACCCCATACTGAGTGGGAAACTTCATGCACTGGTGTATAGTGGAGGGAACTGCTTTAAATTTCTTCAGCCCTACTTTGTCGAAGATATTATTATATGCTGAGTGGATGTGCTTATGTAGGACAAAAAAATGAAATCTTCTTTGTTCTGTATGTGGGCTACGTGTTGATCACAACCTCTAACTCAATTATGCTAAAAGGATATACATTTTATCCTGAGAATCTGATAATTGGTTGGTGATAGGCTTCAAGCTTGGTATCTCTCAATCTCAGACTTATGAAGAAATTATAAAACAAAACGTCAACCGCGCTATCATTGTTGATCAAAATTCTTGCCACCTTACCTCATGAACCATCATAGAAATAACCAATGGATCGTCATGTGGATATAACATGCTGGACAAGTCATTTTTGGATAAGCCGATCACAAGGCAATCTTTGCTTACTTTCCCAGTATGGATATCCACAATACTCGTCACGTTGATTTGTCTTATGTGAGCGTAGGCCTTTGAATCATTGAGATAAGCTTTCCTATATGCGGGATCATTTTTCCTTCTCTAGTATCCCCTCCAATAATGAAGTTACATCTAAAAGAGATCATTTTTACCTCATGTACATGCTCTTTGGGCCTCTTGGGTAGATCTAGGTCATCCTCAGAATTAGCCTCTTTTCTTCTCATCAGGTCTTCGTTATGGAGACTCCGACCATCTCCTAGGCTTTTTCTCATCCCTTTGATCTATTTGGACACCTTTCCCCATAAATTTTGAAACTTTCCCCTCGTTATTAGATTATCTATCTCGTTCTTTAGGGACAATTATTTGTTAGTGTTATGGCCGTGATCCCTATGGAATTCACACTATTTTCTCCTGTCCCTTGTGTTCGTTGGGGCTCTCAATTTTCTAGGCCATTTTAGGTTTTTACTTCCACGAATTTCCTCTAGGATATTATAAAAACTTACGATTAAAGGAGTATATTCGCCATATCTCTTTGGTCTGTTAACTTTTTTTATCTCATCGTCCTGGGTTTCTCTTTATCCAACCCCAATATAACTTTCTTGATAGTAGGCCACTCATTAGGGTTATGATGAAAGTCTTCTTATCATAGTTGATCATATTAAGATTCTCGCTATTGAAATGGGTGATGAATTATCCAATTATCTCGTCGTCCCTCTGCCAAACATTCAGCGGATGAGCCACCCTTTTATCAGGCTAGAATCTAAAGCATAAATGTCTGATGAAGAGATTAGACAACTATTAGAAGCTTGAAATTTTCCCTCGTGGTACTAAATTTGCATGGATCTCGTGATTATACTGGAGAATTCTCGAAAACATATCTCATCTAGGATAAACTAAATATCGGTGGTGACTTGGTATTATTCTACGTGCAATATCGAGTCAATCTTGCTATCATACTTCGAGGTTACCACCGGCGATTTAAATTTTACGAGTGTAGGATATGCCACAATTAATGGGGTGAATGGATATCCTTTCACAAAATATCTATGTAAATGATTTTTTTAATTTAGAGATTTTTGTTAGACGATCTTCCAGACGTTGAATTGACCCCTTCCTGGCTGGTCATTTTGCTCAACTATGGCTACAATGGATTTTCCTCATCGATCGAGACTCTCTACCAAACTCTCTTTTATAGAAGTCTATTTGACATGCACCAACCTACATTCTGCAGCTCTAGGTCTACACGAACACTTTATCCTCCTGGCAACAAACCCTAAATTTGCTCTGTGCTGTTTAAATCCAGTGGGATATTTACGATGTTGCTTCCTTGCTCCTTATGGTCCGAGGCGATCAAATGCAGAAACTATACTTAACCTTTCTATTATGCTAGGCATTTCTTCTAAGAAGTTTTTTTTGTCATCAAAACTAGTTATTCTGAGAGACGAGGTAGTACCTAGGTAGTACGAGCTGTCATTTTAAGATCCAGAATATTTGGACCTACTATCTTCTTACTATGATCCCCTACTTAGGTTCCTTGGGTTATCTAATTCTCAATTGTAATATGTATTTTGTTCTCCTCAGTGAGGAGATGAAAGTGGAATTTCCATTGTTCTACATGGACGTTCGCCTCTTCCCGAGTTGGCGAATTCTCCTCTAGGTCTGTCCCTGTCCATCCTAGACTGTTTGCATTAGCTATTTAATACTTTTTTTCATTGCCTCTTAGCCTCAAGCCAAGCTCATCATAATTCCTTGTATGTCCCCCATTACAAAATTGATTGAAGGTGGAATGGTTTTATTTGTATGATTACTTCTCGAATCTTGTCCCATTTCCAAGGATTATAAATGGTATCTTAACGTTCACGGTTCAAGGGTTTATGGATAGGATATGGTAGGAAATAACAAATGGCCTATCTTTCCCATAGAAAATGGCAATTTGTTATCGTCTACAATTGGTATATGAATTTATGAGTCTTAGATTAATAAATACTAGTGTTAACATATAACAGATAAAGAGATCAACGAACTAGATTAAAGAAAGAGGTGAGCCATTGGGATTGAGACTGGGGATTAACATGGTTCGGCCAGTATAATGCCTACGTCCACAGTTGTAGTGCAGGGTTTTAGTATTCATCATCGTCATCATCATCCTTACTTTAATCCCATCATATGGGGTTGGCCACATGGATTATCATTTTTCATTCTAATCTATTATATGCAATGTTATCATTCAAGTTTAATTTCTTAAGATGTCTCCTAATAATTTCCTCCCACGATAGCTTAGGGCGACTATAGATGCACTTATAACATGAGGAAGACAATAGATGCACTTATAATTTCCTCCCACGATAGATTATTGGATTCTATCGTGGGAGGAAATAGAGGGTAAAAGGAGAATCCAATAATCCAATAGCTTAGGGAGACTATAGATGTTTACCCTATATTTCCAATAATCTTCCTCTTGTTATAAGTTCATTTATAGTCTACGCAACACATATTCGTACCACCTAAGTCTACTTTCTCTTAATTTATCGCTAATGGGAGCTACTACTAACTTTTCTCTTATGTGTTGGTTTTTAATTTTGTCATTTCTTGGAGCATCCTCATCTCACTTACATGGAGACATTGTTCATTTTTTTTCTTTAAAGCCCAACGCTCTGCTCTATATAGGATCGCTGACCTAACAACTATTATATAAAATTTTCCTTTTAACTTATTAATTATCCTCTTATCGCATAACACCCCACTTGCTTGTCTCCATTTCATCCAACTAGTTAATATTCTACTCGTAACATCCTAATATCCCCATTACTTTGTAACACTGAACCTAAATAATGAAATTTATTAGTTTTGTTTATCACTTTTTTTTAATCTTTAACATATATTGCTATCCGATGCCTCATTATTAAATTTTTAACCTATATTGTTTGAGAGGAAATTAAACATTGGGTTATGAGGATGTTGTGTTGAAATATGTTAGTGGTGATCATAGATAGTGAAAATATTGGGTATGTAGTGTGGGTGAATATTACAAGATTAAGGATTGTTATAAGTACTAAATGTATGATTGGATGAATAATCACACACTTGATTGAGGGATTTTTCGTTGGTGTTTATCATCAATGGTGTTTAAATTGTTGAAATATATTATTGGGATTAGAACTTTGTGTATTGACATCAAGGATGTTGTGATGATAAGTGGATTTTGTTAATTTCACTCATTAGACAATGATGAGAGTAGGGGCAGGTTAAAACTTTGGAAAGAGTTAGTGAACAATGTCGATTTATGATACTTACTTTTGGGAGTTTCTGTGCATGATATTTTATAAGGATACGATTGGATATATGAATATGATATGTATATGGTACACTAAGGATAATTGTATTATCATAAAGAGTAAAATTTGGGATTTTTTTTCTTTCCAAAAGGATTATTCAAACAATTGGGATTGAAATAAAAATAAGATTGTAGAAAATGAAAACTTTGAGGGTAAATATCATTAATTAGAAGAATGGCAAAACAATTAAGATGATTATAGTATGATATGTTTTATTCCCCGTAGAGTAATCTATAAGATAAAGGGTACCAGAATAAGTAGTATTAAAATAAAGGATGTGTATGAGGTTGACCTAGTTCTTATCTCAAGAACTACCTAATCTAGACAAGTAAGGGATTCCTTGTTTGGATTTTGTTGACAAGACGTCCCACGCATGGAGTCTAGAGACGTTAGGAATTTAGTGTTTAGGAAATATAGGTTCAATTTATGGTTATTAAGTAGTATGTAGTTAATATATGCATATTATTATTGTATCATAAATATGTAATGTGATGTGGACCAATGGTATTGTGACACCAATCATCAGAAAAATCTCAACTCACTCATTGAACGTGGTTGGCACATCATCTTGGTTGGATAGGCAGTCTACCATAATAAATTAATTTTATTAGTTTGACTCACCAAGTACGCCTGTATCTCACACATGAAATACTACAACCCCATTACATACATGAAGAGTAGTCCCTTCAGATAATTGCAATTAAACCCTCATCAACTACCTTTAAAATGTAAAATGGTACAATTGCATGACTTAAAAACGCACTCCACATATCGACCTACTCTCTCTCTCTCTCTCTCTCTCTCTCTCTCTCTCTCTCTCTCTCTCTTTTATAAATAACATGCACTCTTACCTGAAAAGGAACAAAAGATGGATGTACAAACAGAGATAACTTCAAGAGTTTGTACCTGTCTTTTCTACTACTACTACTACTACTACTAGTGCTACTACAACTACTACTACTACTACTACTGCTACTGCTACTGCTACTGCTACTGCTACTGCTACTGCTACTGCTACTGCTACTACTCCTACTACTACTACTACTGCTACTACTGCTACTACTACTACTACATGAATTCTTTGATTAATCAAACTTATGATTTTTTAATCATACACATTTATGACAACTTTATTTAGAATTTCGAGTAAGATTTCATAATACGTTATCTAATCCATATTCAAGTGGGATTCATATGAATTTCCCAATAATCAAAATATAGCGAGAGACACTTAACATCTTTTAATATTAATCGAATTTTACTAATACGCCAAAAGGTTTCAACCTCTTAAACAATTTTTTTATTTTAGACCTAACACACCCATTTATTTACTACATGTATTTCATCTCATTATTTGATTAATACTAGTATCATATCCCTCACATACCCTTTTTCATATAACGACCACTTAAAATTAGTCAATAAGTCTCTACATAACTATCCAATTATACCATAACCAAATGAGTTCTCAATTCATTCATTTATCAAGACAAGGTTCGAGAAAACATAAATAAAAATGAGATTCATATGAATTGCTCATAATTAATCGTGTCCCAACATCAATGCAAGTAACTTGTAAGGAAAATGTTTTAATTCTCAACAGAATCGTAAGGTAAACATTTTTAAATTATTGTCCCGTATTTCATTACCACCTTTAAACAATTTACTTTGTACACCAATTACGTAGGCATTTTTACTTTACGGGCATATCAGGTTTCAATATAAAAAAAATGTTATCATGGGGATAATTAGGCTCATCTGTCCCAAATTATATCTTTAGATTGTTTTAGATCAATTCATATATAGATTTAAATAATATCCAAATAATTTATGTACAAGCGTAAGGTATTCTTAATTAGAATTTACTTCTCAAGTTAATTTACCTTTCTAATATTTGCTAGCTCGATCCTAATAAAAAATCGCACAAAAAAGAGCCTGAAGGCCACAAACTTTTAAAATCTTTTATATGCCCGAAATTAAGTTTGAATTAACTTTAATTTTTTTTTTAAACTTGTGTTATGTTTTGGCCCTTAGTTATTCTTCCTTTATTTACTATTTTCCCTTTCGACTCCCATCATAAAAGCTCTAATAACTAAGCCACTTCAGTTATAGTGATTATATATCGACTAACGCATAAAATATTTCAAATATCGTTCACATCTACCCTTGTTAATAGGCCACAACCTGAGTGACCATACACTCAAAATAAAATATAGTGGTTACAATAAGTGTAATCGTAAGTAATAACACACCCTAATAAAATATAATGATAACTTCACAAGCGTCCTACATAAATCTACATTTGGGCGCTAAAATAAACGATCAATTTTTAATCTGCAAGTGGGACAACATCCTCTGGTACCTCCTCAACTATAAATATATGGTCATGATGAGCATGATTCCTAGGACATCTCATAGATTTGTGTCATTTCTCTTCATATGCATAGAAAGTACCTTCGAAATGGCCTATTAGACTAATGGGCAATTATTGTCCTCGCTAGGATCCATGACCTCATAATTGAGCAAAACTGCGGGTTTCTATCGCCCTGCCTCTATTCATGCTCTACTCGGGCACTCTTACCGTAATGTTCCTCGTGAGAGTCCTCCTAATTTTCTAATTCTATCCTGGTATCACTTGTCCCCATCTTGGTCATATATAGACCATTCATTTCTCCCTTCTGGTATATACTCAATCCTGCCAAAGGATTAAAGCGGCATTCACTACTAAAGTATAAGTGATGAAGGCCAAGTTTCCTAGTATCAACTTCTTAATAGACCAACTCAAACCTAGAATGAAACAATCCTTCTTCTTTTTCTAAGTCTCCACTTCTTCTGAACCAAGTGTAGATAGATTTATGAACTCTTGTTTACATATGGTCACATTATGTGAACCATGCTTTAGAGTGATTAACAAATCTGATAGCATACGAGATATATTTACCATTAATCTCAACATAAATTTTTCATAAGTCAATTGGTCCCTCTCCTCGATTAAAGCATTATCGATTATCTTAAAGGTAGCCAACCTTTGGTTCTACACCTCCGTAAATTCCACCATCCTAACGTGTCTTTCCTAGTCTCGCCTTCATTGATGAGTCATCATTCTGCCAAATTCTCCTGAGAATGTGGGTGGATTATCCTCATAAAAACTTTCACTCACCTTGTCCCAAGAAAATATGAGAACTTCTTCTTGTTTTACTAGTTGATTTCTAGCTCTCTGGATTCCTATCTCAACTCCGTCCGCTGTGGCCTCACTAATGATTAGTGCCAAATCTACGAATCTCACAATAAACTAAACTTATCTGATCCATTCTACCAGGGCTCTCCTAGCTTCTCTCATCCCAATGTTCACTATCCTTATAGATAGGGAAAAAATGTGTATTAGACTCAAAGTCTAAAGAGAGTGTAAATCCACAAAGTGTATCAAAGAACGGTATGCAGAAAACTAGCATATACCTATAACCCTCGAGATCTAGAACCATGCTCTGATACAACCACGAGACTCCATAAATTTTGAATAATTAGATTGATCAAATCTATTTATTAAAATTATACTGGTCGTCTAAACAATTAATAATCATCCTTAGCATGTAATAAGAAATAAAGACTGAAGTCAAAATGATATAAAAAGTGATATGAGAAAAATTCCAACTTTGATATATATATATATATATATATATATATATATATATATATATATATATATATATCAATTACATTTACAATTATTTGTCAATACTGAATGCATACTAAATATCATGACTTGCAAAACCGAATACAATTACTAAGTACCTCACATCACTCAATGTAAATGATATACATCGAAAAGTGGTCCTAATAGCTAATCTTCAATACTTTTTAGTAGTTGCAAAGGGAGACTGATGTGCTCAAGTAGAAATACTACGTGGGTACACACTAGTACCCGAAACAACGCGAAGGTTCAAGCCCAACGCAACAAGATAATATCTAGCCCTAATAGTAAAACTATCAAACATGAGTGTAAATAATAATTTTATAATTATTAAGTTTTGAATAAAGCTTTTATGATTATTACGCTGACCATTATACTCCACCCTTCATGGTGTCAGAACCATTAAATAAATTTTATCTTTGTAACCCTCACCCTTATCAGTGTTAAACCCATTAACTCATATTTTCAATAAACTCATCTTTAGACCACTACTATTTTCCATATAATGGAGAGATAAACAATAGTTTAAATATCCATACATTATAACTAAAAAAATATAAAAATATCTATACAACCGAAATGTGAGCATAACTATATATAGTCTACACATTCCTTTTTTCACCACCACAGTAAAGTACATTCAAAACCATGACTTCAAATCGATTCATGTAACATGTTGTAATAATTCATATTAGGCCCATAATGTGTAGCGAAAGAGAGTATAATAATTTAATAAATCCAAATTTCAGTATTAATTCACCCCTTTTGAGAAAGGAAATAACGTAGAGTCTATCTATGAAACTAACCCATTTATAATTTATCATATGGAAGTGTATAATCTTTCGAGAGTTTACAACTCGAATACAAAAATTAAATCCCAACAAGTGACGTCCAATTCCAAACATCTAATAATTATCAATTCATTATCATCTTAAAAGACCAAGGGAAAAAAATAATATTCATACATGGGAATGTGACACCCCGACTAATTAAATACCGGGTAGCTACTCCTTTATTAAAATTAATACAAAATGTCAAGTTGGTTCAGTTCATAGCATCACCGTCGAATACATTTTAAATAATTACTAGCCACCTAATATTTAAAAAGTGAGTTGCCAAATTTTATTAAATTAAATTAACATGCAACCAATTATTAAGCTAACCGTACAACATCCACATAATAACCACAACAAAATATTAATGGAATAAATAAAATGAGTTTGGAGCAACACTTCCCTGAATAATCCAAATACTGAATAAATACCAATACAAAAGTTTGAATAATTAAATAAATCCAAAATTGAAATGAAACTGGAAGTATGAGAATACTATCTCTAAATGGCAATGGGCGGCATGCCCTAACAGATGAGTAGTCCTGAATAGAATCAAATGCAGAATGTGGAGGCGTCTAATACCGAGATCCTGCAACTTCCACAGCAGCTACAACACGTCAATGTAATGAAACTCCTATGCTTGGCGTCCCTGTGGATGGGCACCTAAAAGGTTTTTACAAAAAATAGATTTGAAATCAAACGGGTCAGAGCCCGAGGTGTAAATAGTTTAAAAATATAGCAAGTGTTTAATTACATTAAACAGTAAATATTATATACATGTTAGTTACGTGCTCTCACATGAGTTTCTCACCCCTCAACTAATGTGCACACCTAGCATATACCCTTAACCCATCCTAGTTATGTCGCTAATTAACTAGTCTGTACCACTTTCTGTTCATAACTAGTCTGTACCACTTTCTGTTTTCACATTATAATATAGGGGTCTATTTGTATTATTCTAATATATTCCGCATAAATCTCACCTCCATATTAATAGGATTATTACATAAATTATTATATGGATATTTACATATTTAATCCCATTCAATTATCTTAGTTATTCGCATTGACCAATTAACAATGAGTCAGTTATAAGTGCAAGTATGTCATTCTCCGCATAAATATACAAATATGGCACGTCTAGGCTAAGCTGCGGTGCACGCATACTCTACTATCGAATCCTGGTACATCACATACATAAGGACTACGTATTTTGAATCGCTCACGAACCGTTTCAATAAATAAAACCACACATATTGGAGGCGAAAATAGTTCACATACCCATGGGTCACGCACATACCTACGCTCCCATGGTCAGCTGACTTATCAACTCACAAATAATTCACATCCTATGTCCTTAAGGTACTAATCTAAATCCCCTCGTAGGCACACAAAGATCAGATGGTCCTATTTCGAAAACCGACCTCCCGTGATAGCAAGTATGGTAGGTATGTCATACACATAATAGTCCATACACTAAGCATTCACACACCTTAGGTAATTATATTATTAAAAGTATAATTTCAGCCCTATACCATTAGTATTATTCATACGTAATTATCATCGCAACTTATATATATATATATATATAATATGTTTTGCTAATAAATCTCACGTCGTATCATTTCGAGTACTTAAACCTTTCCCGAAAGGTTACTAAGTCTCCTACATAACCCACATGTCAATTCAGTACTCTGAGGTCCTTATTTATGTCACAAATCCCAACTTATCACTCACAGAAACTTAAGTCACGTTCTCGCATTTTATAACGGTAAATTACTCGTCGGACACTCGTAAGTTCAACGTTACGCTCCTAACCAATTCTAATATGTTTCGGGTTTCAGTTACATCCCTACTGGTCTCCCCAAAGTTCTAATGTATTCACACAATCCCCACCTACAACTTTCAATGGCCGGAATCGCTTAAATTCAAAAAGGGGAAAAAGGCCACAGTTTCTGGGGAGATCAATCGATCGACCTATGAATGTCGATCGATCGATCGATCAAGCAGGTGCAGGTCTCGAATTTCTTCATTTTTCAGTCCCATTTTTGTTCCGATTCTCCATTACAAGATGTTAAATCCTGAAGTAAACATATTGGGTAATCATACAACCTAAATACATGATTCTGAACGTTCCAGAATTCTTAAAACATCATCAATTAAACTTTTCTTGGATAAAATCATTCTATTTTTATAAAAAAAACTATTTTTCTATTTTCTTCAAGAATCATCATACATCTCCTCATAAATTCGAAATATAACTATGCATGGTTTATGATTTCATTAAAGGGATACTTCCATATTCAAACGACATATAAATCCTACCCCGAATCAAGGTTTAATCTCCAAGTTTCATGAATTTCACTATTTACATGGTTATCATCAAATCCTACTCTATCATGGATAAAATATTTTCTGAATCTTAATGAATTGAAACACTTTCTTGGAAATTTGATGTTCTGATTCGTTGATGAAGATAAGGGTTGGTTCTCTTCCTCTCTCCGGTCACAAATTCGATAATAATGGTGGTGTGTGGTGGTTATGGCCTTGAAAACACTTTTGGAACTTCTCCTCTCTTCTCACGTTGCCCACTACTTGATTTTAACAGATAATGGCCCTAATATTGGCTGATAAATAAAGCCTAAATTTCTTGGATCAAACTTCCCTAAATATCAAAATGACTAAAATACCCTCCCGGGTTGTAGGTTTGGGTTAAAAATGCCCCGGGACCCAAACTAAACCCCCGACAAGTATTTTTTGACTATCTTGACCCTTTCGGACATGCTGACCGACTCGAAATGACTATACGGATGATAAAAATATAATTCACTTTTAAATCCATTTAAATTGATTCCTGACGTGACTAACACGCGCGTCCCAACTAAATTTTAGAATTGTCGTATTTATGACTCGCGGTAATTTTAATAAATTCAATAATCATATATTACCATATTCACTCAGTAATAATCAACCTTATTTTAATAATAAAAAACTAACTCTCGTCTCGCTAGTATTTAAATTCTAATTAATTTTCAAATAATTATCCCATTTAATTTAATTAATCCCATTAAATAAAATAAATAAAATTACGGGTAATTACAGGGAATATTCTAATTAATTGAGTTTTAGTATATTATGTAGAAAAGAATAAATATATAAATTTCACTTGAATATTTAAATTTTTTCTTTTTTTGGGACAAAAATCCCTTTTTAAATTCCCCATTTCACTACCTAATTGGTAATAGTTCGCCAGATTTGTATTTAAAGGGAAGTGTTAAATTTCATAACATAATGATAATTCTAATACGAAACTATAATTATGGAGAATTTTCTAATTATAATTATTCAAGTAATAGAAATTTATAAATCAATTTCATTATAACAAATTAATCTAATTTATCAAATAAAAAATTTCATGAGTTGAATTCATTAGTTTATTTATGAAATCACCATTAGTAGAGATGTGATCAAATAAAAAGAATTCTTAATTATCTCTACACCAAATTTATAATTTATAAAATTGTTGAGATAGAAAATATTATCTAACTCACAAGAGAGAGCATAATTAGCTTTCCTTAAAAGACGAATAAAAATTCTCAAAAGATATATAAGAAAAACTCCTTTAAAATTCCCTTCCAACGACTCTTGAAAAATTCCTAATTTGTGTAAAGAAGCTCCCAATGATGTAGAAAATAACTCTCCTTAATCAATTAGTTGAATTGCTTTTCCAGGATGTCCCCAAAATTTTATTTATTTTTGAAATTGGGTAGATGGTTTCCCAAAACCAAGTTTAGAATTGTAGGGTTTTCAATTGGAATAAAAATGAATGATTTGTGGATCGAAAGTAGGTGTTTTGTGTGAAGTTTAAAAGTTGGATTGCGAGTTTTTGAAGGTGTTAGGTTTTATTTGGGTTCTTATATTAATTCCTTAAACCTAGCTTTATATCCAAAATAGTCTAGATTTCTCTACAACTATGCTTCAATTACCCTATTAACCTCCTCCATTCGACTAATTACTAGCTTTATCTCTAAGTAACTCAGCTTTCTCTCTAAATATGCTTCAATTACCTTATTAACCTCCTTCATTCAACTAATTACTTTACTTAGTTTCCAAATAATAATATAAAATTCTTATTTAAATTAAATCGTAATTAAAAAAGTTTAAATTTTATTCTTTTCTCAAATAAAATCCAAATTCCAATTAACTACAAATAAATTTCTTAAAAAACTTAATTTTCCACTTAAATAATTATAAAAATTGAATTTTTACTTAAAATAAGTTTTTAATTTTTTTTTCAAACTTTTTTGTAAGAGAAAAAATTATAATTTCTTATTATATTTTAAGTTTACAGTATTCCATTACACCTCTACATCATCATGTACATTCTTAGATCTTGTTTCTATAAGTTATTTAGATGAATCTTGGTGGTTATATGGAGAATTCGTAGAATAGGCCACCTTTATTTGATGGCAGGAGTTATGCCTATTGAAAATCTTGAATGAGATCGTCTATACAATCGATCGATGAGCGTGTTTCACTTATTATTGAAAGGGGGTGGACTCCTCCTATTGTGACTAATGTAAATGTCATTAGTCTTAAGCCATTCAAAAAATGGATTGAGGATGATTTTAAATTGAAGAATTTTAACTCTATAGGTTTGAATGTTATTTTTGGTGCTATCACACCCAAAGCATTTCATCGCATCCTGACGTATACCACGTCTAAAGAAGCTTGAGATACCTTACAACTCAAACACATTGGTACTAATGCTATTAAATCTTCAAGACCTTATCACCCAATTTGAGACTATGCACATTCTTGAATCTGACACTTTTGATAAATTTTATGCTCTTATATATGATATTGTGAATTCTCATTTTAATTTGGGTGAGAAAATTCCAAAAGTGAGAGTTGCTAAGAAAGTTTTGAGGTCTCTCTTGTCTCATTTTGATGCAAAAGTTATCATCCTTAACTCTTTGGGAATTCTAGACATAATTAGGCTTGAAGAGATCATAGGTGATCTCCAGACTTACGAATTAAACATGTTACCCAAAACCCAAAAGAAAAAAGAAAAAGGAATAGCTTAAAAGCTAAATAAAAAAAAGAATTTTTTTTTACTCCAATTCCAAAATTAATCATGATGATCTTGTCCTGTTTGCTAAAAAATAAAAGTAAAAAATTCAAATTCAAAATTCATCCAAATTGGAAAATAAAAATTTTGAGAAATATAAAAATTTCAAAGCGGGTAAGAATTTTAATGAAAATAATCAAAAGAAAGCTATAAGTGAGTACCCTAAGAAGGATGAATCGGAGAGGTGTTATGGGTGTGAGTGGGAAAGGTCACAAAAATCATGAGTGTCCCACTAGGGTTAAGAGACCTGGCAAAGTCAAAGATGCCTATAATGTCACTCTAAGCAATAATGATGTTAAGTCAGTGGATTTCGGCAATGAATAACAACATGAATGTAAATTTCATGAATTCATGTCTATTCACATCAACACTACAAGTACATCTCATGATAATGAAGACATTTCTAAATGAGATAGCCTCGATAATGAGTCGAATCATTTCGGAGAGTGATAGGGTGATGATTTAAGTGAGGGAGAATGTGGTCTCCAATCCTTTTACTCCAAACTTTACACTGAGTCGTTCAAAACTAAAATGAAAAATGAAATTTGACTCCTATAGTGTTGTTTAGAAAAGAGTTGAAAGTTTCGAGAGAGGGTCAGGCCCCGGTGAGTCAACTCGAGAGAATAAGAATATATTTGAGTGAGCAATTTATTTTAGTAGGTAGGAAGAGATTGACTTTACTAATAAAGTGGTTAGTCTTACGATAGATCTTAAAACATCATTGGAGACTCATGAGAAACTTAAAGCCCATGTTTCCCAACTCGAGAAATATCTCGATCGTGCCTAGAAGATCAAAGTCACCTTAGAGGACACATCCAAAAATGTTGAAAATATGTTTCTAGGTCCTGTTTTAGGTTTTAAAGGAAGACATGGTATATGTTCCTAGGTAGCATCCACTTTTAATAGCAAACCATAACTAGTTGCCAAATTTGTGTTAGATCATTATTGTAGACACCCCATTCTGTTACCCCCTAAACTCTCCTGAGGTCCCTAGCAACTCCCATCATCACTACAAATCCAGGTCATACCCCGAGTATTGACCTAGAAGCCATCGAGCACTCTCACGCTCCGTTTGACCAAAAGTCAAAGTCTTTAGCTTATCCGAGACTGAATGAATATTTGAAGGGCCCTGAGACCCCTTTTTGACGGTCCATCCCATGCACAATTCAGACTTACCATGCGGATGAACGACCCGTTTCCCCCGAAACTCAATTAGGAGGCCACCGGGCGCTCCCGAACTCCGTTTGAAAAAATTTAACTCTTCAGCTCGATCGATACTGAATGAATATTCTAAGGGCACTAAAACCCCTTTCTAATGGTCCACCCCGTGCGCGATTCTGACTTACGGTACAGACGTACGTTTAATTTTACTCCGAGAGGTCACCAAATGCTTCCAGGGCCCGATTGACCAAAGTCAACTCCCTGAACCGGATCAAACTCTTTGGAATGTCGAATTACATCTCTTAACCTTTCCAACGGTCTGCTCTATCCGTAATTCGAACTTATCATGCGGATGAACGATCCATTTGCGTCTGACGATTCCTCGTCTAAGGATTGACGAATGCTTCCGAGCCATATTTGACCCAAACTCAACTCCTGAACCCGGGAGAAGTCCAAGTACTTTCGAAGGTCGCTAAATTACATTTCCAACGGTCCACCTCATGCGCGATTCTGATCAACGGTTTGCATTTTGCGATCGATTTTCCGAAAAGTCCTGAAAGACACTGCCAAACGGTAGGTCCCAGACCCTGCCTATCGGTAGTGTGCCTAAATGCACCTGTCGATTGGAAGTAATAGGGCTTTGACGATCGGCAATTATCCGGGCCTATAAAAAGTAGTCCTGACCTCACTTGCAAAGGGAGCCCAAATCTGATAGATATCACTCTCAGCAAATCCAGAAAACCTCTCTCGAAGTCAGCGTGATTTCCACACCCAAATCCCTTTCCAACCTTCACTTTTCATCATCCTTTTCATCAAACATGGTGAATTCACTACCCTCCATAATCATCCAAGTCTAAGGGATGCTATCCAACATTGAAGATCAAGCTCAAGACCTTCAAGAAGGTCCAATTTTCTCGACTCTCTCTTTAAATTCTCATAAATTCGCAATAACTTGTTTTATTACTTAGCACTTTTATTATCTCATCTAACACACCCTAATATACTTTTGATTTAGTATTATTTCACATCTCTTATTTTCATATAAATAAAAACCCAAAAAACAAGAAAAATAGGGTTTGCTCATAAATTCCAAACGGGAATTCTCATACTTTTCTTACACTTTTCTCACAACTAAAACACTTTTTCTACACACACACACACACACACACACACACACACACACACACACACAAACAAATAATAGAATCCACCGGTTGGATTTATGGGATAAACCCCACCCCTCGTTTTTCATGCGAACTACATGGACTTTGATGCCTCTATAGGCTACGTAGGCGTCTCGGGGTGAAACCCGAGACTCGAGTCCTATTTTTTACTTTTTCTCTCGTTTTCTACTCTCTAAACTCCACTATATTATATTATATATATACATATATTTGTTCTTAGTAGCGTATTATTCCACATGCGTTATCGTTCCATCATAACGGCCAACGTAAGAATAATCGCGTAAATCCTATTTTCTAATATTTTTATACCTTCCTACGGATGACTCGCTTTACCTCTTCCATGGTACAAGTCGATAATTCCTATCTCCACTATATATACACATGCACACACATCACGGGGAAAATAAAGGAAAATAACAAAAATCCATGAGAGACTGAAAGGACAGAAGGGGTGCCTAACACCTTCCTATTTCGTAACTTAGCCTCCGGACCCTTTTCGAATCATTTTGGTTTCGTATGCATCAGTATGTCTTTGGATGCTGTCCTTTGGGATGGCTCCCATTCTTTTGTCTATTTTGAGTAAAATAGACTGGCGACTCTAATATCTCTACATTTCACACAAATGACGCCGGTCGAAGCGCTCCCGAGAGGGACGCGCGAGACCTAAGGATCCTCCATCACGCTCTCCCGCCTGCCGCGAGGATCCAGGGGGGATGGCCACACTTATGAGCCTCTACCTAACGCACTAAGGAGAAATAGTCTTGGGCATTTTAACCAAGGTCGACCCAAATAAATCTATGTTTATACCAATTGCAAATAATGAAGTAAGCTTAGGGTGTTTTATTTCAATCTAAGAAGAGTCTCTCATACACATGCTCCCATATACTTCCATAGCGACCTTACTAGTTTTTGAGAAAAAGTTGAGTTTTTAGTCAACACTTCAAATTGTTTAATGGAGGAATTTCAAAGGATAATTACGCTATTTGGGAACACCTCCAATACAAATGATTGAGTTCCAGAATGTTTCTAGTTTAGGGTGATTTTCACATTGCTATCATTTTCCTATGCAATTAGATTATTCCTATGTTTATATTTTGAAAAATTCCAAAATGATTTTCTTTTCTTTTGAAATTGTTTTCTAAAAATAAAAAAATTATTTTGATAAAAAAATTCAAAATTCAAAAATATTTCTGTATTTTTCACACCTATATGGATGCATATTTAAGATTTTTGAATCTCAATTTCTATCCATCCATTCATGTGACTTAAACATTATTTCATGATACTTGGCTTCATTTTGGTGTTCTTAATAATGCATGTTTAGCAGTGGGTCGTTCATTATTGATTACTACCTTCATGCTAGACTCATTATATCTCTTTGATGGTACACATGCACGAACTTTTGAACATTATACTTGCTTGTCATATGTTGAATAAGATGTTTTCATCTTAAACGTGCTTAGTAACGAACCAAATATACTAGGAACTAATTGCTCATGTAAAAACCATTGCCCATATTTTTTTACCAGAAAACTGATTGTTATATGTTTAAGAAATGAAAAGGGGCATAAAAGAAGTAGTCATCTTCACGTTAAAATCCACTATTGGCAAAAGACTAAAAGATGTTTTCAGCACATAAAAAAATAGAAATGCCAAGGCCAATTTATTTCATTGATGCTTCAATTAAAATGAGGAATATGATTCCTTCAAAATTTTGAGAGTTTATGCTTAAAATGTGAGATTTTGAGGGTGTTCTAAGTTGAATATCAATGGGTTTTTACAATAAAATTCCTTTGAAAATTTTAAATAGTTTGGCATTATTGATTGAAAAACCATTGAAATTCATTATATTTTAGATGAGTAGAGTAAATTTCCCTTTGTTAAGTCCTTTTACACAAGAGGTTTAATTGAGTTCTTTCTTTAGGAGTGTCTCTTTGACTTTGTGTACCCTTGCACGTATGTCGATGTTGACTTTATCGGTCATTAAGTTCACACCCATTCATTCCATATGCTTGATTGGGATGTTGCTGCATGATGTGACTGTTTGTATTTCTTTGTATATTTTTACATTCTCAAAAATTTCAAACCTAGCTTGTTGGTTGGTTAAAGTTTCATCACTTATGCTTAGTTATCTATATTTTGTGATGATATTTTAAATTTGTTTCCTTGTGATGCTGACGTTTTGGGTTTATCTTCTAAGCCTTTGTCTATTACAAATAAAAGGGGGAGAACATTTTTTTTTTTTTTTTGGGGGGGGGGGGAGTTTTATGTTTTAAGCTCCATGCATCACATTATTTCCTTTATATCATGTATGTAGGTCTTTTTTTGCGTTGATGATATCATGCAAAACATGATGAAGATTTTGAGTAGAGACAATTTGCAAGTGTCTTTTCATTTTTTGGTTTGGGAGGGACATTAGTTTAACTTCTCTTAGGGGTTATATTTTTCGATATTGTATTTTGTACTGGAATAGATAAAAGGGAAGGTTATAAGAGCAAGATTTATAATTTCTCATTATGTTTTTAAGTTTGGCATATTCCGTTACACCTCTACATCATTATGTACATTCTCAAGAGCTTTAGTCCAAGAAAAGTTAGTGAACTAATTCGATAATCGAAGATCGAAGAGTTAAGATCGTCACTATAATAATCAAAGAAGGTATATCAGTTTGATTATGTGAAATCATTATGTTCAAGGTTATTTTAAAATTGTGCAAAAATATAATGTTTTTTCAAAAGTTCTAATCAAGATATCATTTTTAAGGCAGTTCGTTAAAATGAGGTTTCGAAGGTCATTCGAATGAGGTTTCTTATCTTGTTAGATATAAGTTATTGGATTTTTTTTTCTAATGATCCAATTTACTCGTTTTTCTGGAACGTCGTTCGATATCTCATTCGATGTTCATTCAAATGACTTTGCGTATGTCATTCGAACGAGGTTTGTTTCGTTAGAACATGTCTGGGAAAAATTAATTTTTACATGAATTTAAACATAATCTTTTCAAGTTTACCTCATAAAGATTTTTCTTCCTATTTAAAGAGATACAAACTTGCACTTCTTTTCAAGCCTTTTACACATCTTTTTGTGATCAAAGACTTTGATCTTTTAGTTGTTTTATGATCACTTTATCAAACCTTGAAGAACACATAACATATTCGTATCTTTATAAAGTTGATTCTTCACTGCTGAAAATAGGAAAGGAGTTTTCTGAGGCTGATAGGTGGACAATGTGGCAAGTGTATATTAATGTGGGCCATTTATGGTTCTACACAACTTTTTGTTATCAAAAAGGAAGGATACATAAGCGTGATACTTACTGGAGTTTAAGTTTGCAAGTGTGTTCGTGTCGTTCTGTAATACCTTAGTTATAATAGTGTTGGAAAAGGGTTTTCCCCAAAAGGTTTTTTTCTCCTTTATCTTGTAGTGGTTTGTTTTGATTCGATTTAGATGCTATATCTTGCATGTTTAGTTTCATCTAATTACTCAAGATAAATTTGAATTAATTTGAATTTGGCTTGTTTGTGACATAATCTATGATTTATACATTTGACCATATAACCAAACCACTCAGTAACAAATTTTCAAATTAGTATGGGGGGGGGGGGGGGGGGGGGGGTTATTTTTGAAACTCCATGCATCATGGTATATCTTTTATTTCATGTGTGTATTTATTTTTACGCATTGACAATATCATGTACAACACGATGGAAATTTTTATTACAGACAAATTTACAAGTGCCTTTTTCGTTTCGAGTTTGGGAGGGACATTAGTTGAACTTGTCTTAGGGGTTATTTTTTTTGATGTTGAGTTTTGTACCGGAATAGCCAAGGGGGATATTTTTAAGAGAAGTATTTATAATTTATCATTATATTTTTAAGTTTGACATATTCCATTACACCTCTACATCATCATGTAAATTCTCAAGAGCTTTAATCGAAGAAAAGTTAGTGACCGAATGCGACAATCGAAGATCAAAGAGTTGAGATCATCGCTACAATCATCAGAGAAGGTATATGAGTTTGATTTTATATAATCATTATGTTAAAGGGTATTTTAAAAGTGTTTGAAAACATAACATACTTTTTCAAAAGTTTTTAATCAAAAAATTATTTAAGGTAGCTCGTTAGAATGAGGTACTGAAGGTCGTTCAAATGAGGTTCCTTATCTCGTTCTATATGAGTTGTTCAAACGAATCTTCTAATGATCCAATTTCCTTGTCGCTCTAGAATGTCTTTCGATATCTCGTTTGATGTTCGTTCAAATGACTTTTCATATGCCGTTCGAATGAGCTTGGAAAAATTATTTTTTACTTAATTTCGAACGCAGTCTTTTTAAGTTTATCTCTTAGAGAGTTTTCTCCCTATATCAAGAGATACGAACTTGCAATTCTTTTCAAGCCTTTTTCACATCTTTTTATGATAAAAAACTTTGATTTTTCAAATCCGAACCCCTTGGATGTTTTATGATCACTTTATCAAACCTTGAAGAACACATCACGTGTTCATATCACTATGGTGTTAATTCTAAACTGCTAAAGATAGGAAAGGATTTTTCTGGGGCTGATTGGTGGACACCGAGGTAAACGGAGATTGATATGGGATATTACTAGTTGTACACTGATTTTTGTTATCAACAAGTACGAGTACATAAGTGCAACACTTCGTGGAGTTTAAGTTTGTAAGTCTGTCTATGTCGTTCTGTAATACCTTTGTTGTAATAGTGCTAAAAGAGGCCTTTCCCCCAAAAGGTTTTTTCCTCATACACCTTATTGTGATTTTTATTCGATTTAGATCCTATACCATGCATGTTTAGTTTCACCTAATTAATCAACATAAAATTTGATTTAAATTTAATTTGGCTTGTTTGTGACGTAGTCTACGATTTCTACATTTGACCATATAATCGGACCACTTAGTAATGAATTTTAAATTGTTATTAAGGGGAGCGTTTTATGTTTATAATTCCATGCATCACGGTATTTACTTTGTTTCATGTGTGTAGGTATTTTTTTGCATAATTTATATCATGGAATAGGCGATGAGAATTTTCATCAGAGACAAAGTTGCAAGTGTCTTTTCCTTTTTGACTTGGGGATAAACATTAGTTGAACTTGTCTTAGGGGTTAGTTTTTTCGATAATGTGTTTTGTACCTGAATAGCAAAAGGGGGAGATTTTTAAGATAAAGATTTATAATTTCTCACTATGTTTATAATTTTTGCATATTCCGTTACGCCCCTACATCATCATCTACAGTCTTGAGATCTTCAATCAAAGACCAGTTAATGACTGAATACAACAATTGAAGATCAAAGAGTTGAGATCATCACTATAATAATAGTAAAATGTGTATGATTTTTATTTTGTGTAATTATTATGTTCTTGGGTATTTTAAAAGTGTTTGAAAACATAAAATACTTTTTCAAAAGTTTTTAATAAAAATATTATTTTTAAGGCAACTGGTTAGAACGAGTCACTGAAGTTCGTTTGAATGAGGTGCCTTATCTCACTCAATATTAGTTGTTCTAAAGAATCTTTTAACGATCCAATTTCCTTGTCGCTCTAGAATGTCATTTGATATCTCATTCGATACTCGTTTAAATGAATTTGAATATGTCGTTTGAACGAGCCTGCGAAAAATTATTTTTCACTTGATTTCAAATGCAATCTTTTCAAATCTATCTCTTGGATATTTTTTCCCTATTTAAAGAAATACAAACTTGCTCTTTTTTTCAATCCTTTTACACATATTTTTGTGATCAAACACTTTAATTTTTCAAATCTAAACCCATTCGATGTTTTGTGATCACTTTATCAAAGCTTGAAGAACACATCACATGTTCATCTTGGGGAGTTGATTCTTCACTGTCGAAGATAGGAACAAAGTATCCTTAGGTTGCTCGTTGGACACCGATGCATGTGGAGCTTATTGTAGAGCATTACTAGATCTGAACCGCTTTTTGTTATCAATAAGGAAGGATACACAACTGTTATACTTAGTGGAGTCTAATTTTGTAAGTCAGTTTGTGTCATTCTATAATACCTTAGTTGTAACTGTGTTGAAAAAGGATTTTTCCTGAAAGGGTTTTTTCCTCAGATCTCCTGTTCTGGTTTGTTTTGATTCAATTCAGATCCTATAATTCTCATGCAACCATGGTTCTTAAATCCCTAGGCATTAGGTATTCATCTATTTGGGTCAGGAAATACTTTTTTGAGACATTGAACATTAGACTTGTCGGCTTTTGCATGCTATCACATGATTATTTTCATGCTATATCTTATGGGTGACTGCTTGCATGTTTTTCATACACTCGCTTTTGTTCTTCATGGTTATATATTCTTACTAGTTGTATGATGTTTATCCTTTTGAATTTTGATTCTTATTTTTTTAGGTCTTATTTAGAAAAAATACTAAAAGATTTTGTTTGTCTTTTGAGTTTGTTTTTATTTTGGTGTCATCAAATGTTTGAAAACTTAAAAAGTTTTTGTTTATGTGTAGTTTATTTTTACACATTTTGTGCGGCATATCGGCGTGTTTGATCCACTTAATTACATGTTTTCATGTATTTAGGACATTTGAATATGATTTTCAATGCTTAGATGGTTCTTAATCATGCTTGTGTAGAGTAGGTTGAAAATGACTTGCTTAATGGATTCACTTTGCATATGATTCCTCACACACATGCACAAGATCTTTTGGATTTTAACTTCATATGTTACATGACGTAAGTGAGATGTTCTCATAATGATCTTATCATATACATATATATTTGATTAGGGAATTTATGCATGTCAGAACCATTACCTGGGATTTTTTTCTTCTATTGAGAATATGAGTGTGCATGGAAAATGGTTATGAAGGAAGAAATCTTCCTTACGAGAAAGTCCACCACTAGTAAGATCCTAAAAAATTAAAAGTGAAAAGAAAAAAAAATATTGCCAAGGCCAATTTTTTTTCATTGATTCTTCAATTAAATTGGTATCTTCAAAGTATGAGAGTAAAAAAAATGAAATATCTATAATTTTGAGGATACTATAAGTTACAGATAAAAGGGCTTGCATAATGAGTTCTTGTTATTTCATGGATTATGCTATTGATTTTAGAATCATCAATATTTCCGAGGATAGTGTACATTATGCTTGTTTGTCCATTTTGAATTCACTTTATCTGTCACTATGAGGCTAAATCTTTATTTTATAAAGTTAATGTAGTCAAATAGAAGTCCTTGGACATTTTTGAGAGATTGGGTCATAATTCATTTTTTTCTAGTTCACGCCCCTTCACTCTATCCCATATATTTAGACACATCGACACTATGCTAGTGTGTAACGCTTATGTGTTTTGTGTCATTTTCTGGTAATTTATACCTATATATATGTGTGTTTGTGTGCCATTGGTATATTTTTCATATTTACATATACAATGTCATTTGTTTTTAAGTCTTTTCATTTGTATTTAATACAAGTTTACTATGTGTTTTATCTTTAAATCAAATTGGTATACCATATGATCATATTGGTATCTCTTGGGACTTGTTTACATCGGTATCTCATGCTTCATTGTATATTCAAGTCAATATCATTTATTGCATAAATGTTGCCATGTTGTGTTTATTGCACTTTACATCATTGCATGATATTATTCTTTCTTTTATTTCCAACTGATATCACATGTTCTCACATTTTGGGGGAGATATGGTTTATGGGGGAGAAATATTTTATTATATATTCTTTCTTTATCTAATCTGAACAAAAATGGGGGAAATGGTATTTTTCACTTTATTTTTAGGAGGGGATCTTTATCTTAGGGGGATACGACAAACTGGGCGATTGGTCACAGGCTTTGTCCCTAACCCGGACTGTGGGTCGCAACCAAGGTCCGTGCCCAATCTAGGTATGACCACTTTCATGGGTCACGGCCAAAATCCCTGAAAAATAAGAGGGTAATGGATTTGAGAATCATGGTAAGTAGTCACGGACATTATGCCTTCCCATACACATTATTGATCATAACTTTGGGTCTTGACCCAACCCAAGTAATCTCAAAAAATGGTAGAGGCTTTGGGCCGTGAACCCTCGTGGCATGACAAAAAAATACAAATGGTCATTACTTTAGGCCATGACCCTCATTACATGTAATAAAAAAAATAAAAAAATGGTCATGACTTTAAGCCGTGACCTTCCTAATGTGTAATAAAAAAATTAAAATGTTCATAGCTTTAGGCCCGTGCGAGGTGTTCGCGCCTCTCACGGGACCGTTTGGGGGGTATTTTGGGGTTTTTCCTCTAACGACATGTTTTTAGGCGTAAGTCTAGATATTTTAAAATTATCATCATACTCACAAACCAAGGGTCCTGTGACAACATGGTTAGTTCCTGTGAGTTACATTGGTCTCGTGCGAGGTGTTCACGCCTCTCACGGGGCATTTGGGGGGTGTTTTGGGTTTTCACCCTCTAACGACATGTTCTTAAACTGGGCTACTTTGCCATGCAAACAGTTCTTGCGAGCTACATTGGTCCTGTGCGAGGTATTCATCCCTCTCATGGGGCCTTTGGGGGGTGTTTTGGGGTTTTTCCCTCTTACGATATGTTTTTAAGCTTAAGTCTAGATATTTTCAAATTATCATCATATTCTAAAATTGGGGGACCCTTGACCACTCGGTCAGTTCTTGCGAGTTAAGTTAGTCCCGTGCGAGGTTTTCGCGCCTCTCACAGGGCAGTTTGGGGGCTGTTTTTTGTTTTTGACCTCTAACGGCATGTTAAGCCTAATTCTAGATATTTTCAATTTATTTTCATTCTCAAATCGGGGTCCCGCAACCACGTGGTCAGTTGATACGAGTTACATTGGTCCCGTGCGAGCTGTTCCCGCCTCTCACGAGGCCTTTAATGGGTGTTTTGGGTTTTATCCCTCTAACGATATGATTTTAAGCCCAAGTCTAGATATTTTTAAATTATCATCGTATTCTCAAATCAGGGGTTCCTTGACCACGCGGCCAGTTCCTGCAAGTTACATTAGTCCTATGTGAGGTGTTCACGCCTCTCACGGGGTTGTTTGGGGAGTGTTTTGGGTTGTCTCCCTCTAACGACACGTTTTTGAGCCTAAGTCAAGATATTTTAAAACTATCATTATATTCTCAAAATCGGGGTCCTATGACCACGCAGTCAGTTCCTGTGAGTTACACGTGCTAGGTGTTTGCGCCTCTCAAAGGGCGTTTGGCGTATGTTTTGGGTTTTCACCCTCTAACGACATGTTTTTAAGACGAACTCTAGATATTTTCAAATTATCATCATATTCTCAAACTGGGGGTCCCTTGACCAAGCGATCAGTTCTTGTGAGTTACATTGGTCCCGTGCGAGGTGTTCGCTCCTATCACGGGGCATTTTGGGTTTTCTCCCTCTAACGGCATGTTTTAAAGCCTAAGTCTAGATATTTTCAAATTATCATCATATTCTCAAATCGGAGGACCCTTGACCATGCGGTCAGTTCATTCAAGTTACATTGGTCCCGTGCGAGGTATTGTTGCCTCTCACGGGGCCGTTTGGGGGGGGGGGGGGGGTGCAAAGGGTTTTCACCCACTAACGACACGTTTTTAAGCCTAATTATATATATTTTTAAATTATAATCATATAATCAAATCAGGGGTCTCGTGACCACACGATCAGTTCCTTCGAGTTACATTGTTCCCGTGCGAGCTATTCCCACCTCACACGGGGCCGTTTGGTGGGCGTTTTGAATTTTCTCCCTCTAATGACATGTTTTTATGCCTAAGTCTAGATATTTTAAAATTATCATCATATTCTCAAACCGGGTACATTTTACCACGTGACCAGTTCCCGCGAGTTACATTGATCCTATGTGAGATGTTCGCGCCTTTCACGAGTCCGTTTTGGGGGGTGTTTAGGGTTTTCACCCTCTGATGGCATGTTTTTAAGCGTAAGTGTAGATATTTTTAAAGTATCATCTCATTCTCAAACCAGGGTCCCGTGATCATGAAGTCTGTTCGTACGAGTTGCATTGGTCCCGTGTGAGGTGTTCTCGCCTCTCACGGGGCCGTTTGGGGGGTATTTTGGGATTTTGCCCTCTAAGATCATGTTTTTAAGCACAAGTTGAAATATTTTCAAGTTATCGTCAGATTCTCAAATTAAGGATCCCATGACCACGCAATCAGTTCCATCGAGTTACCTTGGTCCCGTTCAAGGTGTTCGCACCTCCCATGGGGCCATTGGGGGGGGGGGGGGGGTGTTTTGGGTTTTCACCTTCTAACGACATGTTTTTAAGCCTAAGTCCAGATATTTAGAAATTATCGTCATATTCTCAAATCGGGGGTCCCTTGACCACGCAGACAGTTCCTATGAGTTACATTGATCCCGTGAGAGATGTGACGAAATGTTTTTAAGCCTAAGTCTAGTGTAATACCTGTAATTCTGTATATTCGAAATTCAATTAATGTAGTAAATTAATTAGTTTTATATTGAATTACACGAGTAAAGAAATTTAATTGAATTAAATAATGATGTTAGTATTTAGTATTAATCGAGAGAGAATAATTAATAATATGAAATGAATTTACTACGTGAATAGTAAATGAGTTATAGTAATTATAACACGTCATAGCGAGTGATATTGGCATATTTGGACTTATCTCAATCGATAGTCGTGTGTAGACTAAATTGAGGTATTTAGAGTGATTCTGAAACGATCGAAATAGTCAAAATAGTATACTCGGGGGGTATAGTTTGGGTCTCAGGTCAATTTTAGACCAAACCGACACCTATTGAGGGAGTTTTAGTCATCTGAAATGTTAGGGTTAAGAAACCCATGAAATTGTAAATCTTATATTTGATAATAAGAGGGTGAGGCTAGGGTTAGAGGATTGAAAACCTAAGAGAGGCCATTAGAGAAGAAAAGGAGAGAGTTCTTGGAGGTTTTGAAAAAATTCTTGGAACTTTCATCTTGATCTTGCACCAAAAATAACTTGGGAGTGAGGATTGGAAGAGGAGATCATCAGTACATCATCTCAACCACGAAATCAGACCATCCTAATCAAGGCAAGTGTTTATTTATGGTTTTTACTTGAAGTTATAATGCCCATGCTGAGAATAGGGTGACTATGTTAATTGAAATAATGAAACTCCCATTTGAATCCATGTTATGGGTAGGATTTACATGTAGATTTGATTGGTTTATGTAGAGAAAACGAAATCAATTAATGGGTGATGATTTAGATGGGAAAAATCTGGATTTTCGTTGAGCATGAATGAATAACACAAAAATATATGGCTTTGGTTAGTAAATGGATTTGATATGTTCTTGAGTAGAAATCTTAATGTTTTGAGGAGTTAATTGCATTGGAAATCATCCAAACACATGTAGATGACGTTTAGGATCATTGGAAATAAGATTGGTAAAGTATCATGTGAGTTGGGTGAACAAATATGTAGAAAAATGTAGTTTTCAGAGGTAGGGGACGATCTGGCGAGATGTCGTTCGAACAACATATAGGTGTCGTTCTAACGACCATGTTTGAACGAGATAATAACAAACTTCCAATGATAATTAATAGATTTTAGAGTAAAGGTCATTTGAAATTCGTTCGAACGACTTCGTTCGAATGTTGTTCGAATGACTGTTCTAACGATAATTCAGGGCAATTATTGTTCGAAAGTTCGTTCAAACGACCTGGGTTGCTTGCTCGAATGAAATTCTAGGTTCGTTTGTAACGAATTTCTGAAAGGAAAATTTTACCGAAAAGGGGCCCAAGTTTTGGGTTAAACAACTTGAGAGAATGAGAATGATTTATGAGAATTTCGAGTGATTTTTGTATGTAGACCTGTAGTGTGAAATAGGGTTAAATTCTAAAAGAAACGAAGGGGTAACTGGGGCCCTCAGTGTAGTGAATGATACTCCAATAAATACGATAGTGAGAGAATCGTAAGATAGTAAGTGCGGTGAGTATGCGAGAGACACACTACACCAAAATGGGAGATTTGTGAGTGCTATTAGCAGTCACAAATGACCTTTATAACTGCTATTTACCGTCATAATTTAGGGGGTGACAAAAGAAAAATTATAACTCCTAACAGCAGTCACAAATTTTTATAACCCCTATGAGGGTTATTAGAGGTGACCCCAAATTGTAACTGCTATTTGTAACTACTGTCAGCAGTTATGAATATAATATTTGTAACTGCTGTCGGCAGTTACAAATATTGAATTTGTGACGACTAACAGCAGTCATAAATATTATATTCATAATTGCTAATAGCGGTTAAAAAATTGGCAGCGATGACAAATTTGTGACTGATATTAGCAGTTATAAATGTTGAATTTGCTAAATGTGTCACTGCTTAGAGTAGTTACAAAGATTTTAATATTTAAAAAAATAGTAGAATAAAAAAAGTGAAATAAAATAGATGAGTAGATTAAATGCCATGAACATGTAACAATCATAAAAAAAATTAATGCCGGCATCATACAAGTCTTAAAAAATTCGACAAATTTCATTTATATTTCGGACATTTCAAATATCATGTACATATAAAACTTGTTTAAACTTAATTTAACATCAAATAAACCCATCCCGGGCGGCAAATACAAAATGAACATCGAATAAAAAATAAACTAAAAAATGGAAGTGTTGGGAGCCACAACTGCATCCTTATGAACCGTAGGAGCTTTGTCAAAAATGTTCATGAGCGTCTAGTGCTTAATATATTCCTGCAGAAAAGACAGAGCTCGAATAGTCAATTTATAGATTAAACTTACTCAACAAAACATTTCCAACCCTAAAATAACATGAAGTTGCATATTATTATTATAATAAAAAAATAAGAAGAAGAAGAATCAAAATCTCACTCATAATTATGACCTTTCTCACATAAGACAGTGCTAATTCTAGTTGTAACCTTTCACTAACCATTTTTTCCCCGTCACCATATCCACACACGTCACTCACAAAATCTCTTGGATTTACATCAACATAATTGAAATAAGGAGATGAAGAAAATGTCAATTTATATAGGGAAAATTGCAAAAGAAGAACCTAAACTTTCAAAATAACTCCCTTAATGTTCAATTATGTTTAAAAATAACTCCCCTCTCAACTATGTATTCTGTTGCAAAGATCCCTTGCACGGACTTTATGATGATGTTTTTTTTCAAGCGGGATCTTTGCAACAATATCTAGCATATTAAGAACTTTTGAAAAGATATTAACGTAGGACAAATGTAGAGAAAGAATGGAAAATAAAGATCAATTTTGCTTAAACATCTGTTACTTCCACCAATATAATCACATAAGGATTTTTTTATTATCACAGAAGTTTAACATTCCAAAGAATGAAAGAAATAAGAAGTTTAACATTCCAAAGAATGAAAGAAATCAAACCTGGATTATAGGCTTTTTGATTATTATAATCGTCACCCACTCGACGTAAGACAAGAATCTGTGAAACAGATATTAGAAGGGGAAGAGAACCATTGGTCATTGAGTATTAATAGAACACAGTGAAGATGCATGACTCAAATTTGTGTAACGCTACATGCACCAGCTTGGTGCCTAAGTTTTATGCATCGAGTTGCATAAAATGCTTGTACCGTTGACTAGAAAGTCAACGGTACAAACATTTTATGCACCCGGTGCACAAAACCAGTTCGACAATCATTTTTCCTCAAAATTACACCATGTTTTTCTTTTGCAATCTTGATCAATTAAAATAAAAAGAAAGTGTAGAAATTACATAAATATATATTGTGACTTTCAGGGTTTATCTGTTCTTATGATTTAAATAAACATAACCACCATTTGTCATATATAGATATATTCAAAAATTAGTTACTTAAGGTCAATTTATCGATAGCTCTCCCCATGATATGATGTCATTGCACCCATAGCTGACCTTGAGCACACAGGAGCCTATTGTCCCCAAAATTATTGTTCACTTTTGTGAGGCTATCAAATTCTACAACATCTGGACGCTCATGAACCTTAATCACTCTATCGACGATTGGAATCTCCCGTCCATCAATGATAAACACAATAATTTACTTGCTCATGTGCAAAACATATAGTAGATTTTGCCTTTGATAGACTCAATTTTATCTCCCTGATTGGAACCTAATCCATGCAAAATCTGCATAAAATAAATATGTAAAAATATTAAAATGTCTTTTTTCATTATAAAAGATATAATACTTTTTGTTTGTAATACACCTCAATATGTTTCGAAATAGTCAAAATTTATTATTTAGTTACAAAATTTTATGTCCAAAGGCGCTTTTCAGGCTCTATGTGGAGTTATCAAAGTTTTTGCAAGCCCTCAAAGTTAATGGCAGGCCTAGAAAGCAATTCAATTAGCCCAGTTAATATTTTTTTTAATCCACTAACGCACCCTAAGCTTTCATAATTTCTAAGAAAAAATAAATTCAAAATCATACAAACAGAAAATAAAAGACAAAATTACTATAAACATAAACAATTCTATAGCACTGGGAAAATTAAGAGATGGTGCAGAAGTGACAAAAGATTGCAGCGATGATACCCTACCCAGCTGAATACAGGGGTGGTTCATAACATCAAAGAGAACACATGGCAGTTAAGTACTATCTTTTGCATTGGTAGGTGAGGAAGTTACCATTTTGACTACATCTTTAATATTTCCCACTTTGTAATTGTTCATTTCCAAATTACACTACAATAACTTACAAAGATAAAATTGGCTATCAAACACCTTAGTTAATACAAATGGGCTTTCCAGGAGGAATCCAAGTGCAACAGCATTTTCATATTCCCTAGAGGATGTTTTATCAAAGACTTAAATTTTGCACATTTTATTGTTATGATCCTTACAATTGAGACGAACTTTTAAAAAGGGGTAGCGTAACTTAAGGATTGAATCAGATTCAGCCTCAGCCATTGGTTGCTCCTTCAATCCTAAATTTTTGTTGGGACATGTGGAATAAAGGGAGTAGTTTTAGAGTTCATTTGTTGACTTATGATAGTTCATTGTTATTTAAAGGTGCATGTACCACATGCTATGACTAGAGAACATAATGATTGATATTTGAGGAAATGATTGGAGTCCAAGTCGAATGGGAATCTGTCTCCATCCCATTTCATCCGAAAGAATATGAGTGAAGTCAAACAAAAACATCATCAGGCTAACAAAATTCCATCATAAGTTAGTAGTGGTACCAATTCGATCAATTGCAGAGGAGTCAACAAAAATGGTCATCTCAGTTCGAGTAGCCGTCGCTCAGATGACTTCTATTAATGACATCGCCCGCAATTTCGCAACCTGCTGTCACCTCGTCAAGGAAGCAGTGTCTGCGGGGGAAAAACTGCTTTGTTTTCCAAAAAACTTCTCCTTTGTGGGTGACAAAGATGGTGAGAGTCTTAAGATTGTTGAAAGTTTAGATGGGCCAATTATGAAAGGGTACTGCTCGCTGGCACGGGACTAAAAAATTTGGTTATTACTTGGAGGATTCCAAGAAAAAGGATTCGATGATGCACATTTATGTTACACTCACATTTTGATTGATGATGCTGGGAATATCACAAACACATATCGAAAAATGCATTTATTTGATGTGAATTTCCTGGTGGTACAGTATATAAGGAGGGCAGCTTTACAGAAGCAGGTCAGGAAATTATTATAGTAGACACTCCCTTCGGACGATTGGGGCTGATAGTTTGCTATGATTTGAGATTCTATAAGCTTTATTAGCAGTTAAGGTTTTATCAGGAAGCACAGGTTTCGTTGGTACCATCAGCATTCACAAAAATAACTGGTCAGGCACACTGGGAGATTCTTCTTCGTGCTCATGCAATTGAAACTCAATATTATGTCATTGCTGCTGTGCAAGCTGGAAATCATAATGAAAAAAGGGATTTATGGTGAAACCTTAATAATAGATCCATGGGGAACCATTGTTGGTCGGCTACCTGATCGGCTATCGACGGGCATTGCTGTTGCAGATATTGATTTCTCGTTAATTAATTCAGTTAGAGCAAAGATGCCAATTTTAATGTTAAATTTTGTATGCTAGAATGCTGGAGGGGATTTCAATCTTAAAATAGCCTATGAAGTAGTGAGGACCTCTAGACCTGCTTCAATTAGTTGGAGATATGTCTAGAGTAGTAGTTGTCCTCCTAAAATTAACATCTTTATTTGGAAAGTTTTGAATAAAGTTCTGTTTATAGATGCTTCCATTCAAGAAATTGGAATCAAGTTTGTTTCTAGATGTAGAAATTATGAGAAAGATTCAGAATCTCTTAATCATCTGCTGATTGGATGTCTAGTTGCACATGAAGTGTGGAATTTCTTTGGAAATAAGATGGGAGTGAGGATGAATTTTCAAAATGCTAAAAGCAAGATTATCTCTTGGTGGCTGAAAATGACAGTCAGAGATCACCAACAATTTATTTATATTAAGCTACCTAAGATTATTATGTGGGAGATATTAAAAGCTAGAAACCTCAAGCATTTTGATGATATGAAAGTGAATGCAGAGAAAATTATTTTTAATGTCTCCTCTTTGCTTTCTAATATAGCTTCTTTGATTGTTTTTATAGATAAAATCAAAGAGGATGATGCCTATGTTATTCAATATTTCAATTAAAAATTTGGGCTAAAGTGCTTCAGTTTTTTAAATGTATTTGGGCAAAGCCTCCAGAGGGTCACTTCAAGTAAAATATAGATGGGGCTTCTCAAGGCAATCCTGGCCCTAGTGGTATAGGTGGAATTATAAGGGATCCCTCAGGTAACTTTGTAGCAGATTTTAGTATAGCAGTTGGTTTGAAAATTTCCTTACAAGCAGAAGCTCTGGCTTTTAGTGAAGGTATCAAAATGTGCAATCAATTAAATCTTTCAAATGTGATTATTGAGTCTGATTCTAAATTGTTGGTGGATTTGATTTGAAGAAAGGTAAACCCCCATGGTTAATATTGGAAGTATTGCAGAACTCCAAAATGTCTACTACTTTCACAATAGTCCATGTTTGGAGAGAGTTTACTACAGTTGCTGATTCTCTTTATACTTTGGCTTCTTCTACTCAAAGGTCTGAAATATTTGACAATCAGTCTCCTCTTCCCCCAATTATTAAAGGCCTTGTTTCTCTAGACAGGTCAGGCTTTCCATATATTAGAAAGAAGTATTGATGTTGTAATGGAGCTATCATAAAGCTCCAAGTTTATCTATTCCTAAAGCTTGTTCTTATTGTGATGGGGATAATTATAAATCCCGATATTTAAATTTTTCTCTAAATCTAGAGCATTGAGTCCTATAGATTTTCCTATTTGAGCTATGCCACAGAGAGGCTTTTTATCTTATTGCTTATAAAATGTGTGGGGATTCCGTCCATCTTCGATAAAAAAAAAGGGTTCAGAACACTTACTAGTTGTGATAATCGTATGGAGTCTTATTCAAATAAGGACATATGAACCTTTGTAGTTCTCCTAATCTCACACAATGATTTTAGGTTTGAGAGATCAGATAGCTCCTTGTGTGTCTTGTACATTTTTCATATTGTGTTTTAACTTAGCGATCAGTAGTCTCATATGTTTGCTAGAGGACTTCAACGATTTGACTAGGACTTTTAGTTAACAAAATGAATTAAGCTTGTTAAAAAGGATTAGTGTTCTTGACCATTTTTTCTAAATGATTCAAAAGAAAAATTAAAATGTGGAAGACTAAAAGGGGTAAAACCTAAGAGATCACCAAGTTGAAATTTCACTACAAATGTTAGACTATGCAGCTAGACAATACTTCATTGATACAACAGATACAACTCAGGTCCGCCAGATTTTAATATAATGAATACTAAACTCAAAAAAATTCTAGTAGATATGTTGGATAAAGAGGTCACCTGCCATCACTGTGAGGATCTAAAAAGGATGTCTTAAAAACTTTGGTCCCAAAGTTTAAGGATAAGATGGCAGTGCTCATGGCGTCTGAGGTAATAACGTCCAAAGTGATCAGCTAAATCAGAAATCATCAACATACTAAACTTGCTAAAAATTAACTTGGCGAACGTATTCATAGTACATATCCCCTTGGTAAAGAACATTTCAGGTGTTGATGGGCACAACCCATTGGAGTAATAATTACTAGTTAATTGATTTTACTGATAATGAGGGTACTAATTGAGTTTAGAGCATCCAAATACTGGAGATTTAATGGTCTCAAGAAAACATGGCCTAAAAGGAGAAGGTGATTAATTATGTTGATTTTATTTGACCAGGTGGAAATTTCCAGATAAGTATCGTAATATTCACAAGGTTCAACGGGCACAACAATGTGAGGTTTTTGACGCTTTTTTGTATATAAATAATATACAGAAAATTGGTGGTGCCCTAGCGTGGATTTAGGTTGCATCATATAATGGCCTTAGTGATTGATACTTTCTTGCATGTGTTCATAATGATCGCTTTCAATAGGTGAGTCGTTAAATGTAAAGTTTTTTTTTGTCTTTTAAATCCTTTTAAATTTATATTAAGTCTTACAACTTTTAACAATTACTCTCAAACCCACTTTGATGAATAATTAGAAAATAAACCAATTGTATCCTAAATGCACACGTGCATCCTTTGCGTAACCAGTCGTATCATGTCATATTTAAAAAAACAAATTTATCAATTAACAAAATTGATACGTATATGGAATATTTGAAACATACTAGGCTATGTCTTATTTCTCCTGTCACACGTTCTTTATAAATGGCCTATTTGGACTTACTCCTTAATCAATATCACATTAAATTCATCACAATTCACTATAGTGAAATCCAATCTTTCTTGATTTTATAATCTTGATTTTTTCCTGGAGCGTAACATTGATAAACAAATTCACACAAAATAGTAAACAAATATCAATAATTCTACCTAAAATTTACACAAACTAGTAAACAAATATTTTGGTAGCTTAATCTAAAAGCTATGTTACAACAACCAATTGACAATTCGGGTTTTCAATTGGATCACCCTCAACCACCTATCACCACTACAAATAATATATACAAAAACTAATGAAATATTTAGAATCACTAAATGTTAAAATTTAAGAAAAGAGTACATACATACCATTGGCAACAATACACTCATCTCTGGTGGCACTAACTTGATTAGTATGGCATTCTATACCTAATTCAACCAAAACACATTAATTCCCCCACAACCAAAACACAAATTCAAAGTGATAAATAATAATAATTATTACAAGCACTCGTTAATGTAAAATACACACATTTTAAATGTACCCATTATTATGCCACTCTAGATATATTAATGTAAAATACTTTAATAACAAAAACTTGTTTACAAAAACATACCTTTAGCCGGGGCCATCCATATTATCTGCTAAAAATTCAACCTAATTGAAACAAACAAGTCACAAACACAAAATGAACATTGTTACTCCTAAAAATTATAAGTCCAAAAATGCAAGAAAGAAAAAACGTATCAAATGAGAATGAACTAATGATCTGACAAAACATATATGAATTTATTGAGATCGGCTATGATAATACACAAAACCTTTAAAAAAATCTAGGGCAAAATTTTTGTTAAGAGATTAAACAAAGAAATTTACCCAACGAAACCTAGGGGAAAATTTACCCAACGAAACCAAGGGCAAAATTTTTGTAAAGAGGGAGAGAGAGCGCCTAAAAAGGGAAATGGGGGGGGGGGGGGGGGGCGCGAAGAGAGAGGAGGGAAAGAGGGGGAGCGGGAGATTGAAGAGGATAGAGGAAAGAGGAGGGAAATTAAACTTTGTCAAAAAAAATTGTGACCCTTAATAGCGGTCACAAACTAAGTCTTTGGCTAAAATTTGTGACTGCTATGAGCAGTTACAAATTTGTGACTCCTAATAAGAGTCACAAATTAGGTCTTAGGCCAAAATTTGTGACTCTTCATAGCAGTTATAATTTTGTGACTGCTCATAAGAGTTATAACTTAAGCCTATTAATAAATTTGTAACTGTTTGTGGCAGTTATAAATTTGTGACTGCTTATAGCAGTCGCAAATGAATTATACAGTAAGATTTGTGAGTGTCATTAGGAGTGACCAAACAATTGACTCAATTTTTTATTACCCAAAGATTTTATCACTCCTAATGGCAGTTACAAATAATTTTATGAATGCTCCTAGGAGTGATAAGTTTGTCACCCCCATTAGCAGTCACAATAAGGCAGTCACAAAATTAGTATTTTGGTGTAGTGATATACTACGTACGAAGTTATGATAATTAGGTTTTATGAATACCTACTGATTATCTATAGGTGGAATGAATAACTATTATATATTTGATTTTATTGGTGAACATTCCGAACCAATATATGAAATAAATATTGGGGTCGAGGTAATATTCTTAACCAATATATGAAATAAATATTGGGGTCGAGGTAACATTCCGAACCAATATATGAAATTAATATTAGGGTCGAGGTAACATTCCGAATAAATATATGAAACACATTTTGGGGTCGAGATAACATTCCAACCCAGTAGTCCTTAATGTGTGATGTGGGGACATGATAGCAAAGTATGCACTTATAGTATACATTGTGTGAAATATATACCGTATGAATAATCTACTTATGCATGATAGTATACTGCTAGATGATAAAACCAAATAGAAAGGTAATTAAGTAGAGAAACCTAATTATATGATTAAATGATAACATGTGGGAAAGGTTACTTATGACGACTATGATATACGAGTGATATTAATGAGATAGTGTACTGTATGGGCAGTACGGGGACCGAGGAGTGTTAGTCATAAAATTTGATACTTAGGTCTAGTTAGCTCGGGGAGAGTATCTAGGTGGGCTAAGTAGAGATGTTAGGCATGCACAATAGATGAGAGGCGAGGAAACTCATGAAAGTGACGCAAACCATGTGTAATTAATAATTGATTTTTTAAATTCTCATAAATACTTGCCAAATATTTTTAAAATGTTTTGGGTTCTAACCCTTTCTATAAATTATTTTCAAAACCTTTTAGGTGTCAAGCCACATGGACGCCAGACTTTAATGTTCATTCTAGGGACGCAGAGCTGCAGCGCTGTGGAGGCTTGCAGGATTTGACTAGACGCATCCATTATTTCATTCAGATCTGATATAGGATTTTAGTTTGGTATTTCATTTTTCACATGTTTTCCTTAGTACTTATTTCAGTTATTCAGATTTAGACTTGTCTTAGTTTTATTTATCACTTGTGGAGATTATTTACTTAGATTTGGTTTTGTAGCTAATGATTTTTACGACATGATATTTATTTATTCTTATCTTGATGGTTTGGATTATATTATGGTGTGAGTGGGTTATTTTAGTTTCACATGTATACGGACTATTAAATAATAAGATAAAATTTTGATATCAGCTTATTTAACTATTAAATGGTTAGTAATTAAAAGTAGAGACCGTGATGCTAAGAATGGACCAAATGGATATTTTGTGTTAATTTAATAAAGGACTGATCACCCAGTATTTAATTGGGTGGGGTGTCACAGATGGTATCAGATCATCAGGTTCTGGTGTCTATAGTATCTGTACGACCTACTACGATTTTAGCGTTTTGTTCTTTTGATATAGAGACCTATTATTAGGACTGTTGATTTTATCCTTGCGTTTTTGAGATATTTTTCTTCTGCTACTAGATTTGGTATAAACTGTGTACTTATAGAGTCCAATTTTTCTCCAGATGCCACTAAGGAGAGAACGAGAAGAAAGGGCAGTGACTAAGGATGAGACGAGGGAGGCCCATCCGGAGCCATAGGTACTGCCACCACCGCCACCACCAGAGATGATTTCAACTTCACAGGTGGCAGTGATAGTGGCCTAGGCAGTCAACACAGTTATGAGGGATATGGAAGCTCATTTCCCTTCGCCCTAGGCATAGCCACCAGTGGCACTAGCAATCCAGGCCTAGACAGGGTCATCTACTTGGTAGAGAGTCAGAGAGACCTTCTAGAAGGCCCACCCGAATGAGTTTCAGGGTAGCTCTAATGTTGTTGAGGCTTGTCAGTAGAAAAAGAATATGCAATGCCAGCTGCGCATGGTGGAGTGTACTGAGATGTAGAAGCAGATGTTAGCGACGTTCAAGCTGTCTAGAGCAACATTTCAGTGGTGGGAGTCGGTTACCATCATTGAGGAGAGAGACATGATGACTATCATAGAGTTATGAGTGAGGTTTGACCACAAATACATCCTGCTAGTAGTGGAGGTAGAGATGCGAAAGAAATTTAATGAGGTAACACAGGGAGACTGCTCGGTAGCTGAATATGAGGTGGATTTCACCCGTTTAGCAATTTTTTGCCAGGCAAGGTGAGCAATGAGGATCGAAAGAAGGCACAGTTTAGCCTGGAGGATTAGGAAACATTTGATCGACAACCCAGTATTGGTGACATATGAAGATGTCGTCAATGCCTCTCTTTTACACTATTAGGATCACCGCTTCCATCTGAGGGGGAGCAAGATATCAGGGGAGACTAGTCAGTCTAGTAGGAGTGGGGGGAGTAGTGTCAATGGGGTACCCCAGCATTAGGCAGGGAGACAAAAGGGGCAGGATTCCCGACAGGGGGATCATGCCAAAAGATTCAGGATTGGAGGCTATAGACTAGATGGATAGGATTTCTGGCAGGGACAACAGGGTCCTAATGAGCAACAAGTTCATCAGGGCCGTCAAGGCCAAGGGAACTAGGGGGAGGCCATCAGGACCAATGTCAGGGCCAACAGGTCTAGAGACAGAGGTAGTTCTAGGGTCAGTGTTTCATATGTGGCCAATAGGGCCACAAGATGAAGAATTTTCCATAGCAGAACATGGCACAACAGGAGGGTACCCAATAGGGGCAAAAGGCTCCGTTAGCTGCAGCACCACTAACGAACCAATATATAAAATAAATATTGTAGTCGAGGTAACATTCCAAACCAATATATGAAATTAATATTGGGGTCGAGGTAAAATTTTGAACCAATATATGAAACAAATTTTGGGGTCAAGGTAACATTCCGAACCAATAGTCCTTAATGTGCGATACAGGGAAATGATAGCAAAGTATGCACTTATAGTATATATTGTGTTTGAAATATATACCGTATGAATAATATACTTATGCGTGATAGTAGACTGCTAGATGATAAAACCAAATAGAAAGGTAATTAGGTAGAGAAACTTAATTATATGATTAAATGATAACATGTGAGAAAGGTTACTTAAGACGACTATGATATACGAGTGATATTAATGAGATATCGTACTATATGGGTGGTACGAGGAATGGGAAGTGTTAGTCGTACAATGTGATACTTAGGTCAAGTTAGCTTGGGGAGAGTAGATAGGCGGTCTAAGTAGAGACGTTAGGCATGCACAATAGAGGAGAGGTGAGGAAACTCAAGAGAGTGTACGCGAACCTAACATGTGTAATCAATAACTAATTTTTTAAACTGTGATAAATACTTGCAAAATATTTTCAAAATGTTTTGGGTTCTAACCCTTGCTATAAATTATTTTCAAAACGTTTTAGTGTCCAGCCACATGGGCGCCAGACTTGAAGTTCATTCCAGGGATGCGGAGTTGTAGCGATGTGGAGGCTTGCAGGATTTGACTAGACGCCTCCATTATTTCATTCAGATATAGTATAGGATTTCAGTTTGGTATTTCATTTTGGACATGTTGTCCCTTAGTACTTATTTTAGTTATTCAGATTTAGACTGGTCTTAGTTTTATTTATCACTTTTGGAGATTATTTACTTAGATTTGGTTTTGTATCCGGTGATTTTTACGGCATGATATTTATTTATTATTATCTTAACGGTTTGGATTATATTATGGTGTGAATGGGTTATTTATGTTTCACATGTATATGGACTATTAAATAATAAGATTAAATTTTGACATCAACTTAATTAACTATTAGGTGGTTTGTAATTGATAATTGCGACAGTGATGCTAAGAATGGACCAACTGGGTATTCTGTTTTAATTTAATAAAAGATTGATCACCCGGTTTGTCAAAGCTAGATAATTTCAAATTATTATCATATTCTCAAACTGGGAGTCCCGTGACCATGAGTCTAGTTCCTGAGAATTACATTGGTCCCATGCGAGGTGTTCCTGCTTCTCACGGGGCCGTTTGGATGATGTTTTTATTTTTTGCCCTCTAACGGCATGTTTTTTAGCCCAAGTCTAAATATTTTCTCAAACCAGGTGTCCCGTGACCACGCAGTCAGTTCCTGCGAGTTACATTGGTCCCGTGCGAGGTGTCTACCTCTCAGTAGGCATTTTTTTAGGGGGGTGTTTTGGATTTTCACCCTCCAACGGCATAAGTTTTAGCCTAAGTCTATATATTTTTAAATTATCATCATATTCTCAAAATGGGGGTCTCTTGAACATGAGGCTAGTTCTTGTGAGTTACATTGGTCACGTACGAGGTGTTCACATCTCTCACGGGACTGTTTGGGGCATGTTTTGGGTTTTCTCCCTCTAACGACATGTTTTTAAGACTAAGTCTAGATATTTTTGAAATTATCGTCATATTCTCAAACTTGGGGTCCCGTGACCATGTGGTCAGTTCATGCGAGTTACATTGGTCCCATGCGAGGTGTTCTCACCTCTCACAGGGCCGTTTGGGTGGTGTTTTATTTTTTTCTCCTTCTAACGACATGTTTTTAAGCCCAAATCTAGATATTATCAACTTATCATCATATTCTCAAATTGAGGGTCCCTTGATCACGCGGTTTGTTCCTACGAGTTACATTGATCCCGTGCGAGGTGTTCGCGCCTCCCACGCAGCTATTTGGGTAGTGTTTTTTTCTCCCTCTAACGACATTTTTTAAGCCTTAGTAGATATTTTCAAATTATCAACATATTCTCAAATCGGGGGTCCTGTGACCACGCAGTCAGTTTCTGTGAGTTACATTGGTCTCGTGTGAGGTCTTCCCGCCTTTCACGGGGCCATTTGGGGGTGTTTAGAGTTTTTACCCTCTAATGACATGTTTTTAAGCCTAACTCTAGATATTTTAAAATTATCATCTTATTCTCAAACCGGGGTTCTCGTGATCACGCGATCAGTTCTTTCAAGTTAAATTGGTCTCCTGCGAGGTGTTCACGCCTCTCACGGGGCCGTTTGGGAGGGTGTTTTGGGGTTTTCCCTCTAATGGCTTGTTATTAGGCTAAAGTCTAGATATTTTCAAATTAATACCATATTCTTATACTGAGGGTCCCGTGATCACTCGGTCAGTTCCTACGAGTTACATTGGTCCCATGTGAGGTGTTACCACCTCTCACTGGGCCGTTTGGTTAGTGTTTTCGGTTTTTGCCCTCTAACGGCATATTTTTATGCCCAGGTCTAGATATTTTCAAATTACCATGATATTCTCAAACTAAGGGTCCATTGACCACGCGGTTAGTTCCTGCGAGTTACATTGGTCCCATGTCGCGCCTCTCACAGTGCATTTTTTGGGGGTGTTTTGGGTTTTCACCCTCTAACGGCATGTTTTTAAGCCTAAATCTATGTATATTATTATTATCTTCATATTCTTAAATTGGGGGTCCCTTGACCATGCAGTTAGTTCCTGCGAGCTACGTTGGTCCTGTGCGAGGTGTTCGCAACTCTCACGAGGCCATTTGGGGGGTGTTTCCAGTTTTCACCCTCGAAGGAGATGCTTTTAAGCCTAAGTCTTGAGATTTTAGAATTATCATCATATTCTCAAATCGGGAATCCTGCGACCATACGGTTAGTTCCTGTGAGTTACATTGGTCCTATGAGAGGTGTTCGCGCCTCTCATGGGGCCTTTTGGGTGTTGTTTTGGGTTTTCGTCCTCTAACGGCATGTTTTTAAGCCCAAGTCTAGATATTTTGAATTTATCATCATATTCTCAAATTGGGGATCCCTTGACAACACTGTCAGTTCTTGCAAGTTACATTGGTCCCGTGTGAGGTGTTTGCACCTCACGGGGCTGTTTGGGGGGTGATTTTTGTTTTCTCCCTCTAATGACATGTTTTTAAGCCCAAGTCTAGATATTTTTAAATTATCATCATATTCTCAAACTGGGGATCCCATGACCATGTGGTCAGTTCCTGCGAGTTACATTGCTCCCTTTCGAGTCGTCCTACCTCTCATGAGACCGTTTGGGGGGTGTTTTGGGTTTTCGCCCTATAACGACACGTTTTTAGGCCTAAGTCTAGATATTTTAGAATTATCATTATATTCTCAAATTGGGAGTCCCTTGACCACACAGTCAGTTCCCGTGAGTTGCATTGGTCCCGTCTGAGGTGTTCGCGCGTCTAATGGGGCCGTTTGTGGGGGGGGGGGGGGGGGGGGGGTGTTTTGGGTTTTCACCCTCTAACGACATTTTTTAAGCCTAGATCTAGATATTTTAAAATTATCGTCATATTCTCAAACCAAGGGTCCTGAAACATCTTAGGTAGCATGTAGGTTCCCGATTTTTCATCCCATCACTCTCCAATTAACGTCATGTTAGGAAAACTCTTGAGCTCTAGAAAGTTACAAAACTCTTGAGCTCTGAACAGTTGCGCACGAGGCGTTTGTGCCACTCGCGATGCCGTTTATGTGCCATTGGGGGTGGCAACCCCCTCCCCCGAGGCACGTTTCCAAGCCTAAGTGTGCCTGTTTTTTAATTTTATGTATTTAACACACACACACACACCATGCTACTCCAAACAAACACTACACTAGTTTTGACACTTTCCAAAGTTTCCAAAGCCGTACCTAAGATGAAGAATCACGAATATTAGGTGGAGTAAAAATCCACTGCCGAAGATGCCTGGTACATTGATATGCCCTATATGTACCCAACACCTCAGAGACACCAACCTCAGCCAGGGAGATGGTCGAGGTTAGAAGGGCCCCAGATTGGCAACCAGCGGTCTCGTCCTACACAAGGTCGGCCATGGCCGACGTTACTAGTTGCCTCACAGTCAGACAACAACTGAGGTCTTTGTGATCCATGGAGATAGTTATCCATTAGGTCGATCGGAGCCAACATCACGTCTACATCATACAGCAACCTCAGCTGGGTGTAAGCCGAGGAAGCAGAGAATACACAATCATCGTAATCATCCTTGGCTTGGAATCATCCGACATTCCTGCTACTCCACCATAACCTCGGCCCTGGCCGACATTACAACTCCACCTGCCTTACCTCGACTTTCCTACTGAGCCGAGATCATCGTGGATAACCTCTTATTGGGTAGTTTCCAGACTTCACTAGCCTCGTACTCTTCCAAGCCGAGGTTGGTATCACCCGAAGAAAGACGAGCTCACTTGGAACACGTGCACAAATCTGTCATAACCGAATTATTCCCTCCACGTGAGGGAATATTGAGGTCATCATTACTTAGTTGAGATGAACGAGGTGTCACTCTCATACTGGCTCGATGCTCGTGCACATGCTCATTGTATGCTTGAGGGGCACATTACACCCCCCAGTACTATATATAGAGGTCATCATCTACCTTGTAAAGGGATCCAAAATTACAACCCTAGCCAAAACTCTGTCAAATTATACAGTGGAGAGAAAAAATATTGAGAGATTATATCCATGGCCATTAGTGCCCTATTTTGTGACCCTATTCACTCATTTGCACAGTGGATGTAGGCCTAATTGGCTGAACCACTTATATATTGGTGTTCATCCTCCTCTCCTCATCTCAATCTATTATATTTAGCATATACTTGAACTGCCATTGTTATCACTGATTTGAGCTTACAAACACCATGAAGGGTGGTGTTATTTCCAGCATCATCATTTTTGGCGCCGTCTATGGAAACGAGAAGCTGTCTCTTCCTTTTTTTCTGCTTAACCTCATCGAAGACTCTGGTGGTGAACTAGGTCTCACCCCTTGCGCGAAGCTGTTTCACCATTGAAAGAGGTCCTTTAGGGTATTAAGCTCATCTTCTTCACAACTACTTAGTGTTAACGTATGGCACCAGAATTACCACAACCTCTCCCACTGCTTGATACTAGAGGACCTAGTTCCAGTCAGGCACCGCCTCAGTTTGAAATGGCGGAGGTGGCAGCAGCCTTGAAGTGTTTAGCTGCAACACAACAAGAAATGAAGGAGAAATTTGCACAACTCAGTCAAAATATGATGAGACCACCTGGGGTCTTGCTGGAGATGATTACTTCGGTGGCTGCTCAGCCCCATTCTGAAGCCAGGGGACCACCCCAAGCACCATGAAAAGACCAACCTACACCTCATCGGAGGAGGGGCGTTGCTGAACCTAGACATTTACGCCTGGGGAGGTAAGGACACCCTTGCCCTGAGGATAGGTATAATGATTTGGAAGTGAAAGAGGTTCCAGAAGATTATTGGGAGCCATATGAGGTTTTAAATAACCCGGTGCGTCCTATTACGCAGGGCCGAGGTTGTGGGGGCAGAAGAGGTGAAGAAGCCGAACAAAAAGGGTCAGCTTTTGATCGATTGAGCAGAGGGTTGGCCTTTAAAAGACTCGGCCCAGTAAATGACCTAAGACAGAGGTTATCCAGGCCGAGAAGTGTAGCTGGCTCACAAAGGGAATATGGTCAACGTCAGCCTCATCAAGTCCGACCTAACACAGGATGTAGAAGAGACCAGGAAGAGGTCAACAGTCAATGTTGTGCTGTGGCTGGGGAGCCCTCAGTCCACCACTTAGAGGTGGCTGGGGACAACCTCGGCCAGGATGACGTTGCAAGACCATGGAATGATTCCATCCAACGTCTTGAGGAAAATATAGGAGACCTCATGAAAAGTCGAGACCCACTGCTAAGAGGTTTTTCAGAGGGCTCTCTGTTCGTGGCCAAGATAGTGAGGTTCCCAACCCCTGCCAAGTTCAAACCGCCTACGATGTCTCCTAAGTATGACGGTAGCATTAACCCTGTACATCATATTTAGATGTACCAGTTAGCGGCAAAGATTTATTCAATACCAGATGAGATGAAGTGTCGGGACTTCTCTGGGACTTTGACGGGAGCAGCGCCCATCTGGTTTACTTCTCTTTTGTAGAATTCAATTGAGAACTTCAAGGGCTTGGCTGAACGGTTCATTCACAATTTCTATTTTGGGGGTAAGACCTCAAAATAAGACCACCCATCTGTTGTATTTCAAGCAAGGCAAGAACGAGAGCCTAAGAGACTACATTGCTAGATTCAACAAAGAGAAACTCTAGGTTGAAGACTACGAAGAAAATATATCCATGAACGCCCTCATAGGAGGTCTTAAGAAAGGGAAGATGTTGTGGAAACTTGCGGAAGACCCTCCCATGTCCATGGCAGAACTATTGGCAACTGCGGGGAAGGTCATGAATGCTGACGAGGCCATGGATGCAAAATATGAGGATGAGAATGGGGGTAGCAGTGGGAAGTTCCAAAGAAAGAAGGACGAAAAGAAGAGGTTAGCTGACAATAAGTTCGCACGCTGTACCCCTCTAACCGTGAGCTGCAAACACATCCTCAATGAGATTAAGAATGATCGGTCTCTGAGATGACCAGAGAAGCTTAAGGCTCCTCCACATAAGAGGACCAATAACTTGTGGTGCGAGTTCCAACAAGACCATGGCAATGTTACAGACAAGTGCTTTGCCTTAAAAGATGAAATCGAGAAGATGTTGAAATCAGGAAAGTTGAGGAAGTATGTTGATTCCAAGGCGCCTAAGAGGGGAAGAGATGACCCTAAAAAGAAGAGAAAGGACAAATGTCATAACGATACCCCAACAAGAAAAGATGATGACTTGAATGACGATGATGAAGACGATCTAGACCTCCCACCAAAAGATGACAACGCCCCAGTGAAGAGGGTTGGTATGATCTTCTTCGATGTTAACACCATATATAGAGGACTAGAAGGGGGCGTCTCTGAAGTGGCCGACCGAAAAACTCATGTGGCAGAGGCCAAGTCAGTGGCCAAGCTAGAAGTGGTAAATCTGACGTCTTTCGAAACCAAGCAGAAGAGAAAGAAGGTGGACATGGACAATCTTATAGTTGGGTTCTCCCGACTCGACTTCAAAGGCATCCTAGCTTCGCATGATGACCCTTTAGTAATCACAACAAGGGTGCATGTATGCGAGGTACAGAGAATTCTCGTAGATGGAGGAAGTTCAGCAGATGTGATGTTCTGGACCTGCTTCAAGAGCTTAGGCCCTAGCAGAGCTAGACTGGTACCCTATCATCCGTTAATGGGCTTCAGTGGTGAAAAGGTCCATCCGTTGGGCATGTATGAGATGGACGTGCGAATGGGCGATGAGTGGCCTAAGAGGTTAACTCGGAAGATCAATTTTTTTGTTATGGATGAAAATGTCTTCTCGGACTACAACCTCATCATATGAAGGGTGTCCCTTAAGGTGTTGAAGCCGTGCCATCGACGGTCCACCCGATGCTAAAATTCCCAACCCCCTATGGGGTAGGGGAAGTGCAGGGTGACCAGACTATAGCACGAGAATGCTACTTTAACTCAGTCGAAGAGAGAGAGGCCTATAAGAGAGCAACTACCACATATAACATTGATACGCTTGACCCTAGAGATGAAACAAAGTTGAAGAAAGGAGAGGTCATGGAAGAGGTAGAATCCATCGTCCTCAATGAGGACGAATCGAAAAAAATCATCCAGGTCTGCAAAGCCTTAAAAGCAGAGATCAAGGAAGATCTGATAAGTTTCTTGAGAAAGTGGTAGAGCTTAGAGCCACGTGGACATGCCTAGCATCGACCCTGAGGTTATGTGCCATAAACTCAACGTGACTAAGGATGCTAAGCCAATCAAATGAAGATGAAGCGTTTACTCTAGGGAGAAGTATGACGTCATCCGGGAAGAAGTCAGAAAGTTGGAAGAGTCCGAGTTTATAAGGGAAGTCATATATTCGGAGTGGTTATCAAACACAGTCATTGTGACCAAAGCCAATGGGAAATGGAGGATGTGCGTAGAATTTACCGACCTGAACAAGTCTTGCCCAAAAGACAACTATCCCTTACCTCAAATCGATCAGATGGTAGATGCCACTGCAGGGAATGAGCTCATAAACTTCATGGATGCGTATTCAGGCTACAATCAGATCTTCATGGATGCTGAAGACTCAGAAAAGATAGCCTTCATCACTGGCAAGGGGATGTATTGCTACATGCTTATACCCTTCGAATTGAAAAATGCCGGGGCGACGTATCAACGTCTTATGAATAAGATGTTTGAAAATCAAATAGGCAAGAATATGGAGGTGTATGTAGACGATATGCTGACAAAGAGCTTAAAGGCCTGTACTCACGTGGCAGACCTAGAAAAGACCTTCGATACCATGGACTTGTGCAGAATGAAACTTAATATCGCGAAATGCGTCTTCGGGGTAGGAGCAGGGAAATTCCTAGGATTCATTGTCAATCAGAGGGGAATAGAGGCGAACCCTGAGAAAATTAAAGCTTTGCTCAACATGAAGACATCAAGAAGTATCAAGGACATTCATAGGCTCACGGGAAGAGTAGCTGCACTCAACAGATTTGTTTCCCGAGCGACGGACAAGTGTTTTCCATTCTTTAAGGTGCTTAGAAAGGCCTTAGAGTGGGACAAAGAGTGTGATGAAGCTTTTAATCAACTCAAGTCCTACCTCAAATCTCCCTTGCTCTTATCTCAGCCTATAGTAGGAGAGAGGTTGTATGTTTATCTAGCAGTCTCTGAGTCAGCTATAAGTGCAGCCATAGTACGGGAAGACGTTGGGGTCCAAAGACCTGTATACTTTAACAGTAAGGCCCTTCAAGGGTCTGGACAGAACTACCCTCGAATGGAAAAATTGGCCTACACTTTGATACATGCTTCTAGAAAAATGAAGCCCTATTTCCATGTCCACTCTATGGTCATCCTCACTGACTCCCCATTAAGGCAAGTCCTCCACAAGCCTAAGAAATCTGGAAGGTTGATGACCTGGGCCATTGAGTTGGGTGAGTATGACCTTACTTACCAACCCAGGGTGGCCATTAAAGGTCAGGCACTTACAGATTTTGTTGCTGAGTTCACATGGGAAGAGGCTGAGGTTGAGAATAACCAAGAGACTGCAGAGGGATCAAATAACAACGTCTTTCGAGACCCAGAAGAGGTTGTATCCAACAGAGCCAGAAACGGAAGAGTCGAGAATAAGAAAGACCGGTACCTCTTCAAGCAAGGAATTATGTTAGAAGGGGGCTTCTCATCAGATAAAGACGCCAGGAACCTCTTTATTGATGGGTCTTCTTGTGAAAGTGGAAGCTGGGCATGGCTGATACTCTCAGCCCCAGATGGAACCAACGTTGAATATGCCCTAAGGTTTAACTTCAAGGCATCAAACAACGAGTCAGAATATGAGGCCATGATAGCAGGCCTCACCTTGGCAAAGACACTTAGGGTAAGACGACTTCTGCTTCACAGTGACTCAAGGTTAGTTGTTAACCAAGTATTGGGGGTTTATGAGGCTAAGGAAGAAAGGATGGCTAAATACCTAAATAGGGTAAGAGTGATATTAGAAGGTTTTGAAGAGGTAAAGATGAAGAGAATAACTCAACAAAACAACAGCCACGCAGATGCACTACCAAGATTGGCTTCAGCAACCAGGACAGACATCAAAAGGACAGTTCCAGTCGAGATCCTGCCCAAGGCGACCATCGAAGAAGAAGAGGTTAGTAACCCTTACCTCAATTTGAACCTAGGAGACTCATGGATGGATCCCCTTATTAGATATATCACAGAGGGAGAACTGTCGGAATCAAAGCTAGAGAGGAGGAAACTAAGGTACAGAGCTGCAAAGTTCTTAATAGTAGGAGACGTCCTATATAAGAAAGGATTTCTACTACCTTTCTTCATATGTGTCCATCCTACAGAAGTTCCCCGCATCTTATAGGAGGTACACGAGGGTTCTTGCTCCAGTCACATAGGGGAAAGACCTCTGGCCAATGGAATTATTACGCAGGGATACTGGTGGCCAACCTTGGCCAAGGATGCTGCAAATTATGTGAACAGGTGTGACAAATGCCAAAGATTCTCCACCATCCCCCATCAACCTCATCAGCCTATGACGTCAATAAGTTCTCCTTGGCCATTCGCAGTATGGGGAATCGACTTGGTGGGTCCCTTAACAAGAGCCGCAAACAACTATAGGTTTTTGATAGTTGCCATTGACTACTTCTCCAAATGGGTAGAGGCCGAGCCGATGATCACGATTACAGAGCAGAAGACCTTCCAATTTATCTGTAAGAACATCATATGCAGACATGGTCTCCCAAACACCCTCATTTCGGATAATGGCACCCAGTTCAAGAATTTTTCCTTAGAAAAATACTACGAATGAGTTGGGATAAAGCATTTTTTCTCTTCTCCTGGTCGAACTCAGGCAAACGGTCATACTGAAGTCATAAACAGAATAATCCTCGATGGGATCAAGAAGAGGTTAGAAGAGGATAAGGGGAGATGGATTAAAGAGGTTTATGCTGTATTATGGGCCTATAGAATAACGGCTAGGACACCAACAGGAGAAACCCCATTTATATTAGCACACGGCTCATAAGCTGTCATACCAACCGAGGTAGGGCTCCTGACTCACAGGGTTCAGACCTATGACCCTGAGAAGAATGGGGAGGAGAGAAGGCTTGACCTAGATTTGATTGAAGAGAGAAGGGAAGACGCAGAGATCAGACAGGCAGCCTACCAACAAAGAACAGTAAAATTCTATAATCAAAGGGTGAAATCAAGACCCATAGCCGTGGGAGACCTAGTGCTGAAGAAGACGTTACAGAAGGCAAACAAGCTCCACCCAAATTGGCATGGCCCTTATAAAGTAATCGAGGAGGTTGTACCCGGGACCTACATGCTAAAAAACCTTGAAGGGGAACCTTTCTCTAATCCTTGGAATGCTGATTATCTAAAAAAATATTACGTATGATGTTGCAAGATTTTCTATGTTAATGTATCATCTTATAAAGAGATTATTAATGAGAAGATCAGTTCTCGTGTCAATTCTTGGTTCATTATGCTCTAACGGTAGAATTGAGGAGGATAGCATCTTAGTTGATAACCTCGGACCTTAAACATCATAATTTGGTGACAAGGTCTGAGGTGAACATCACACTTGGATGACCTCAGATCGTAGACATCATTAATTTGGTGAATATTTTATGGGGGTAACATCTTAGTTGATGACCTCGGACCTTAAACATTATAATTTGGTGAAAAGGTCTAAGGTGAACATCACACTTGGATAACCTCAGACCTTAGACATCATTAATTTGGTGAATATTTTATGGGGGTAACATCTTAGTTGATGACCTCAGACCTTAAACATCATGGTTTATTGACAAGGTCTGAGGTGAACATCACAATTGGATGACCTCAGACCTTAGACATCATTAACTTGGTGAATATTTTATTGGGGTAACATCTTAGTGGATGACCTCGGACCTTAAACATCATAATTTGGTGACAAGGTCTGAGGTGAACATCACACTTGAATGACCTCAGACCTTAGACATCATTAATTTGGTGAATATTTTATGGGGGTAGCATCTTAGTTGATGACCTCGGACCTTAAACATCATAATTTGGTGACAAGGTCTGAGGTGAACATCACACTTGGATGTCCTAAGACCTTAGACATCATTAATTTGGTGACAAGGTCTGAGGTGAACATCACACTTGGATGACCTCAGACATTAGACATCATTAATTTGATGAAAAAATTAATGGTGGGGATAACATCGTAGTTGATGACCTCATACCTTATAACATCATAATTTGGTGACAAGGTCTGAGGTAAGACATCATACTCGGATGCCCTCCGACCTTAGATAATGTTATAAGGCTCATGAAGACACCATCATATTGAGACTTCAGGCCTTAACACAAACACATTATAGGATATAGAAAAGTATGAGGATGAAACATTCAGCAACTAAGAAAGAAAGCCCTCTTTAGAGGTTGACATAGCATGAAGTTAAGAGTTACAAGGGAAAAGGTAACATAATTCGTCATCATAAGTTACAGGTCAATGTTAAGAATTATAAGGGGTTCACAAAATGAATTTAAGTGTCTACAATCTCATGGTTAGTAGACATGGCCCCATCTCCCTGGACGAGGATGGTCACCTCCACCCTATCATCTTGAGGACCAACGTCTTCAATCCTGGTATCCTCTTAAGGAGGAGTCTCAGTAGGTGCGACACCTCCTTCCTCCTCGACCTCTTGTAAGGCCTGAGCGAACCGAGGATCGACGTAACCCAGACTAATAAAGTCAGAGGTTGCCAGGCTCCCTGACTCTTTCTCCTTTATTGTAGGCCATTTTCCAGTGGCCTTAACACCCCTTTTGAGGTATTTAAAGCCAAAGCTGAAGAATTCATCAGAGAGATTGTTGTCATCCAAAATCTTCTATGAGGCATCATCCAAGGAAGCCTTCACAGCGACATTGACCTTGTGTTGAAGAGAGTCCGCCTGAGTCTTCAGGGCATAGCTATGATCCTTCTTCAGCTTGTCCATGTCCTTTTCCAGCCGCTTAACGCTAGCCTCAAACTTTTCCAAGGAAGCCTTCAGACGCTCCACTTCAGCTTTCAGAGCAGCCTCGATCTTTTGGGCCTCTTTGCCCTTCTCAATCAGAGGAAGTTTCCTCAGAGTCCAGTAAAAAAATTGGTTCATAGTGAGGAGACCCTGAAGAACACATACAAAGATGTCACTTCAAGATTTGGTATAATTTAAATATAAGGTTACACTTGTTCCAATAAAAGCAAAAAGTCTTACTTGGATAGATCGATGAAGGGTGAAGTCGGCCAGTAGATGCCTATCTAAAGAACGACAGAAGCGTTTGTTAGAGTCGGTTATAACGTTGTCGATAGCGTCCAAGGCCTTTAGACTCTGGTCGATAAGACTGTCGCCAATCTTCAGTTACTCTAGATGGGCAACTAGCACATCCTCGAAAGAGATAGGGATAGAACGGTCCCCCTTTGAAGTTTTCTTCTTCTACCTCTGATCCTCAGAGGCAGGTTCAAGTAGATCTCCTCTTGTTGGAGGCCTCAGCCCTTAAAGTAGTTGGAGGGGGAGGAGATGCAGTTAGGCCTGCCTTTTTCACAGGCTTAGTAATGCTGGGGGCTGCCATCTCCCAAATGTCATCAGAAATTCCTTTTGGGCGCTTTGCATAGAAAGATCTGAGTTAAAAAATCAGAGACATAACCAATTCAAAGGTACAGCTTGTTGAATTGATAAAGTAACTTACGGATCTCGGTCATAGGACTCCCCCCAAGGCCAGTTTCAAAGAGATAGTAGGGGGATATCAAATGCTCGTACTTGACCAGCAGACCATGCTCCCCCTGATCCTGATGGTCTTTGACCTTCTAAAGGTTATTTTGGCTTAGCCCAGAGTCGGCCCTGGAAGCTATTGACATCTTTCCCCATCTCAGGGGTATTCTTGGCTCTAAGGATGAAGAGGGGGCACATGGACCAAACTCCCATAGCCCTGACATGAAGAAGTATCATGGTTTCCAATTATGGTTCGAAGTTTAGGTAACCTGCAACATCTTCTTATTGGACTTTCGAGCTAAAAAGTGGTAGTAACTCGGATGATTCCTGGCAGAGGAGGGGACGTAGCAACCTGTGAAGACATGGATGGGAAGGTATGAATGATGGACTTCCCTTCATAAGACTATAGGTCCAATTATCACCCTCCAAGCATTGGGTGATAATTAGGAAGGAGCCAAGTTAATGTAGGATAATATAACCCTAATGATTGTATGAATAGGAAGACGAAATCCTAACTTGAACATCTGCTCTTATAAGCAGATCTCACCATCTCGGCCGCCAAAGGCCCTCTCGTCACTCAGAGGTCTCCTAAGTTTTATGGATGGACTTATAAAATACAGATGCCTGAAGGTTAGAAGGTCAATTTCACTGACAGTGCTCTCTATCTCGGCCGCCTTCGAGGTGTCAACATTGCTTTTGCTACTGTCATCCTCATCCCGATCAACGTCGGCTTGAGTAGACGAGGGAGCACCACCAGGGAACCTCTAAGCATACTCAGCTCATGTGGGGGCCGATAGGGGAATATCGTCAAGGATTGGGGGAACAGCCACACGAGGTCCTATAATTTCGACATCAGATAAAGAATGCGAGGTGCTAGAACTCTTATGAGACGAGGCACGACTAGAAACCTCGGCTTGGTCAGGGCTTCGTCCATCCGAATGGAATAGTCCATGACCTCTTGGAAAGAATCCATAGACATAGGGCTTGAGGTTGACGACTCAGACTCAGACATCGAAACGGGTTCTACTGGGACCTATGCAAATGCAGATGGCTTAGGGTATATCACCTTCAAAGGGTTGGGAATATAGGCCTGAGAGGTAATGCCTCTGCCCTATGAGCTTCCTCTTGGGCTCGTTCTATTTGCCTAATTTTATCTAAGGTTTTCTCCCTAAGAGAGGGGAATTCATCTAAGAGTTGATAAAGGGGCCTGAGCATATGGGGACGACCCTACACTTATGGACTCAAGTTAAAAACAAACAGGATGAACACAATAGTTAAAGATCAAATATGGTTATTTGAAAAGAAAGTTAACCAAATAGAGTCAAATAGCTCACCGAATAACTCATAAACCTACTAAAAAACTCATAAACTCACCGAAAAACTCAAGCCGAGACCGAAAAATGCAACAAATAGAAAAATAAGGCTGAAAAATGGCAAAGAAGGGTTAATAGGCAGTACCTGATGAAATATGAAGTGAAGAGTGGGAAGATTGGCAAGGAAAAATCCACCAAACGCACCCTCGATCAAGCTCTAGAAGAGAGATGAAACAAAGAAGGTTCAGGAAGGAGAATGAAAGGAAATGAAGAAGAAAGATAGAGAAAAGGGTTAAAACTCTTGCAATCCACTTGCATGCATCCCAAGGCCCATCATTGCCTTAGGAGCCCAAAAGACCACAATCATTGCATTTGCCAAGCACACAACCTACTTCAGAAGCTGACACTTGTCAAGAAAATATTGGTACTTAACGAAATCCAACCTCGGACGCACACACCCCTTAGTCACCTGATCACATAGGTAACTAAGGGCTAGGGGTGATTGATATGCCCTATATGTATCCAACAACTCAGTGACACTAACCTCGGCCAGGGAGATGGTCGAGGGTAGAAGGGCCCTAGATTGGCAACCAACGCTCTCGCCCAAAGCAAGGTCGGTCATAGCCGACGTTACTAGTTGCCTCACAGTCAGACAACAGCTAAGGTCTTCGTGATCAATGGATATAGTTATCCATCAGGTCGGTCAGAACTGACATCACACCTACATCATACAACAACCTCGGCTGGGTGTAAGATGAGGAAGCAAAGACTACACAATCATCGTAATCAGCCTCGGTTGGGAATCAACCAACGTTCCTGCTACTCCACCATAACCTCGGCCCTAGCCGACATTACAACTTCACCTGCCTTACCTCGTCTTTCTTACTGATCCGAGATTATCGCGATAACCTCTGATTGGGTAGTTGCCCGATTTCACCAACCTCGTACTCTTCCAGGACGAGGTTGGTATTACCCGAAGACATCCGAGCTTTTACACGTTCGTGTATAACTTGGAACAAATCTGCCATAACCAAATTATTCCCTCCACGTGAGGGAATATTAAGGTCATCATTACTTAATTGAGATCAGCCAGGTGTCACTCTCATACTGGCTCGATACTCGTGCACATGCTCATTGTATGCTTGAGGGGCACATTACACCCCCAAGCACTATATATAGAGGTCATCCTGTACCTTGTAAAGGGATCCTAAATTATAACCCTAGTCGAAACTCTGTCAAATTATACAGTGGAGAGAGAAAAGGTTGAGAGATTGTATCCATGGCCATTAGTGCCCTATTTTGGTGACCCTATTCACTCATTTGCACAGTGGACGTAGGCCTAATTGGCTAAACCACTTATATATTGGTGTTCATCCTCCTCTCCTCATCTCAATCTCTTATATTTAACATATACTTGAGCTGCCATTATTATCACTAATTTGAGCTTACAAACACAATGTTATCACTGATTGTCCATGATTAATATTTGACCATGAAGCTCTTAAAGTTGCCCGATTCTTACGACGAGAAATTCAGTGCTCACCATTTCAAAACTCCACAAGTCGTGGATGACTTTTGCCAGAGATTCAGGCTTGAATCTGGACAAGTACATGATAACCACTGATCTAACATAATCAAACCATCACTGATAGGAAACAATTCATCCATACGAGTATCAATGTACGTTGGAATTTTTTATCGTTAATCGTATGGACGAATGGACGAATTATTTCCATACGCGGGGTAAACATATTCATTAACCATTTCTCATTGTTAGTATAGTTCCTTCCAAATCATAGTATTTTAGTCAGATAGGCATTGATATAAATGAAAATAAACTAGAACTCCAAGACTATTTGGTACCATGTATACTAAGGATGTCCGTAATTCAAGTGCCTTAATTGACATGTTAAAAATTTCACGAAATAAGGTAGAAGGTAACTTGTCAAAAAATATAATTTTCAAATAGCAAGGAAAAAACTTTAAAAATCAATGTTTAAATTTTTTAGTCCTTCAAAGAGGCAGTTATCATTACTGTAGATAGAACATTTATCTATGCTACAAAAAAAGTCATAAATATTATAATTAGAACTGGAATCTTCATTTTCTACAGTGATACTCAATAAGCATCTGGCATTCAAATTACCTTCATAGTGATCAAAGTATGATTTACTAGATCTATCAGCTGAGTACAATTTTATCCTCCCACATAAATCTCTATGGCATCCCACTGCCTTGTGTAGGTATACTTCATGCAATATCTTATCAAGCTCTTCTTGGTTGTATAGCTTTCGGAGAATACCCACGAGCTTCTCCTTAAATTGAGAGTCGCCATTTTTATTTCCTAAACACCCACAATCATCATCTCCCATCTTAATATTTGTAAGATAACATAATCAATAATATTAAAAAAAAAATCATATTTAGTGAAAAAAATGCATACAGTATCATAAAATACGAGTGCTGTAAAGTCCCTTCACCATAATGTGGAGCATTATCCATGACTAGTATTTTTGAATCAGAATCCTCATTATTGTCTTCTTTATATTTCAACCTCTTTCCAAAATTAATCGTAAGTACTATACAATCACCTTCAAGCTGGACAAATTTCAAGAATGGATGGTAGCATTCATCCATTACTATATCCTCTGTATCATGCTCGTCATGTGAAACAAGGATGTTTAAGCCAAAAGCTTACTCCTAAGGATAATCACATAACTGAGCCCGAACCTGAGCATGATACAAAGGATATAATAATAGATGCATGTAACCAGTCATTCTTGAAATCCGTCCAGCTTGAAGGTGATTCTATAGCATTTACAGTTAATTATGAAAAGTGCGTTAAAAATAAAGAAGACAATACTGAGGATTCTGATTCAAAAATACTGATCATGAATAACTCTCCACACTATGGTGAAGGGGGCCTACCGCACCCATATTTGATGATTCTATATGTATTTTTTTTCATTAAATATGATTTTATTTTTTTATTTTACTGATTATGCTATCTTACAAATATTAAGACAAAAGATGATGACTGTGGGTGCCTAGGAAATAAAGATGGTGACTCTCAATTTAAGGAGAAACTCATGGGTTTTCTTAGGAGGCCATATAACCAAGAAGATCTTGATAAGCTATTCCACTAAGTAGACCAACACAAGGAAGTGGGACGGCATAGAGGTTTACGTGGGAGGATAAAATTATACTCGACGATAGATCTATCAAATCATACCTTGATCACTACTAAGGTAATTTGAATTCCATATGCTTACTGAGTATCACTGTAGAATATGAAGTTTCCAGTTCCAATTATAATCTTTAGGATTTTTTTTGTAGCATAGATAAGTGTTTTGTCTATGGTAATGATAGCTATCCCTTTGGAGGTTAAAAAATTTAAATATTGATTTTTAAAGTTTTTCATTGCTATTTGCAAATTATATTTTTTTGACAGGTTACCTTCTGCCTAATTCCTTGAACGTATTAACATGTCTATTATGACACTTGAATTACTGACATCGTTGGTATACGTGGTACCAAATAGTCTTGGGAGTTCTAGTTTATTTGTGTTAATATCAAGACCTATTTGATTAAAAAAAATAAAAATTGGAAGAAACTATACTAACGATGAGAATTGGTTAACAAATTTTTTAACACCGTGTATGGAAATTATTCGTCCATACGAGTATCATTAAAAAATTCCAACATACATCGATACTCGTATGGACGAATTGCATAATTCCCCGACGAAGATCTTTGTGTTTTCGGGAAAGCAATGCCAAACTAACAGAGGGATTCGTTGGATAAATATGTGCCAGTCGTGAGACTTTCACTCTTTCAAGTAATTTGTTTGGTACTACCCTACGTAAAATACCAGAATAACCGATTGGATACTAGATATTTTTATGAGTAAAAAATTTGTCCATACGTCCATACGAGTATGTGTAAAAATTCTAAGATACATCGATACTCGTGTGGATGAATTTTTTCATATCAGTGATGCCTTTGATTATTTTGGAGCAGTGGTTGTCCTGTACTTGTTCAGGTACAAGCTTGAACCTCTCACAAAAGTCATCCACGACTTGTGGGATTTTGAAATGGTGGGCACTTAATTTCTCGTCGTAAGAGTCGAGAAAGTTTAAGAACTTCATCATCAGATATATATCATGGACAATCAGTCGAGAGGTGTACCAAGCCTCATCGGAAGTGGATTTATACCCCACCTAATATTCGAGATTATCCATCATAGGCATGGAGTTGGAAACCTTGGAAAGTGTCAAAGCTAGTGTTGTGTTTGTCTAAATTAGCATGGTGTGTGTGTGAAATACTACAAAATTTGAAAATAGGCACACTTAGGCTTGAAAACGTGCTACAGGGGGTTGGGCACCCACACGACATCGCAAGTGGCATGAACGCCTCGTGCGCAACGGTTTAAAGCTCAAGAGTTTTGCAAACATAACATTAATTGAATATAGATGAGGGGAAAATTGGGAAGCCTATGTGCTATGACAACCAACAATCAGACATTGGTCCCGTGCGAGGTGTTCGTGCCTCTCATGGGGCCATTTGTTTTTTTTTTGGGTTTTCGCCCTCTAACGACATGTTTTTAAGCCCAAGTCAAGATATTTTTGAATTATCGTCGTATTCTTAAATCGAGATTCTCCTGACCACGCGGCCAGTTCCTGTGAGTTACATTTGTCCCGTGCCAGGTGTTCGCACCTCTCACGGGGTCGTTGGGGGTGTTTTGGGATTTCTCCCTTTAATGACTTGTTTTTAAGCCTAAGTCTAGATATTTTAAAATGTTGTAATATTCTCAAGTTGGGGGTCCCATGATCATGTGGTTAGTTCCTGCGTGTTACATTGGTCCCATGTAAGTTATTCGTGCCTCTCACGGGAGTGTTTTGGGTTTTTCATCCTCTAATGGCATATTTTTAAGCTTAAGTAAAGATATTTTCAAATTATCATCAAATTCTCAAACCTGGGATCCCGTGACCATACGGTCAGTTCCTGCGAGGCACATTGGTCCCGTGCGAGGTGTTCGTGCCTCTCACGGGGCCATTTGGGTGGTGTTTTGGGTTTTTGTTCTCTAACAACATGTTTTTAAGTCTAAGTCTTGATATTTTTAAATTATCTATTCTCAACCCGGGGGTGCCGTGACCACTCGGTCAGTTTCTATAAGTTACATTGGTCCCGTACGAGGTGTTCGCGCCTCTCACGGGTCGTTTGGTGGGGTGTTTTGGGTTTGTGCCCTCTAACGACAAGTTTTTAGGCCTAAGTCTAGATATTTTTAAATTATCGTCATATTCTCAGACCGGGAGTCCCGTGACCACGATAACCAATAATTATCCAACATATTATCTAACAACCAAACCAATAATTATCCTCACTCCTTCTAATTATCCCATACTCCTTCCAACTTACTATCCAATAACAAGCCAACAACTAATAATTATCCAACATCCAAACCAAACAAAATCAATAATTATCCCATACTTATTCTATCATCTAAAAGATTTAAAAGATAATGTATATATATCTATTATATAGCTGCTTCAGTTAAAGTAAAGAGTACTTGGCTCCTACGATCCAAGAAAGCCATTAAATTGAGTCTTCTTAATGTGTTATTAGACCAAATTGATCCTGGAGCCCCCAACTTATTCTTTTATATGTACATTTGTTGATTAGTTTTTTTGATACAATATTCATAAAATGAAGCTAATTTAACTTCATTTTATGAAGACTGCTTCAATGAAAGTGATCAACAAATGTATATGTACAAGAATATGTGGAAATTGAGCTGGGTCAATTTGACCCAATCACAAACTCAAATGACTTTATTCTCTAACCGAGCATCTTGTGAAAGTAACTAAACATTCGCCTGAACATAATATATTATCGTAAGTTAACTTACATAAATCATATTAAACATTCGTAAAAGTAACTAAACATTCATACATCAAAGTAAAGTGCTAATATAATGTCAATATCATAATAGGATTGAAATAAGATTGACAGGGAGAAAATAATATTTTGATACTCAATCTTCCTCTAAATCACCTAAAAGATCCTTTAAATTAGGGTTTCCATCAAGAGTTGACTGGAACTATTTTGGAGCCTTTAATGCGTCTACTTGAGTAGTAATACCCTTTGGTGCATGCACAACAATAGACAAATTGCATCGTTTATGCACTCAATACACAAATCCTACGAATGGTCACAGACTTGGATTGTGACCATTGAAGGTGGGTCATGGATTTGGTTCGTGACCATTTAGGGCATGACCATTTAGGTGGTCACGACCTAAGTCCCTGACCAATTCCTTGGTCACAGCCCAGGATGGTCATAGCTCAAGTCCGTGACCCAACCATTTTGTGCCCATAAAACATGGTCACGGATCAAGTCGTGACCCAACCATTTTCTACCCACAAAACATAGTCACAGCCCAAGTCTGTGACCCAACCATTTGTTCCCACAAAACGTGGTCACGGACTTACGCCGTGACCATTTAATTTTTAAATAAAAAATTATAAACAATAGTCACAGTTTTAGACTATGACCATCTTGGTCACAGTTCAAGATGGTCACGGCCCAAATTCGTGACCCAATATTTTGTGCCCACAACAATGGTCACAGATTTGAGCCGTGACCATTTTTTATTTTAAAAATAAAATAGTCACGGTCTAAATCCATGACCACTTTTATTTAAAAAAAATAGTTACGGTCCAAATTCGAGACTATTTTTAATAATAATAAAAAAATATTCAACATTTTTTTCACGTTCCTGGGGATTTCATTTTTCCCCTGCGAGGTGGTTGTTCCTCTTACGAGGCCATTTTGCGGATGTTTTATGTTTTCAACCTTTGACGGCATGTTTTTATGCCTAAGTCTAACAGTTTATAAATTTTCATCATGTTCTCAAATCGGGAGTCCCATGGCTACGCAATAGATTCCTACTGGTTACATTGGTCCCGTGCGAGGTATCCATGCCTCTTATAGGGGTGTTTTGTGGCTATTTTACGTTTTCACCATTTGATGGCATGTTTTTAAGCCTAAGTCTAACATATTGCAAATTTTTATCGCGTTCTCAAATTGGGAGCCCCGTGACTACGCGATCGATTCCTACGAGTTACATTAGTCCCATGGAAGGTGTTCGTGCCACTAACGGGGCCGTTTTATTGTTGTTTTACATTTTCACCCTTTGACGGCATGTTTTTAAACATATTTCTAATAGTTTGCAAATTTTCATCGTGTTCTCATATGGGAGTCCCGTGACTATGCAATCGGTTCTTATAGGTTATATTGGTCCCATGCTAGGTGTTCATGCCTCTTACAGGGCCATTTTGTGGGTGTTTTATATTTCACCCTTTAACGACATGTTTTTAAGCCTAAGTCTAACAGTTTGCAAATTTTCATTGTGTTCTCAAACCAGGAGTCTTATGACTATGCGATCGATTTCTGCGGGTTACATTGATCCCGTACATGGTGTTCGTGCCTCTTATAGGGCCATTTTGTGGTTGTTTTATGTGTTCACCCTTTGACGGCATGTTTTTAAGCCTAAGTCTAATAGTTTACAGATTTTTGCCATGTTCTCAAACCGGGAATCCTGTGACTACGCGGTTGGTTCCTGCGGGTTACATTGGTCCCATGCAAGGTGTTCGTGCCTCTTACGAGGCCGTTTTGTATCTATTTTATGTTTTCACCCTTTGACGACATATTTTTAAGCCTAAGACTAATAGTTTGCAAATTTTCATCGTGTTCTCAAGTCGGGAGTCTCGTGACTACGTGATCGGTTCCTATGGGTTACATTGGTCCTATGCGAGGTGTTTGTGCCTCTTACGGGGTAGTTTTATGTTTTCACCCTTTAATGACATGTTTTTAAGCATAAATCTAACAGTTTGTAAATTTTTTTCATGTTCTCGAATTGAAAGTCTAGTGACTATGCGGTCGGTTCCTACGGGTTATATTGGTCCCGTGTGGGGTGTTCCTGCCTCTTACGGGGCCAGTTTGTGGCTATTTTATATCTTCACACTTTGATGGCATATTTTTAAGCCTAAGTCTAACAATTTATAATTTTTCATCGTGTTCTCAAACCGGGAGTCCCGTGACTATGCAGTCGGTTCCTTTGGTTTACATTGGTCCCGTGTGAGGTGTTCGTTCCTCTTACGGGGCTATTTTGTGGTTGTTTTACATTTTCACCCTTTGACGACACGTTTTTAAACCTAAGTCTAACAATTTGCAAATTTTCATCATGTTATGTTACGCATTGGTGTTCTGTTATGCGATCGGTTACCAAAAATTCTTCGGGAACTTAAGGTACATGGTTTTCACCATAGTATGCCCATTTGTAATAATATTAACAAATTCCCCACTTTATAAAATGTAACTCAATAGCTTCTAAGGATTTATATTTTTCATTCATACAATGGGTGCAGGGACATGGAATCTTCTCACTTTTAAGGTTCTTAAAAGCGTAGCTAATAAATTCTTGAACGCCTTTAACATAACTATTAGTTATTCGGTCAGTTTTCCCAATCCACTCCATCCACTCTTTCTATTGTGGAAAATTCATTTAATAATCTTCAAATTGCAATCCTGTGTTAACATGATAAAATAAATATCATGTTGCATAAATATCATTCTGCATAACTGTGTTAACAGGATAATCTTCAAATGAAGGGAATATTATTTGTAAATCAAAATAAATAACTAATATAATGTAATGACTTAAATACAAGAGCACACCAATCAACGATACTACACAACCACATAAACTCAATAAATTTGTCTAGTGATATTATTACAACATAAAAAATTATTACTACATCTTTATCAAATGACAGAGTGGACAAATGATAAAAGAGTTTAAATATTTTTTCAACCCATTCCCTTCTCCATGGCCGATGTGTACAGGAATATCTTCAAAACTACCGTATATTGTTTCAACTATGATCTGACACTCACCATCCTGTAAAGGCAGACTATGTACTAAAGTTCCTACTTAAGTGGAGATGAGCATGCACACCCCAACGATATTTTTACCGCTTTGGTCATTCATAAAGTATATCTAACCATAGTCACCGTGGGTTGTTGATGAAGATTAGATACCAGTGACATATTGAGGCTCTGAGAAGGGTAATGTTGGGGAACTGAAATCTGAGAGGGGAATGGAAAAGAAGGAAAATTTTGATGAGGTAAAGGGAAATCGAGAGAGGTGCTTTACCTCCTCAGCCCAGTGTTTGGACAGTTTAAAGCCCAATGTTTGGACAAGAAATTCTTATTTACAGAAGAAAGCTCATCTATGAGAGGTGCGATGTGTTTGAATTTTGTTTTTAGCATATGCAACCCTAAACCTCTCATTCTCCCTCTTTTGTCCTTATCCAAGGTCTATGCGAGGGCATCATTGTCAAGGTCGTCGAACGACCTTGAACTTGACTAACTACTCATAGACTCTATTGATTCTAAAGTCTTTGCCAAATGATAAGGGAATTTATTATCTTTGCCCTGTGTTGCATGAACGTACAAGTTGGTCCAATTCAATATCTTTCCTTCATCTGGGATGCCTTTTGTTTTTCTCGATCACTCGTTCTTTAAATCTTCATAAGATTTCGAGTCAAGTCAATGGACATCAATTTTTTGGCCATATTCTGCCTGTTTTTCTCCATTTGCACCATTTTCGAGTCCTTCATCTCGTTTTCCATAAAATCATTCCATTGACCGACTAGCATATCAAAGTTCGAAGGGACTTTGCCTTTGAGTGCCAAAATGTTGGAGCTCAATGCCCATTGGGGAAATTCTTCTGCCTAAGGTTTCTCCGATATGTTCGGTGTTGTTCAGTAACCCAAGAAAGAACCTTATTTTTTGAGTTTACGAAAAATGAAAATCGTTTGTTAAGTTTCTCGTAGATGTCATCATTAACAACTTGATCTATGATGTTCCAATCGTCATCTCCTCCCAATTCCATATTCATTTTTACCAAGGACAAACACTGAGCTTTAAACTGTTGAACGTGATTCTTATCCCCTGTGGGGTTATTTCCTATGGGATTTTTCTCAACTGACCCAACAGTTTCAGGTTCATTGTGCATGTCTATTGGATTAATGGGAGTACTTTTACTACTCTAACTCAGAGTAGCGGAGTGAAGCATTGGTGGAGTTGAGTATTGCTCACCAATTGGTGATGAGAATTCTCCTTGGTGTGGTGTCCTATCTTCGATTAGAGCGTTGTGTCCATTATCACCCGACATTATCTATAAAAATAGTTGTATACACCACATTATAGGATCCCCCTAACTATCTCCTTAGGTCCCTATCATCTCCCCAATTCACTAAAAAACTTAGGTCATATTCCGAGTAACGATTTAGAGGCCACCAAGTGCTCTCGAGCCCCGTTTTACACTAATTGAATTCATCATCGAAGAAAAATCTCAATGAATCTTTAAAGGTCTTTAAATCTCCTTTCCAGCAGTCCAACCCATGTGCGAATCGACATAGCGATTCGAACGAACATACCATTTTACTACCAAGAACCAATCTGGAGGCCATTCGGTGCTCCCGGACCCCAATTTAAACCCAATCAACTCCATTATTATAGAGAAATCTCAATGAATATTTGAAGGGAACTAAAAACCCATTCCAATGTCCATCCTATGTGTGAAACGACATAAAGATTCGGACGAACGATCCATTTTCTCTCAAAAATTGATCTAGAGGCCACCGGGCGCTCCTGAACTTTGTTTGACCAAAGTCAACTCTTCAGCTCAAATGAGACTGAATTAATCTTCTAAATGCATTGAATAACCTTTCCAATTCTCTACCCTAGGCATAAATCAGCCTTACGATACACACGAATGATCCGTTTTACTCCGAAGGGTCACCGGGTGCTTTTGGGCCCCGTTTGACCAAAATCAACTCTCTAACTTGAGCAAAGCTCTTTGGAATGTCAAAGTACCTCGCACAACATTTCCAACGGTCCACCCCATACGCGATTTGAGCTTATGATTTGGATGAATAATCCATCATCATCCGATGATCTTCTGTCCAAAGGATCGACGAGCGCTTTCGAGCCCTATTTGATCAAAAGTCCACTCTCGAACCCAGGAGAGGTCTAAAGGACTCTTAAAGGTCTATAAATTACCTTTCTAAGGGTATGGCCTGGGAAAAATTTGGAATTACGGATTGCATTCTACTATTATTTTTCTAGAAAATATGAGACGGCCAATTGGCAGGTCCATTCCCCTGCCTATCGGCAGTGTGTCTTGCGTTACCTATCTATTGGTAGGGAAAGGACTATGACGATCTGAAGTCCCCCTACTATATATATGTAGAGAATGAGATCACTTTGAAAGGTACCCCAAATCCATCAATATCAGCGATCTCAGCAAGTTTCTTCTGCAATGAGCGAAGTTTCCTTGTGTGAAATTCCTTTCCACCTTTCATTCCCATCACTCTCGTACCCAATTTAGCAAAAATCACCTTCTCTCTCATCCAACATTCATACCAAATTAGAAGGAAGCCCATCAAGGATCAAGGCCAAGCTTCAAGTCTCCAAAGAAGGTCCAAACATCCTTCTTTCTTTAAATTTCTTTATTTTCACATTAGTTATATAAATTCTTAATTTGATATATACTTTAGATCATACACATTAATATCTCATCCTTTATTAGTTATATTGCACATAATTTCTTTTCTATAAAAAATCCAAAAGAAAGAAAAAGAGGGTTACACCTATAAATTCTGACGGGATTATTCAACACGTTTTCTCAAAACTAAAAATATCATTTCTACACACACACACACATATAAACTCCCGTTTGAATCTATGGGATAAACCCCACCCTTGTGCCACATATGAACTACTGGACTTTGATGCCTTTATAGGCTACGTAGGCATCTCGGGGGAAAAACAGAGACTCGAGTCCTATTTTCACATTTTCATATTTTTCCTATTTTATCCATATATTATTCGTATACATCATACTTGTGATTCATATTTGCGTCTTATGTAACATATATTATCATTTCATCATAACGACCAATATCTCAATAAGCGAACATATCATATTTTCTAATTATTATTTTGGGAACATTCCTATGAATGACCTCACTCCATCCTTTCCATGATGCTAGTCGAGCGATTTCGATCTCCACCTATATATACATGCACACACACTTCACGAAGAAATTAAGGTAAATAGTAACACAATCCCATGAGAGACCGAAAGGGTTGGATGGGTGCCTAACACCTTCCCATAACTTATCCCCCGAACCTCTGATCTAATTGGTTTCATAAGTATCAATTTGTCTTTGATGTCTCTCTCTCGTGGCGACGACATGTTCTTTTGATTCTTTTGTGCAAAATAAGCTGGCGGACCTGTCTCTTTACATCACCCCCAAAACCGACGATGATCGAAGCACCCCATGATGTAGCAAGGGGCGTGAGATATATATTTCCACTCTTTTGCCTCCTAAAGAACCCCGAGGAATAGGGAGGAAGAATCTCGGGATGGCCAAAGTGGTGACTGTGCTGGGGATGGACTTAAGAGAGCTAAGATTCTATTTGCAAGGGTGTTATCATTTTCTACTTTTTTGGGTGGGCACCTACATGTATGTTCCCATTGTTCTCCTCTATTACTTCTTGTATATATGTACCTCATGTTTATTTCACCTCTCACTCACTATTCACTTCGCACACTTGTAAATAATCTCCATTTATACCTCACACTACTTACACTTTTATATAAGTTCACTTATATCCACATGCTTCACACACCACTTAGAATATCCATGCTTAGGTCTCACTAGCACACACCTCCACTTCTCACACTTGTATATATCCATGCTCACTCACTCTTATCGCACACCACTTGTATATGATCCATGCTTAGGTTCACTACCACACACTCACTTATAAATATTTACACATCACTCACTCTCACATATCCATGCTCAGTATAATCTCCGTGATAAATTTACTTTTCGTAATACTTGCATAGTGCTCATTATGCCAAATAAACTACTATCTCTCCATAATATACGAATCAAGAATCATGCTTTTTGCACACTACATCAGCAAGAGCATGGCTATTGACCACAAATTTTGTCCCGTACTTGGGGGTCGGTTTGTGATGGGCGCAGGTCCGACAGGTCGCAGTTCGTTTAAGCATTATGACTCTTAACTTCCATTGGCCAAGTACCTTCGATGTATATCGAACGGTTCCCCCGTATTGTACCGCTTGACCGAAGTCTTGATAGGAGGTATATAGCAGGGAACTCGTTTGTTTACGTTGAGAATATTGAATTTGATCTCACACATACTGTCCCCACGAGGTATATGATGAGGAAATTCATGTACACTGAGGTATATCAAATTGCTTATCCACACGTATTGATTGCCCTCAAAAGCAAGACGTATATCGTGGAAGTCATGCCAAAGGGGGGAACCTTTCCACTAACCCAACAACTGCATACCCTCATATAGGTGTCAAACCTAGGGCACTCATATTTAATTTGCTGGTTACTACCCAACACTCTACCAAAATGACGGATCGGAATGCCGCCCAAATTTTGTGCGATTTTATCTTTTTCCAAAATGGGAACTTGTCCATGAGCTTGGCGACAAGTCAAATCGTGTTTTACATAATTTTTACACCCAAGTTTTCCCAGGCTCGGGTCCCATTCGACATTTATTTTTACATTTAAGTAAACCCAATACAAGTGAAAACATAAACATAATAATAATTATGCTGAGACTCTTCTTTCGTTTCCCTTCCTTCTTTACCTAAAGTGTCAAAAGCATTTTTCTCCATTTTTTTTATCAAAATACCAAAACCATTTTCCTTCTTTTTATCGAAATACCAAAAATATTTCCCTCCTTTTATTCAAAACACCAAAAACCTTTTGTCTTCCCCTTTTCCTCTTTTCCAATAAAAGATTCTTCCATTTCTCTTTCAAAATAAATTCGAATAATTTTCCTTCTCGGGACGATTGCATACTCGTTGTCCTGGATCCCTATTGGCTTTGATCTTCTGTTGAACCTCCCCGAAGCTCCGTAAGTTCTCATGCTACTTCTTTAGAGTCCAGAATCCACCTTTACCAACTCTTCATGGAGAAAGTTGACCAAGTACCGAATGTGCAGCCTTATTTGATGACTGTTCTAGTCCAACTTACATCCAAGGTTAAAAACCTTCAAACCGAGGTTCATGAGATTCAGTGAAATTGGGTCCCTATTCTTGAGGATCCTAAGATCCTCTTCCCTCACGCTGAGTCTGCTCGCACCTGATCCTATTTGGGTCCCGAAAGAATATCAGCACACTCCACATGCCTCTCCTTCCAATGGGCCTCCACCAGCCCATCTCCCTATGCTGAATCTTGCCCAGTAAGGGGCTAACATGCCAGTACCTGCTGATTCAAAGGAAGAAGAGTTGAACAAGGTCAAGGAGGACCTTAAGCTATTGTCTAAGAAATTTGATCGGGTTCGAATTTCCAAAAACTACATGGATTACAACCATATGTCTCCCTACCCAAAATCAAGGCTATCAAAAAAGTTCAAGATGCCCAACATTGAAAAGTTTAGGGGTAGCGGGCCCCCAAATGTTCATCTCCAAAGTTACCACCAAGACATGACACTCTTAGGTGCCTCCAAGGAAATAATGGCCCAGATGTTCCAACAGACTTTGAAAGACAACACTCTTTGCTAGTTCCTATCCCTCAAGGAATCCAAAAGTTGTGGTTAGGAGGATGTTGCCCATGAATTCATATCGCAGTACAAATATAATGAGGCATTGGAGGTTATACACCATGATTCAAGAGGAACTCATGAGAAACTGTCAATAATTTCATAGCAAGGTGGAGGGAGAAGCGACCACCATGACCAACAGACTTTTCAAAAAGGAGCAAGTTTGTATTGTGAAGAAAAAATTCTTACCCTATGTCTGAGAGATGATGGGAGAACATTATTACCCACATTTTAAAGCCTTTTGGGAAGCATGAGTGGATATTGAAGAAATTCTTGCCAAGATAGAAGTTGTGCTAAAGAAAGTTTACATAAAGTTTACTCCAAGAAAATATAAGAAGCCTGTTATAGTCTCGACCATCAATAATATCTCACAGCCTGCTGCCACTTGGGTGCCAAAAAATCTTACCAACCCGGTCATAAAAGAATACAATGAGGTTAATGATCCCCTATCCAATGTCTACCAAGCCCTTTTGAGCCAAAATCTCATTAAGCCGTTAGATTATCTTCCATTACCAAACCCACTTCCCAAAAATTTCAAACCCGATGCCCATTGTGATTTCCATCAAAATTTTGGCCATACCACGGATCAGTGCTTCTATCTCCGGAATGTAATCCAATGTCTAATTGATAGGGGTTTTATCACCCCACCAAACAATCCTAAACCAAACACTACTCACAATCCACTTCTAAATCATGCAAATCATATCTTCCTAGAAAATGACCTAAAATTTGACCCATCTACCCAAATCGGACCCAGTAAATCGCCCATTATACCCGTATATTTTCCCAAATCTCTTAAAGTTTTTCCATATTTTCTCCTACACCCTACCTATTTTTCTGATCACATCTTGTCACTTACAATATCATACATTGTCATTCGTACTCGTTCCGAGGGAAAAGATATAGAGTTGTCAGCAATACAGAACCAGCTTCTAGAGTTCGGGCTAAGATTCCCTAAAAAATGACCATTGACTTTCAAAAGTTTAACACTTTGTTCATGGAAGCCTAAAAGTGGTCTCAGGAATCAGATTATTGGGTGTTACCCATTGACAAAAATAGTTTAGATGATCCAGTTCAGATTATGATGGGCTTATTCTGACAAACCAATGAGATTTATAGTATTTCCGGGTTACTCGATGCCTTAAATCTGTAAGGGCGGTTGGTCCCTTCACTTTTATATCTATATGAAGAAGACATTAAGGTTATAGAATGCATTGACTTCTCGTTGAATGATGACATAATTACGACTGGATTGGGAGATAAATTTGACAATTCCGATGAAGAGATAAGCCATGAAAAGTCTATCCCCGTGATCAGTGTATATGGAATGATATCATTTAAAGATCTTATAGGGGAGATTAATAAAGTGAATGAACAACTTGAGATGGATGAAAAAATAGGGTTTATGTTCTTCCTCTCTTTCGTGAACCATATGACAAGATCTGGGAGGCACTGCTAGAGTCCAAAACCTCAATCAGTAACGACGGATAAAAGAAAGGTTGTTGTCGAGAAACTCCCCATGCCAGAAATAACCATCAAGGAGCGTAAGATACTTGACTAGTTAAAGAAAACTCTAACCCATAGTCCCTCCTTCCACCACTCCAGAATAAGTCATGAACTTGGTCAAATCCTTTACCTATACTAGAATGCTCTCCTTTTATTAAGAAGAAATCTGAAAGTTTGGTCCTAATCATAAATATGCACTCAATGTATCCGTTAAAGTAACGGGGTAGACAGTCCCTCTCTCACTCGTCGACAATGGATCAACACTCAATGTTTTCCCGTTAAGAACCCTCAACTGCTTAGGTTAGAAAGTAAGCAACCTTGCTCCAACTTTCGTAGTGGTACATTTTTATGATAATACTCCTCGAGAGGTGATGGGATCCATAAAGCTTGCAATAGGGGTTGGCCCTATATATTCCGTTACTGAATTCCAAATCATCGACATATCGGCTTATTTCAACCTATTGCTCAATCAGCCGTGGCTTCACAACATTAATGGGGTATCTTCCTCTCGGTATCAAAAACTGAAGTTATTCACCAAAGGGTAGGTTATTACCATCTTGGGTGACGATGATAATACCGAGAATGCGAGAATAGTAATCGATACTAAAAATATAACATGGGAAAAATGACATGCTTCTGTTTGGTTTTCGACTCCAACCATTTCCACTCACATCACGGGATGATTCCAAAGATAGAGTTTGTCCAGAGCATAGCCCTCACATAAATGTAAATGTGATATAGATGTTAAACATATGCACTTTATGCCCGGACTGGGACTGGGACGATGACAATGGGGGATACTGGAACCCGTAGTACTGAACCTTTTCTCCATGTGGCCTGGATTATCAACCATCATCAGAGGAACTCAGAATGCTCTCCCAATCCCGGTTGAAGTGAAGGTTAGAAAGTACCAAAACTATTTCGAGGGACTCTTTGAATGGAAGATTCGTTAAAGAGGGTGAACATTTTACCTTGTGTGGCTTTCTCGAACCATGGTATGATCATGTGGACAAGAAAATAAAGCCAGTATTGGAGATCTTCTTCCAAGATAGTTATTCATGGGCTAAAGATTCCCAGTATCATGTGTAATCAATTATTGAGAAGACTACAGCTGTTATCGAGGATTCCAAGGGAAGTGATTCTGAGGACTCATTCAATCTGCAAACACCATGGCTAACATTTTTTATGATCCATTTAGGCACTACATCATCGAATCCATCCATCCTGATCAAGATTATTAATGCACTCCTCCTCAACTGGAATGCTATACCAGTTCCACCTGCTGAGATACAACCTAACCCGGATGTTTATCCTTGATATGCCCAAATATAACCTCATCTCAGGATGAGACCGCATCAATCCAAACATCCGAGCTTGTGTACCAGCTCATGGGTCACCTCCAATACTTATACAAGATAAGGTTGGCCTTGTATATGCAACCTCGGCCATTTAATAGGCTGAGACCCCAAGAAGGAGTCAGGGCAACAAAGGACATCTCTCGTCTGATCGCTCAACCGACACCAGGGTTGGACAACTTAGACAATCGCGACCTAAGCTCCTCAAATCGAGACATCAATTGCTAGTTTCATGAGTAAGGTCTACCATTCCATCAACAACCTCATGCTCGGCTGTGGACGAGACATATGGAGATGATACCATGAGTGGACGAGTAATAGAATGCACCCAGGTGATGTGTTCCATGTGAGCAATTTAGTTATAACCAAAATTATTCCCTTTATGTGAGGGGGAATTTCATCATCATTACATACTTGTGCATGGATAGCTGTCGCTACCCGAGTGGATGCCCTCACCTGTGAACACCTTCAACATTCTTGGGGGTGTGTATTACAACCCCCAGTCACTATATAAACCCATTATCTTCATTATAAAGGATGAATGATTCACAACCCTAGCAGAACTCTGTCAAAATACATAAAAGAGTGAGAAAAGCTTGAGCGTTGTGTTCACAGGCGATTAGTGCCCTTATTATAGTGAAAACAACCATTCACACTACATAGTGGATATAGGCTTCGGCTGAACCACTTATATTTTGGTGTTCTTCCTTATATCATCACCTCCATATCTGTCATACTCCATTATTATGTGGTGATTGAGCTTGAGCTATTCATACTTCTACAAGTTTTTTTCCTGGTTCCATCCTTAGTATCATCAAATTGGCACCGTTTGTGGGAATGAGTAGAATCATCTCTTCCTTTTTTTAGCTTGTCCTCACCGGAGTCTCTGGTGGTGAACCAGTCATGCCCTCCTGAGGAGCTGTTTCACCATTGAAAGAGATCATGTTGAGCTATAAGGCTTTTACACATGGCATCAGAATTACCACCACCACTAGTTGGTGGTCCTAGTTCTAGCTACACGCCACCTCAGTCAGAAATGGCTGAAGTAGAGGCAACGTTGAAGTCCTTGGTGGCTATCCAAAAGACAATGCAAGAGCAGTTGGTTGCTTTCATCCAAAATGTCATAGTTAGGCCAACTGCAGTACAACCAAAGGTGATTAGTCTGAAAGTCGTAGAGCACCATCAGGATGCTAGGGGACCACCTCAGGCACCACGCAAAGACCTACCACCTCTTCAGCGATGGAGGGGCATTGCTGACCCTAGGCATTTATGCCTGGGGAGGCAAATCCAACCCTGCTCGGAGGACCGCTACGATGATTATTAGGTTGAAGATGCTCAGAAAAATTGTTGGTATCCATACAAAGTATTCGGGAATATGGTGTTCCCCGTCTAAGAGAACTGAGGTAGGAGGCTGAGTCATAAAGCATAACCAAGGGGCTCTGACTTTGATCGATTGAGTAGAGGGTCGGCTTTCGAAAGGCTCAGTCCCATTGGAAATTTGAGAGAGAGATTGTCTAGGTCAAGGAGAAATGATGGCTCAAGAAGAGAGGAGGCAGAGGGACGGCTCCTATGTGGACGAGATGGGGGCCAACAAGAAGTAAATAGTCGACGTAGGTCAGCGGCAGGATAACCCTCAGTTAGGCTGATTGAGGTAGTAGGGGATAACATTGGTTATACCGACGTTGTTAAGGAGATCGAGAAGCCTTGGAATGAATCAATTCAAAGGATAGAAAACTATATTGGAAATATCCTTAAGAGCCATGACCCCTTGTAGAGAACATACTCAAAAGGTTCTCCTTTTGTAGCTAAGATAGTCAACTTTCAAACCCCTGACAAGTTCCTCCAAAGTATGGTGGGAGCACTAACCCTGTACACCATACAGAGATGTACCAGTCGTATGTAGGCATCTACTCCATCTCAAATGAGATGAAGTATCATGAATTCTCAAGCACTTTGACTAGGGCTGCCCATATATGGTTCACTTCTCTCTTAAAGAACTCCCTTGAAAATTTCAAGAAACTCGCAGAACGATTCATCCACAACTTCTACTTCGGGGTAAGACGCCAAAAGAAGACTACTCACCTACTGTACGCTAAGTAGGGGAAGAACGAGAGTCTTAGGGAGTACATTACGAGGTTTAATAAGGGTAAATTAGAAGTGGATGATTATGAGGAAAGTATTGCGATGACAGCGTTAATAGGAGGCCTGTAAAAAGGGAAATTTTTTTAAAAGCTCGCTGAAGACCCGCCAAAGTTTATGGCCGAACTATTAGCGGCGATCGGTAAGGTCATGAATGCCGAGGAAGCTATGGTAACTAAGTATGAGGATGAAAAGGGGACTAGATACGAGAGAAAGTTTCAGAAGAAGAATAAAGATGAAAAGAAGAGATCGATCGATGATAAGTTTGTCGGGTATACTCCTCTCACGGTCAGCTATGAGCACATTCTTAATGAGATCAATAATGATCGGTCCCTAAGATGTCCCAAAAAGCTGAAAGATCCCCCTTATAAAACGAATACGATATTATGGTGTGACTTCACCTAGATCACAGGCACTTAACAAAGAAGTGTTTTTCTTTGAAAGATAAGATTGAGAAGATGCTTAAGGCTGGGAAGCTGAGAAAGTATGTGAACAGCAATAACCAAAAAAGAGGACGAGATGACCCAAAAAAATGGAGGGCCGATAGGTGCAAAGAGGAGGCCCATGGTAAGAAAGATGATGCCTTAGACGACGATGATGAGGACGACCCAGATCTGCCACCAAAGGACGATGGTCTTAAAGGTTTCCTTCACATGATTTCATTCGATGTGAAGATGATTTATGTAGGCTTAGAAGGGGGTGGTTCATAGGTGGCCGATAGAAAGTCAAATGTTGTAGAAGTCAAAGCCCTTCCTAAGGTTAAGATGGTCAACTCGCCTGAAAGAGGCATCAAGTTCGAGAAAAGGAAGAAGGTGGATATGAACACTTTGGTTGTGGGTTTTTAAAGACTCAACTTCAAAGGTATCTTGGCCCCTCAAGATGACCCCTAGTGATTACGACCAGGGTCCATGGGTATGACGTACCGAGGATAGTGGTCGATGGTGAAAATTCAGACAATGTTATGTTCTGGCCATGCTTTAAAGGCTTGAGACTCAACAAGAAGAGGCTCATACCTTATCATCACCCTCTGATAGGGTTCAACGGTGAGAATGTGCATCCATTGGGAATATATAAAATGGACGTCAGAATGGGAGATATTTTTCCTAGGAGGCAGACAAAGAAGGTTAATTTCTTTATAATGGATGAAAGTGTGTACTCGGCGTATAACATCATCATTAGAAGAGTGCCCCTCAAAGAATTTGAGGCCGTACCCTCCACTGTACACCAATAGGTGAAATTATCCTCATGGGGTAGGGGAATTCAACGGTGATCAAGTGTTGGCACATGAATGTTACTTCAACTCGGTTGAAGACAGGGAAGCTCATAAAAAAGAAACATTCATGTGCCAACACTTGATCACCGTTGTCATGTTCCAACACTTGATCTAGTCGATAGGAAGAGAAGACGAGTATACTCAAGAAAGAAGTATGATGTTATCAGAGAGGAGGTTAAGAAGTTGGAGAAGGCCGACTTCATTCAGGAAGTCATCTATCCTGACTGGTTGGCAAATGCTGTCACCATCCCAAAGGCCAATGGCAAGTGGAGGATGTGTGTCGACTTCACGAATCTGAACAGAGCGTGCCCAAAAGATAATTTTCCTTTGCCCAGGATTGATCAATGGTAGATGTAATAACCGATCATGAATTGATGAGCTTCGTGGATGCCTACTCAGGCTATAATCAGATATTTATAGACCCGGTTGATGAAGAACAGACTGCCTTTGTCACTAATAAGGGGACCTATTGTTATAATGTCATGCCCTTTGGGTTGAAGAATGTCGGGGCAACATATTAAAGGCTGGTCAACAAAATGTTTGAAGACCAGATTAGAAAGACGATGGAAGTCTACATTGATGATATGCTGACTAACAACCTCAAGGCCGACACACATATGGCCTACCTTGAGTGCACCTTTAACACGATGGATAAGTACCGAATGAAGCTCAACCCAACCAAGTGTGTCTTTGGCATGGGAGAAGGCAAGTTTTTAGGGTTTATTTTGAATAAAAGAGGAATCGAAGGCAACCCTGAGAAGATCAAGGCCTTGTTGGAGATCCTACAATAATAAAGGATGTGCAGAGGCTCACCGAAAGAGTGTCATCGCTAAACAGGTTTGTCTCTAGAGCCATTGATAAATGTATTCCTTTATTCAAAATATTAAGAAAATCTTTTGAATGGAATGAAGAGTGTGATAGAGACTTTAGGGATTTGAAGTCCTACCTCGGCTCCTCACTCTTTGTAAAATATGACGACAGTGTGCGATACTGATTAATTTGCAAGTTTTTAATTAAACCTTATTTAATTAGAGTCTATTTTTAAACCAAATCAATTCATCCCCTAAACATGCAACTACGTGTGTGCATATGTCAACCCATAAAAAAATAAAGCATGCGACACAAATTTCAGTAAAAATCCCCGCAGGGAAAAACCTTTTATTTCTAGAACTTTGATAAGTTTACAAGACCATTGACTTACATACCATCTTGCTTTCTCCCATAAGAGTAACGCATGGTGCCTTTGACAAACCTTCAAAGCGTCGGCTAGAAATCAGTAGTGGTTCACACGCAGCTATACCACAAGGACACGCGGTCTTCACGATGTAGGTTATCCTCCCCACAAGAGTAACTTCATAGAGACTCCCTTCACAATAGCACGCAGATCTACGATTGTAGAGTTCTCTCCACAAAGTTAAAGTTTCAACAAACTTGAATCTAGGTTTCCAAAAAAATTCACTAAAAGATTGGGATGTTTTGTGAATTGAAAACAAAGGTTAAAGAACATAAAAGAAAAAGACAAAAATCATTTCTGCAGTAGCAATTTCATCTATTGAAAATATGCAGGCCTTCTTATGAAAAACGGAGTTTGAGACTCCTATTTATAAAAACTTAAGGCGGCACATCGTTCGAACGAGGTTGAATTTCGCTCGAACGAGATGTTATGTCGTTTGAACGATAATTGCAGGTCGCTCGAACGAAAAGCATAACACATGGAAAATGTCGTTTGAATGACCTATCAAACAATATTTCTCGCGTGCTTGTAGATAATTTCAATACGAACACGTGGCTGCCAATTTCATATTTTTCTGATTTTTTATGAATTAGTTATGATTTTTCTATGGTTGGGTGTCCGAGAACAAAATCTTTAGAAAAATATTTGATCAAAATATCCCAACACTTTAAGTGAAATGCTAAGGAATTAAAATACACCGTTACCAAATTTAACCTCGCGGAGGCTTGAATGTTGAAGATCTTGATATTCGAATTCGTCTTTGATGCTTGAATGTTCTTGAATGCTCTTCGACGGTGTAGCGGTATACAACATACTAAATTGATAACGAACTTATAAAATTATGTCCTTACTCTCTTACTATCAACATCAGTTCAAGGGGAGAGACTATATCTTTATTTAGCAGTATTCGAGTCGGCCATTAGTGCCGAAATTATAAGAGAAGAGGATGGAATCCAAAAACTAATGTATTTTAATAGTAAAGAACTCTGAGGGGCTGAGCAGAGGTACCCCAAGATGGAGAAGTTAGCCTATGCACTGATCCATGCGGTCTTCACAGACTCACCTCTCAAATAGGTAATTTACAAGCCTTAGAAGTCAGAAAGACTAATGGATTAGGCGATCGAATTGGGAGAGTTCGACATCATCTACCAACCAAGAATGACCATCAAAGGGCAAGCCCTGGAGGACTTTGTTACCCAGTTCACTTGGGACGAGGCCGATAATGAAGATACTGAGGCTACTTGTGAGCAAGAAAGTAATGAATTTCCTCCCCCGGCCCAAGCCGAGACTAGTTCAGAAAGAATCAAAGCATCTAAGAATGATGTGAAAAATATATTTTTAAGAATGGAACTCCGAAAGAGGGTAGTTTTTCACCAAATGGTACTGTGTGGAGCCTCTTTGTTGATGGGTCTTCATGTGAAAGTCGAAGTCGTGCAGGATTGATAGTGTCGGCCCCAGATGGAACTGATATTGACTACGCATTGAGGTTTAACTTCAAGGCTTCAAATAATGCATCTGAGTATGAGGCTCCCCTAGCAGGACTCTCCCTTTCCCGATCACTGAATGTTGGACAACTCTTGGTACATAGTGATTCCAGGTTGGTCGTCAACCAAATTTTAGGGGTGTATGAGGCTAAAGATGGAAGAATGGAAAGGTACCTAGGAAAGGTTAAGGCAGCATTGGAGCAGTTTTTTGAAGTAAAGTTGACGACGATACCCTTTTTGATAATGGCTGGGCCGACGCCCTTGCAAGGCGGGCCTCGGCTACAAGAAAGGAGATAAGAACGGTCCCAGTGGAAATCTTACACTGGACGACCATTAAAAATGAGGGCAGCGCTCCGGAGTTTTGTTTAAATTTGAACATGGGAACCTCCTGGATGGATCTGCTCATCAGGTACATAAAACATGGGTAGTTGCTAGAATCCAAGACTAAAAAAAAGGAAGTTGAGATATAAAGATGCCAGGTTCTCCATCATAGGAGACACTTCATATAAGAAAGGGTTTATGCTTCCTCTAATTAGATGTGTCCATCCATTTGAGGTAGCGTATATCCTGAAGGACGTGCATGAAGGATCTTGCTCCATTCACGTTGGGGGAAGATCTCTGGCTAAGAGGATTATTACCCAAGGTTATTAGTGGCTGACCTTGGCAAAGGATACTGCAGCATATGTCAAGAAGTGCGATAAGTTCTCGGGATTTGCTACCATTCCTCACCAACCTCATCAACCTCTGACCTCCATTACCTCTCATTGGCCATTTGTGGTGTGGGGAATTGATTTGGTAGGACTTTTTCTCAGAGCTATAAATAATTATCGTTATCTGATCGTGGCGATAGATTACTTTTCAAAGTGGGTGGAGGCCGAGTCGATGATTACAATTACAAAATAGAAGACCTTATAATTCATTTTAAAAAACATCATCTACAGGTACGACCTACCCAACACCCTGAATTATGATAATGGAACATAATTTAAGAACGTCTCCATAGAAAAATACTGCGAAAGGTTCGACATCAAGAAATTTTTCTCCTCTCCTAGCTGACCCCAAGCTAATGGGCAAACAGAAGTAATAAACATAATGATTCTTTATGGAATCAAGAAGAAGTTAGAGGATGCAAAGGGAAGATGGATTGAAGAAGTGTATGTTGTCCTGTGGGCCTACGGGACAATGGAGAGGACTCCTACCAGGGAGACCCGGTTTATGCTTACTTACGGCTCAGAGGCAGTCGTGCCAATGGAGTTAAGACTGCTTACTCATAGGGTTCAGGCCTACAACCCTGAAAATAACAGTGAAGAGAGGAAGCTAGATTTGTATCTTATAGAATAAAGAAGAGAAGATGCTAAGGTTAGGTAAGTTGCCTACCATTAAAGAACAACGAGGTTCTACAACAAAAGAGTTAAGACTCGACCACTAAAAGTAGGAGACCTAGTGTTGAAAAAGACATGGCAGAAGACTAATAAGCTCCATCCAAATTGGCACGACCCGTATAAATTGGTTGAAGGAGTGGCACCAAGGACATATCGATTGGAAAATGTTGAAGGAGAACCCTTTTCCATCTCATGGGATGCTGACCACCTCAGAAAGTATTACTAGTAAGATTTCAATTATGTTAGTTTTCTTTCAGTTTCATTGTACTACACATGTATGAAACCCAGATGAATGAAATTAAATGAAAATATCAACATTTTCTCTCATGTGTTGTCTATTTATTTGAATGATTGTTGTTTGTATGTGTCAACTTGCCTTAAGCTACAAAACATCATTCGTGGTGAAGTCGGTTTAAGTTGCTTTCAGTGACATGACTACCTAGATGGGATCAACCTCGTCAATGGGTTGTCAATAACATTGAAAGACACTCATTTTTAAACATCATTAGTTTGGTGGATTAAACCTATTGGTCGAAGATGATAGGGCATGGGCGAGACGATACTCATCCATACACTCCCAAAAATGACTAAAGAAGACTTATGCTATAAAACCATAATTTGGTGAATGAAAATTCAAAATCACTTAATTGTGGTTCATTTTTAAACATAATTAGTTTTGTGGATTAAATCTCTCAGCAAAGATGATAGTGCATGGATGATATGACACTCATCCATACACTCTCAAAAACGACGAGAGAGGACTTATCCTATAACACCATGACTTGGTGAATGCAAATTAAAAATCACTTAATTGTGGTTCTTTTTTAAACATCATTAGTTTGGTGGATTAAACCTCTCGGTCGAAGACAATAGTGCATGGATGAGACGACACTCATTCCTACACTTTCAAAAATGACGAAATAAGACTTATGCTATAACACCATAATTTGGTGAATGAAAATTGAAAATCACTTAATTGTGGTTCATTTTTAAACATCATTATTTGTGGGTTAAATCTCTCGGCCGAAGACTATAGTGCATGGACGAGACAACAGTCATCCATACACTCTCAAAAATGACGAAAGATGACTTATGCTATAACACCATGACTTGGTGAATGCAAATTAAAAATCACTTAATTGTGGTTATTTTTTTAACATCATTAGTTTGGTGGATTACAGATTATGGTTCATTAATCCATCGACCATAGACGAAAAAATTACAAATTGTAGTTTACACCAAGCAAGCATCAACAAAGTCAATGAAAGTAGGGACAAGACTTGAAAGTTCAAATTACATTAGCATGATAGAATTAACAAGATTATAACATTCTGTGAAAGGCCGAGAGTCACCTTACACAAAAATTTTACATCAAAAAAGAAGATAATATGGGATACACAAAGGCTTCATAAAGTCAGAGCAGCAGAATGCCATCACCACTGGCTAGGGAAAATCCGTCACCAACTACTTGAGTCTCCCCCTCAATTCCAACGTTTGTTATCTCGGCACCATAATCACCAAGACCTAGGTCGATCGTGTTCTCATATGTCCCTTTGACCTCAGGGAGATTAGTCGTTGTGACAGCAGTAGGGTCCTTAGCCTCGGCCAAGGCCGTCTGCAGACTCTCATCACTGAAGTTGAGATCTGAGAAGTCATTAGGGGAACGATCCCCAGTCTCAGTGTGCTTGAGGACATCCCATCAACCAAAAGTTTTGATGCCCCTCTCAAGATACTCAAAGTCAAGATCGACAAACTCTTCGGAGTCCTTGAAATTAGCTACAGCTTGTTCCCTAGCAGCCTTAACACCAACATCAATATCAGATTGCCTTTTCTCAGCCAAGGTCTTTAAGGTGTTGGCATGGATCGTAGTCAGATTTTTAATTTTGGTGTTGTCTTCTTACAAAGTCGAGTTGGCATTCTGTAGCTCAGCTCAAAGATTATTCTCCACTGTGACAGCATCTCTTCCCTTTTCAATCAAGGGCATCCTCTTGCTGATCCAATCTCCCATCCTATACAAGGAGACCATACCCTGCAAAATATGAGAAGACAAGTCAGTACGAGGTTCTATTAAAGATGAGGCACCACTTTAAAAATTCTTAAAAATATACCTGAACAACTTTGTGGATGGAAAACTCGATTAGTAACGCAATATTCATCGACTAAAGGAAGCGCTTATCAGCTTTAGACATAATACAACTGCTGGCATCAATGGACTATTGAGTATCTTTAGTTGTGATAGCCTGGAAGCAAGCACTTCTTCAGATGAGATGGTAATGGCTTGGTCCTAGCGACCATGCTTCGAAGGACGAGTTATGGTAGTATCATCAACTCGAGTACTCTTCTTCATCCCAACTTCATCAACTCGGCTAGGGCCGCCTGCGAATGACTTTTTAGTTATTGGAGGAGCAGGGGTTCACTCCGCTGCCCATGCTTACCTGTGAACTTGCTTAAGTTTGGAGCCACTATTTCGCAAAGTGTGCCAAAAATTTCTTCCGGACCACATACAAATGATAGAGCTGAGAAGTTAGTCCCAAATATCTGAGAAATACGAAACTTCACTTGGTAAAGTTTACTAATTACATAACTCCTCAAAGGGTCCAATATCTAGACCTGTCTGAGCTAGGTAGTACGGAGTCATCAGATGCTCAAACTTGGCCAGATGACATTTCTCACCCTGTTCCCGGATCTTATTGACCTTCTCATAAGCCTCAGGGTTCAAACCTAGGTCTAATTTGGTCGACGCTGGTACTTTGCCCCACTTTAGAGGGGTCCTAGGTCATAGGTCCCACAAGCTTGGGTGTGGCCAAACTCTCATGCCCCAGAAATAAAAAATTAGTGAGGCTTCCAGTTATGGTTGAAGGTTTGGGTAACCAACAAAAGTTTCTTCTTGGATTTCCTGGCTACGAGGTGGTAGTAGCCAGGTTGGGTCTTTGGAGACGATGGTGTATAACAGGCAGATAAAAGATTTTGTGGAATGTTAGTATGGTGAACTATCCTCCAAAGTATGATGGAGCCAAGGATGGCCCTCAAAGCATTCGAAGAAATATAAGAGGGTGCAAGCCTGAGATGAGCAAAAATGGCACGGATTGTAGGATGAATGGGAAGCCGAATGAACCCACCATGTCCAAATGAACCCACACTTGAGGTTCACACTCTCGTCATATCCAAAAATATGCCCAAGCTTTGACCTTATGCCCCAATTGCTTATGTCTCTGACATGCCCATATCTTTTAGGTTAGCTCCGGCTACGAGTGTTCACCATTTTCCCAAGATAGAATCTGTGATAGTTCCTAACTATTCGGATTTGAATCCTATTCCACCATGCATGGCTCCTTTTGATCCTGATATTTCTAGTTATTCCTCTATCTTAGATCTTGGTGCCTCGTCTTACCCACCCACCACATTCCCTGATACTACTCTTATGGAGAATTTGATCACTCACTCGTTTATTTCCACACTTCCTCATGCGAGTTCCCTTGTGGATCACTTCAAGCCTCATGAGGAGCGCGTGTCTCCCATTCTTGAGTTGGATCATCTTCCTCCACCATTTATCCCACCCGATCCACCATTTATCCCACCCGAACGACCCATTATATCTTCTACCCCACCCCCTGGTTTGGATCTTGATTTTACACAGTTCATGTTTCCATCGACATTTTTAGATCCTCACCTGAAACCATCCTCCACCATCATTCGAGAGTATTTGTGGTGATACTCTCCACTTCCATGACATCGAGCTTGTTACTCCTTTCACACCACTTCCTTATGGTGTTGATTTTTCTTCTCAACAGCTCCTTGGCGTGTCACGGCGTGACCATTATCATCGCCCATTCATAGAATGGTCGTGTGATTTTTATGAGGCCCAACCCATTCCACTTTCCAAACCATTCTGCCTCCTGATACAATTAGAGCACCATGCTTATAGGGCCCTTTTTGCCCTCACCTTTAAGCTCAATAAGGCCCGTGATCGATGCTTAACCACCCATGCCTTTTTCACCCTTACCTTGATCCACACCCACCATGGTCCACCGATGCTTTGCATCACATGATGAACTTTGCGATACAAGTGCATTGACAACTTTAGCCTCTATCCAACAAGACTGAAGCTTAAGTCTTGTTTGGGGGTGATTCTCATCACCCAATTTTTCTTCCACCTAGTGCTTTCATAGTTCTTATCCTTAGGGTGAGAACCATTCGGTCTGGCTGAAGACATTAACTTAGCGCTAGCGGGAGGCAGTTCGCGTTTCTTGTACTAGTCTCATCCTGTTTGGGGGTGGTGTTTCACATCACCTAATGCTTTATCCTCCTTATAGACTTGTACACCTTTTTTTTCTCTTATCACTTATTCAGGTTTATTATTGGCGATATTTGTCCACTTCATTAGAGGTCCATTCTGGTACTCTCTTTCCACCTTATGCTCTCAATTTAAAAAAAAAATCATTTTGTTTAACATCGAGGACGATGTTCCTTTTTGTTTGGGTGTGAGGAATCTTATCAAAATTATACCTCTTTTAAAATTTTTTGATTTTTAAACCTGATTTTTAAATTTCGTGCAGTTTCTTTCATCTCACTCATTGATGTGAATTTTCAATCATCCATCTTTCAAAGTATAGGAATCAAGCTAGAGAATATTTTTTCTAATAGCTTATGTAATACGTAGCAAGGCATTTTGCACCATGAATTTCTAGACTCAACAAAATTTACGCACTTATCACGTCAATATGGTTAGAGTTGAGGAGTACTCCAATTCCCTAGAGAACCTTAAGGATCACTAGTAGATACTTTAGCTTGTGAGATTTGTGCCTTTCACCTTTTAGAGTGTTTTACGCAATCTCCGAGTCACAAGTTGATTCAACTTCATTTGGGTCCGCACTTAATTGTTGCATGATCTCATTATTCTTCATTTTTGGTTTGATAACTGAGAATGACATCTTTTTCGAGTTGTAAGAAACGCGTGTCTTGAAATTTGTCTTGATCACCACACTTTCATCCATACAATCACCACTTTTCCATATCACATTTCCATTCACTCACCCATTACCTTTCCATATTCTCCCCATCCATATACATTCCCCACTCATTTCATATATCACTCATCATTTTGAAAAAAAGAGTGTTGTTCAAAATGTTAAATGTCTTCAATATTGGTTTGAAAAGAGAGAGAAAAACAAACAAACAAAAAAAGAAAAAAAAAAGAAAAAAGAAAAACATAAATAATAGAAAAAATAGGAAAGAAAAACCGAAAAAAAAGAGAGAAAAGAAAAGAAAAAGAGAGTTGTAGTTAATTTTTATGTAATAAAGACATTTGTGCCTAAAGTGTATACACTCTTCTTTCGCATCCATCTTTTACCCATCGCATATCCATCACTCATCATTCATCCATCCATCATCGTCCGACCTCATCCCACATATCCCATCTCATTTCCCATCACCCATTATCATCCATATTTTCCATAGGTGTTCGGACAAATGAAAGTCAACGTGGTGAATAACTCGACGTTCTCACTATAGTGATTAGCATTCCTTTCATGAGATCACTTTTATTTCTTATTGTTCGTTCTTTCTTATGTGTGTGTGAGACGTTTGAACTTGCTTACATTTACTCACCTCCTCACACACAAGAGCGATACATTTACCTAAATCTCGAGAGTTCGTTTGAGAGAGATACATTAGTGAGATTTGAAGTTGAAGCGTTGATTCCGATAAGGCAATCTAGGAATTACTCTTGTGATACTCGACCCATTTTGACTGATTCACACTACACACGTTGAGTTTTAGGAAGGATGTGCCTTAAGTATTTACTTAGCTAAACTTTTTACACATTCTAGCTTGTATTTCTGAAATCATTTCTCTCATGATGGATTGTGCGATTATTCTACGTCTAATAAGAGATTGACTGCCTTTCAATAAATTTTTGCAAATAAGAATTTTTGGGTATATTCCCTGCAAACCCTCACGAGACACAACTCGTCATGCAGGGCAACCTACAGGTTTAAAGGATTGTTGCACATGCTAAGTGCAATTGCAAGTGCCTGCGAAAGTGGTACACTTTTGGTTTCTTATCTTTCTCTTTCTCTCTATCTTATTTCTCGAGGACTAGTAACGCTATGTTTGGGGTGGTGTGGTAAGCACCCAAAACTGTACAATTTATACCCCGAATAGACATACTTTAGTTGCTAATTCTCGGCAATATGGGTCTTATGTGCTTAAATATTTGTCATGCAGGCTTAACTGCAGTTGCGGTGTCAAAAGCTACATTTCGAGGCCAATTGCAGTTAGAATGGAGCTAATTCCCTCTTCCTTACCCTAACCCGAGCCTAAACCTAGCCCAAACTTACCCCAAGTCTGTGTGTGTTTTATTTGTGTCTTTTTATTATTTTTTAGATCTTTAGTTTGAGTCATTTTTATTTTTAGGATTTATTTAGTATTTTCTAGGTTTTATTTTCTATTTTTCTATTTTATTTTTTATTAGTATAATTTTATTTTATTTTGATTTTTATTAGTTTTTAATTTTATTAGGATTAGTTTTAGGAGTTTATTTTTAGTTTATTAGATTTTATATTTTTTTTCCAGACTTTAGTTTTGATTTCTTTTGTTTTATTTTAGTTTTTATATAAGCTTAGGATTTTATTTTTTAGTTTTAATATTTTTATTTTTATTGTTTTTAGTTTGTTTTATTTTTAAGTTAGATTTTATTTTTTTATTTTTAGTTTTATTAATTTTAGTTGAGTCTTTTTATTATTTTAGTTGGGTACAAATTAAACACACAAACATCCTACACACACACACACAACACCTAACTCACCCACACCCCTACTTTCCTACACCCTCGCCCTCACACACTTACCATACACTACACCACACACAAAACCAATTCCCCCCTTTTACTGTTCATCATCATCAACCTCTCTCCTCTCTCATACCCCATTAACATCCACAACCCAGCACCATCCTCATCCTCCCACCATCCCTCCACTGAACCTCACCCTCTCGTCGGCAGCTCCCTCCCCGTCGCCGCCGACCCCAGACCTCTTCCCGGCGGTACTCTTCCCAACTTCTCCGGCGATGCCCACCTTCGATCTTACCCCTGCCCGTGGAAACCAACACCTCAATAACTCGCCACCTGCACCCACGACCATAGCCCCCACCTCGATCTCCACTCTGGCAGCGCTGACCCGGCGCGGCCTGCCTAGTCCGGCGCTACACCACCTCTCCGAAGCCACTCCGACGAACCCGAAACCACCCCAAGGCCGGCGATCCACCAGCCCGCCAACTGTCCAAACCCATTTTCCAAATCTTCAACCCAAAACCCACTCCCCATTCAAACCCATGAGACTAAGACTTACCCAATTTCTCCAAAGCCAAATCCGTCACCTGCCAATTTCTAAGCCAAAAACCAAAGCCAAATTCCAAAATAAAACTAAAGACCGACTTGTCCAAAAGTCAACCAACCCACATGTATTTTAACCAACCCATTTACCCCTTTTCCAAAATTACCCCCAACTAAGATCTTTCACACCTTTTACCCAAAACACCCCCATTAACCATATCAGAATTTTTATTCCCTCACCCCTCATTCACATGACCTCACACCATATCCACATGCACCCCTAGCCATATACCCAATATATCCCTTTGCTCCATGTGCCTACTATATAAGAAGGCCATGCTCATTCAAAGGAGAAGAATTAAGCTTGGTAGAGAGAATTGTAGAGAGAGAAATTTTAGTTTAGAAATAAATTAGGAAAAATTTCATTTTGTAAATAGTTTTTATTTTTCTTTTTTGAGATTATTGAGTGATAAATGTGTGCGGATTAATTTGAGTGAAATTTTTATGTAATATTGTTTGAATCACTCAAGTTGATGGATTATGAATTTCAACTCATGGATTGAAGATCAATTAAGCATCAAGAGATTGGGGTTTGATTGTTCTTTTCTCTTCTCATTTATTTTATGCCTTTGACAATTAATTTGTCATATTTCATACCATGTTAGGCTAAATCCCATTTCAAGGGGTGGGGTAAAACCCTTATTTGATGTTATTTTATTTTAATTAGTTTAATTACTTGAAAAGTCCCTTTGAATGTTAATTTTAATCCCTCACCCTTAAATTTACGCCTCGAGAGAGGGTAAATGATTTTCGCGAGAAAATCAAAATTCTAGTTATAATACCCATTTTAGATTCGAACTAGAGATAGGGGTTTCTTAAGTGGGGTATTATAACTTGAATTTCAACTTTAAAATTATTTTCTAAGATTTACATGAATTTTAAACGATCGATCCTGGCGGGTGATTAATTAAAAGGAGTGTAGATCTATTTTTCTAGAGTTGTGGGGTGTTAAACTTAATTTTCTAAAAGGTTACTACTAAAATTACATTTGCAACGAGAGTTGACTTGTAATTTTGATATTAATTTAGGAGACTTCAATTAATTAAATTAATTAATTAGAATAACTAAAATTTGTGGTGTAATCCCATTCCTTGATTGTTCTCACAATTATTTACCTCATTTTATCTCTTATTTTAGTGTTAGACTTTATTTTCCATTTTAGTAATTTTCTAGTTAGTTGTTATCATATCACATTTAGTTTAGTTTAGTTTAAATCATTACCTCACCCAAGTGTTTTAATATTTGAAAAAGCTAAAAAAAATAGAAAAAGCAAAAGCCCAAAAATAAAATAAAAAGTGAATTACAATTGAATTTGTCTCTAGCTTACACCCTTGAAAGTGGATTCATACCCTTACTTACCTCTACACTTGAGATTGTTATATTTTGTAGGTAATTGAGGTTTTGACTAACTTGGCTTTCAACAACGACATAAAAAAAAGCAAGTTATCACCGAGCTTAAACTTTTGCTCATAAACACAAATTTTTCCTTCCCGACAGTGAAACGCTCTCTCATCCTTATCAAGTTTTCTACTGGAAATAGAGGAATCTATCCCATATAAGTTACTCTAGACCAAGAGGTCGGCCTCAGACACTGTACTCTCATACTTCTCAGTCACTGATGTATCGACCTCAGTCTCCTCACCACTACTTTCTTGATACTCAGCCTGAGGATCATTCTAAGTTTATGTATTCCCAGGGTAACCACTGGGGAACCTTTTTGCAAACTTGACCCCCAGTTGCAGTTGTTAACGGAATTGCATCCACAGGGGGTGGAATTGCCACATTAGGCTCAAGAATGTGAACAGATTCAGATTGATTTGAAGCCCCAAATCTCTGAGATGAAGGGACACGAGAAGTGGCCTCGTCAACATCAGACCCCTCGGAATGGGATTCAGAATAATTCATGGCCTCCTCAAATGAATCAACATTCTAGGACACCTCAGATGTTGAAATAAAGTCGGCCGAAGATGAGGTCGACATAAACATGGGATCACTTGGTTCGATAACTGGGGGATCGCAGGGCTCAGAGACTTGAGGGTAGACGACAGCCAATGAGGGAGGATAAATAGGATGAAGGGGTAACTCCTCGACCTTACGCCTCTCTACCTCTTAAGACTCTATCCTCCTAATATGTTCGAAGCACTTATCTCTGATCCTAGGAAATTCCTCGTCTAACTTATTAAGATGTCTTAACATTAAAGACTGAGGTTTGACTTGAGTAAAAAACTTAGAAAAATGGGCAAATAGTTTACAATATTGACCAACGTTGACTGAAGATCAAACAAGGAGTTGAAAGGCTTTGTCTTTCAATAACTTCAAGAATAGTTTGAAGCTCACCAGAGAAGATGACCGTAGTTAACTGAAAATATTTGGAAAAATGAGAAAAAATCTAAAAATCTATCAAGCCACTATCTTCCACCTAGGACGTCCTAAAAAGGGGTTGAACTCCTCCATGAAAATACCCTCAAGCTCACCCAAAAATGAAAATTTCACCAGATATGGAAAAGGTAGCAAGACATAACCGATTTTAAATGAAAAAAAGGACTGAAATGAGAAAGGGAGGAAGGATACCTGGAAGAGTTGAACGCCGAAAAAAAGATAATGAAGGAGCAACTCGCAGGAAGTGCAGTAGTTAGAGAGAGAGAGCAAACGGGAGCTCTTGGAGAAGATAAAAAGGAATGATAAAAGTTTGGGGTTTAAATATTAGGGAAATAATTAGGCTAAATTCCCAAAATAAGTCATCATTTGAAGGCACAAAGCCTAATGCATTTAGTCATCACACCAGACTTGGGTAAAAACTCAACCAAAACTACGACATGTGTCACCCTCTTATAATATCAAGATGTATCCAGCCGATGCATTAGAAGACATCTCATCAAGGGGCCATGATGATTCATATCCCCCAGTCACCTCTTCACATGGGTAACTGAGGGCTGGGGGTGATTGATATGCCCAAATATAACCTCATCTCAAGACGAGACCGCATTACTCCAAACATCCGAGCTTGTGAACCAGCTCATGGGTCACCTCCAAGACTCATCCAAGACAAGGTCAACTTCGTATATGCAACCTCGTCCATTTAATAGGCCGAGAACCCAATAAGGAGTCAAAGAAACAAAGGACATATCCCATCCTATCGTCCAACAGACACAACGGTTGGCTAACTTAGACAACCTCGATTTGAGCTCCTCAGTCCTAGACCACACTTTCTAGTTTCACGAGTAAGGTCAACCGCTCCATCAATAACCTCATACTCAATTGTGGTCGAGACATCTGGAGACGATACCACGAGTGGACGAGCAATAGAATGTACCCAGGTGACATGTTCCACGTGATCCATTCTGTTATAACCAAAATTATTCTCCTCACATGAGAGGGGATTTCATCATCATTACATACTTATGCATGGACAACTGTCACTACCCGAGTGGATTCCCTCACCTGTGCACACCTTCAACATGCTTAGGGGTGTGTATTACACCCCCCGGGAACTTTATAAACCCATCATCTTCTTCATTATAAAGGATGAATGATTCACAACCCTAGCAGAATGATGTCAAAATACACAGAAGAGAGAGAAAAGCTTGGGCGTTGTATTTACAGGCCATTAGTGCCCTTATTATTTTGAAAACCACCATTCACACTTCACAGTGGACGTAGGATCCGATCGAACCACTTATATTTGGTGTTCTTCCTATATCCTCACCTCCATCGCTTATTTTCATATATGTTATACTCCATTGTTGTGCTTTGATTGAGCTTAATTTGTTCATACTTTTACAAGTTTGTTTGCTGGTTCCATCGTTGTTATCATCAATCCTATTTCTTTTTTTTTTATCATTCCTCCTTGTTCTGATCACAATGTAATCGAGACCTCCTTCGACGAGGTACTCAGTGCTGTTTTCCCGAGAATGAAATAAATAAAGATTTTGAGTATCTTGTTGTGACTTACATTAATTGTCTTTATTCTATTCAAACTCTTGATGATGATAATTTTGTAAATGAACAATTCTTAACTGATTTTAATAAGGTTAATAACAAACAACATAATCAGGTTCAAATGAATGAAGATGAAACCGTTGTTATCAATCTCGGTTCCGGTAGCCAATTGTACGAGATTAGGATAAGGTCCACCCTTGAAAAGAATGAGCGCGTGTAACTCGAAGAATTATTGAAGGAATTTATGGATGTGTTCGCATGGTCCTACGATGACATGCCCGGTATCGATCACAAGATCTCCCAACACAAGATTCCTAATCTCCTAGAATGTAAATCGATTAAACAAAAACTGCAAAAGCTCCTCATCAATGGTCGCTCAAGGTTAAAGAAGAGGCGATCATACAGTTAAATGTAGGCTTCATTCGAGTGATTAAATATGCCACCTGGTTAGCCAATATTGTACCCATGCTAAAATTAGGAGGAAAATTCCCCATTTGCATTGATTATCGATATTTGAATAAAGCCTCTCCGAAAGATGATTACTCACTGACCAATATCGACATTATTATGGACAACACAACCAGTCACACTCTCAAATTGTTCGTCGATAGGTTTGCTAGATATAATTAGGTGAAGATTTCACTTCCTACGCTGGAGATGGCTTAATTCAAATAATTTTCCTATCTCTAGCACTTTCCCTCGTGGGAATTATACAACATGACCTCTCCCTGGACATTCTCCACATGGGGCATCGATATCATAGAGAAAGTCACACCCAAAGCCTCCAATGGGAATGAGTTCATCTTAGTTTCCCTTGATTACTTCACCAAATGGGTGGAGCCAAGTCATACGCAGTGTAGAATGCTAAAAAGGTAGCCAAGTTCGTCTGAAAGAACATCATCTGCCGATACGAGGTCCCATATGAGCTAGTGTCAGATAATGGATTACATTTCGTGGCAGAAGTCACAGAATTAATCAACGAGTATGGGACTCAGAGAAACAGATCTTCTCCCTACCGACCTTAAACCAACGGTGTAGTTGAAGCCACCAATAATAACCTTAAAGAAATCATCAGCAAGATGACCGAGAGTTGTCGAGATTGGACCGATCGGATCCCTTACGACCTCTGGGGCTACCACACTTCAGTTCGATCATCTACTGGGGATACCCCTTAATCTTTGGTATACGATATGGAAGCAGTCCTACCCATTGAACTAGAAATACCTTCACTAGACATCATGCTTGAAAGAAAAGTCAACGAAGAAGACTGGCAACAGAGTCATTTCAATGAGGTATTGCTCTTGTACGAAAGAAAGCTAGAGGCTCTATATCATATACAAGGGTACCATCGCTGGATGACGCGATCATTCAATAGGAGTGTCAAGGACCGTGGTGTCCAAGAAGGGGATCTATCCCTCAAAGAAATCATAGAACCCGTTTGGGTCACCAGAGGGAAATTCAAGCCAAACTGAAATGCCCCTACATCATGAAGAAAATCATGTCCGGTGGTGCCGTTATGCTTATCGACATTTATGGAGAAAAGATGTCCCATCCAGTCAACCTGGACCATCTCAAAAAATTATACCCCTAGTCCAATATTCTCTATGACTCCTCTCATCCCCCTTCTATTCTAAAAATATCTACTCAGATCTACGTAGAGCCCGATCCTCTAAAAAACCTTTTACTTTCAAAAATGAAACTCAAATTTTTTTTAAAACCCCAAGAGGTACGTAGGCATCTCATTCTCTTTACATGGGAGCAGTCCCCTTCTTTTTCACAAAATGCTATTCTTTTCTTACCTCTGAGAACGATGATTCATTTTATCATTAACATGAATAAAAGGATTATGTATGCCTTAGCGATTAGTAGAGATAATTCAAATGTAAAACTCATAAAGAGGCACAATAATATAATTAAAATCCTTTTTTATTCCATTATGGGAATTTTTTCCAAGATTGCATGAAATATCAGCATAGGGAGTCAAACAACTACCCCCGCTAACCTAACTATCCTAAAAATAAAGCTAACAAGACCTTCTAAAATTTATTCCTGTAAATAACCAAACATTTAAAGCTTCAAAAATAAACACCATCTTCACAAAAGCCCCTACCCCCAGCTACTAGAAGATCCAGCCCCATCATCATCTTGAGGTCCCCAAATTTCTCCGGCCTGGATAGTATGCCGAAGGAGCTCCACGGAACGGTAATCTCGGATTAGATTAGAAGAAACCACTATGCCCCTTCCGTAGTGTCAAACGTGGCAAACCATCTTTGCCTGGTCTCCTCTTCCAAGATCTTAGCCACTATCTTCTTCCACAACCATTTCATATAGTCTTCACACATATGACAAACCCTACCAACAGATTGGGAAGGACGGGTTGACGATCGGTGACTCTCCCATAAATATCCCGACTGTATGCGCATGCCATCCATCAAATCCTCTACACGAAAGAAGTATAAGGAACGGGAATGAAAAATATGCTACCATTCGACTTGATGCAATAGCCACCAGGGAAAATAAAAGGAGGTCTGCTGGAGGCTAACTAACCAAAAATACCGGTATTCCCCCGATTCCAAAATAGGCTGCAACTCCCCTCACCAGGGTACTGTTAGTGTAGACATTGGGCCCCGCTCCACAAACTATTTTACCCCATTCTCTATAGTCGGGCCAAAGCTGATGAAATTGAAGGTGAAGAAATTTGACACACCTACTAAGGGATATTAAGTGGGACCGCCTATCGGAATCTCTCGGCCAGCCACATGAATAGCATAATCGATTTACCTCTTATAAAATTAGAATGGCCTTCTCGCCAAGCATCTAGACTATTCAGGACCTATGCTCGTATCACCACCTCATGATTACGATGATATAACATCCATTCTATAATGACATCTAGTTGAGGGTCCACCATCAAGTCCCCTATCACTTGCAAGAGCATTGAAGTCAGGCCCAAAGCAGTAGATCTAGTGAAACCATCTTCATTAATGTCTGTTTAAAACAACAGATCTAGCACAAATCCAACAAAGGGATCACGCTCCACATTTACGAACCAACCTTTCTATCTCCTCATCTATATATCAACCAAAACTTTAAGGCCTTCCTCTACTCAGAAATTCCAAAAAACTCATTTTCCTACTTTTCCCTAAAATAAATCCCTTATAAGGGAAACACTTTGCCACTATGCCTACATGGCCATCTTCTACTTAAACATATTCAAAAATTTCCAAAAAACACACTTTTCCTACTCTTTCTTAAAATAAAAACACAACAGCAAATTAAAGTGCATGTAGAGTAAGCCATTAAATCAAGATAATCAAACAAAATATACATCCCTTTTTTACTTTTTAATCTCTTTTCATGTGTAATGCCGCTAAATTGAGCATGCAAATTCCAAGCTCCCACAGTCAACGATGAACCAACAAGGGAATCCTGAAAGGAAAGAACCAAAATTGGATGTCACTTACATTTCCTACAGAGATTCAATAATCCTACCCCAATGATGCCTGCCCCACCTCCGGCGTCACCTTCAGCATACGATCCACCTCTATCTGAAAACCCTCGCAATCAATCCCCAACAGTTACTGAATGCCACCGATTGGTAGAAAATGCCAGAAAATTCCTAAAATTGCCAAATAAATATTGGAACATCTCTTCATCAAAAAAGTCATTTTCAAACTCCTAAAATCCCCAGCCAAATTAATACCACATTTTATCCCCAGCTTAAACCTTAAAAATAAGCGAACTCCCCACCAGAATCTAAAAAAAACATCCTCGGCAGAAATCAAATGCTTTCTCAGCAGAGCTACCCGTTTGCCAGTATGAATTCATGAATTAAACTTTTTCCCAAAAAAAATTCATTTCCCCCCATGCAGAGCTGAAAACCCTAACTGAGCATCTCTCCCCAGCAACTCATTCCCTAGCGAAATCCCAAAACCTCAAGTGGAATTTCCAGACTAAGATTTTCATCTCTCCTCAAAGGATATAATCCCCGAGAAAATGCCTCCTCCATAGTTTGGTCTCAAACAAAAATTCTATAGGAGAGCTATTCGTCAAGCTTCAATTTAAGGTTCGCAGAATTTACCTCGACCATCAAAATTGGTCGCCACAACCTAAGGTCCTAAATTTACCTCGACCCTCGAAAATGGTCGCTCCCACTTAAGGTCCTCAGAATTGATCTCGGCCCTCAGAATTTGTCGCTCCAACTTAAGGTCCTCAGAATTGATCCTCGAACCTGGTCTCTCTCTACTTAAGGTCCTCAGAATTTACCTCGACCCGCAGAATTGATCGCCTCAACTTAAGTCCTCAGAATTGACCTCGACCCTCAAAATTGGTCGCCTCAACTTAGGTCCTCAGAATTGACCTCAACCCTTAGAATAAGTCGCCTCAACTTAGGTCCTCAGAATTGACCTCAACCCTTATAAGGTCATCATACTTTATCTCGACTCATAGAATTGATCGCTCCCAACTTAAGGTCCTCAGAATTTATCTCGACCCGCAGAATTGGCCACCCCTACTGAAGGTCCTCATAATTGACCTCGACCATCAAAATTGCTCGCTCCAACTTGAGGTCCTCAAAATTGACCTCCACTATAAGAAAAATAACAATTAAGGATAGCTAATTTTCTGTCCCAAAATCTCATTTGGTGTCCCTAATATCATTTGGGACAGTCATAAGGATAGCAATAGCTGTCCTAATAGATGGGCGTCATAAAAGGCTAAAAGGACAACAATTGTTGTCCTTTTTGAGTATTTAGCACAGCAATTGTCGTCTTTTTTGTTCCATCCCTTTAAATCCATGTATTATTACATATTTATAAGGACAGATTTTGCTGTCCTTTAAAACGAAGTATTAGGGACAGAAGTAGCTGTCCCAAATATATTTTGGTGCCAAATGAATATTTTAAAAGATAGTTATAGCTGTCCTAAAAGATATATATATATATATATATATATATATATATATATATATATATACACACACTAGTGTATGCCCGTGCCTGAAGGCACGATGAAAAGTTTCCAAAATATGTAATTACAAAACGGTGAAAATTTACCAAAGTATATAATCGCAAAACGACAAAAATTTTAAAAGTGCATAATTATAAAACGACAAAAATTTTGTTCCCCAAGGAAACGATGGAACTTAAAATTTTGAACTCGGATCGATGGCACGGCGATAAATTTATTCCCGTAATATTTTGTACCCGTGCCAACGACACGACTATAAATTTGTTCCTGTGAAATTAAATCCAAAAATTAAAATAAGTCGAACGAATAAGTCCAAAAATTAAAATAAGTCCAACAAATTCCTCCCCCAAAGTCTAGCCGGATTGGGGTATAATACAAAGGAATCATGACACCACAACATTTAAAAGATGCAACAACAAATTTAGACTAAAAAATAAATAAAATATGCATGAATCTTCAAGTTTAAATTTTGATATACTATTGTACCAAGTCCAATACTCCTCCATTACTCCCCACAACCTCAAACAACAATGTAAATATAGATAATTTCTATTCTTATGAAAATATAAGATATAAACATACAATCACAAATTTAAACTCGGCAATAGAAATAAAAATGACTGACAAAGGAATTCAGGCTAAAACTTGCAATAGAAATAAAAATATAACTCAAGTAATTGATTAGTATTCATGACTTGATAGGAACTTCATTTCCTTAGGTGTAGATATACATAAACAAACTCAAATAAAGTGTTGAAACTGAGTTAAGTGACATTTCTAGAATATTAACAAATGAGTGCTTCTACCGTGACTCAAAATTGAAACTCAAAATTAAAACTCAAAATCTTGACTCACTGACATGACGTGTCGCGATTGATTTATATCGCTGGCACAAACCCACATTCATAAAAAACCCACCAATAACAACACACCATGTCAATGTCAATCCCAATTGTGAGCCTCAATTAAAAGACTCCAAGTATTTTCCTTACCAAATTAAAAAATTGATAAATGTGGAGTCCGAACATATGCAAATGGGCAAAGTTAAAAACCCATTTATGTTTTTTGTAACAAAAACTCACTTTAGCTTTTGAATCCCATGCCATAGCACATACACATACGTATGGGTTTATTGTATATACGTATGGTTTTGAATCTGATATATAAACAGTTAGTTTTTAACTTTGAACATACGTTCCCACCCATTTATGTATCTAACATATAAACAGTATGGTTTTGTATCTGACATAGTTTGACCCATACGTATATAAAATATGGGTCTTGTACATATACTTGAGAAAAACCAACAAAAACTATTCCTACTCAGTTGGGAAGAAAATCAAAACTGAAAATCATAACCCCCGCTTGAAATTTGTTAACCATTTCTCTTCTCTAACCATTTTAGCTAAAAACCACCTACTCTCTCTCTACTCAACCGTCGAAAATAACAAACTCAAAATTGAACAAAATCATCGTCGGCGACAAACTCTTCGTCGTTTATACACGGTTGCCATGTATGAGTTGCAGGTCATTAATACACGATCATCACCGGCAACAAAACCACCTACTCTCTACTCCTACTTAGTTGCAGGTTGTTCATACACAGTTGCCATCGTCAGGAACAAAATCATCATCATACATACCCAACAGTCTTCCTAAATAGCATTCTTGAACAAAACAAAATTCAACAAATGAGAAATGCACTCACGGATCCTTAAAAAATGAACAAATCGGATCTCTTCCTGTTCATTTTGAGGAAAACAGGTTCAAGGAGCCGATTTTCCGTCAGAGTTCAATCTCTTCCTGTTTTCTTCACAATATGATATTTTAAAAAAAAAACTTAATAGATAAATTAAACTTTAAGGTTTTGAGTTGAATGACGAAAACAAAACAATAAGGGTGAGATGCAGGTGATGAAAATAAAAAAAAAACGTTAAGATTTTGAGTTAAGTGACGGAAACGTCCAGATCGACGAAATACATGTGACGAAATCTCCATTTTTGTAACTCTAAAACTACCTGAGAATAATGAAAAAAAATAGATCGTGAAAAAAAAAACAATATTAAGGCAAGCAATGCAAGTATTCATCCACCTCTTGGTCGAAGGTTGCTAGTCGTAGAAAGAGGGAGAGAGTTTTGTTGTTGATAACTTGAGTATAGTTGAGTGAGAGGCCATGAGAAGTAGAGAGATGTTGGAATGTGTGGATAACAGAGGTGCTTTGTGTGTATCAATGAATGGGTTTATACTTTGGAGACTATGTAGGAGGTTTTCAAATTAAAGTGATGTTGAGTGGGTGGGAAAATGAAAAGTACACATGGTTTCAAGATAGATAATCTGAAGTTATATGAAAAGGAAACCCACGGATGGAGAGGTGAGGAGGTGTTATGGGGAGAGAGAGAGTGTTAATTTTCAAATTAAAGTGAGAATAATTTTCTCGAGTCACGTGTTGTCTTCTTTTTTTAGGGAGTCTTGAGATTTTAAATTAAAGTTAGCGGGAGGTCTCTTATTATATAGATGAGAGAAGGTTTGTAGACAACAATTTAATTTATTACCTTTATTTTTGAATTTTGAAGAAAGAGGGAAGTAAATGAGAGTGTGTGTCAAAAGAGGGAAAACTCAAAAATTTAAAGGGCAAAATAGGAAGTGTAAACAAAATTCATTTTGATGACATCATAGTTGAAGCTTATGACATACATAAGTTTCCTACTTTATTTTTTTTATATATATATATATATATATATATATATATATATATATATATATATATATATATAAACTTATATTATAATCATCCTAAATTCAATCTCTAATATAATAACATTAAATTAAAAAACAAAAACACAAAGACATTGCCAAAATTTAACCTTAAATATAATAACAAAACCAAATAGTGTCTTATCACACTTTAAAAAATAAACACCACCACATACTTTCAAATTGTTATTTCCACTTCTAAATTAGTTACATTAATATAGTCAAGCGTGGTTATCGATGGTATCAACTGCGGTTGCTGATGCTGGTGGTAGTGGGATGCCCGCCTCTCGTATCATACGAGCGATTTCAAGCCTAGCTTCTGCTAGAGTTTCTCTCGTGTCCCTCGCGACTCTTTCTTGTATTTCATTTTCTAAATCAGTATGCACCATATCAATTTCTTCTTGATGACGATTCTCTCGTGCCTCCAACTCTTCCCAATAACGAGTATCTCGCTCATTGGCATCCTTCTCTAGTCGAGCAATCTCACTATGATAATAATTAGATGATGTGGTTGTGAAGAAGTTGGTTTAATGCATACTCCCATACACAATGCTCGTCCATGTTCGTCAGGTCCTATCACGTCCTCAAATATAGCATCCCTCACTTCAATCCGATTTTGTTGATCAAATGGTAGCACATTTAATTGTCTTTTAATCATTTCCTACAAATTGAGAAAAAACATATAGCACAATCAACCTCTTTTCGTAAATGAAACTTGCAAATATCCACCAAAATAAAATTCGTAATGTAACTAAGTCGTTTGGATTGCAATTATCAACATATTTATACCTCTCTACCAGCCGCTCCATCATCGACATCGTATGTGAGATCCTTTTTCTTACGTGTCCATCTCCAAACACTCAATTTGTCGATGGGCTCTTGTTTTGACTTCATCTAATTTATATATAGATACAAAACTTGTTAACAAAATCCTAAAAGAACATAAATATAATCATAGTTTAGTAGAACATATATATAATTATACTAAAGTAAGAACATATACTAACTTGTTACTTTATTACGACAATTGAAGTTCTCCCAATTCTAGGGAGGGAACAAAGATAAGCACGGTTAATGATATTCCTATTTGCCACTCGCTGCAAGTGAAAATAAATAATGTTAATGACATTTCAAGTTACTTGGTATTGTATACTCTCCTCACCAATTCAATGTATTATTCTTAGAAAATTTCGAAAGAGTCTTCTTTGTTTTTACATGTAATTAAACCTATTTAATCATCAACATAACATCAATAATTAAAAAAATAACATGCAAAATTCCCTCTACTAATTTAATGTAATACCTTTGTTGTGTCTTGACCCCACTGTTTCAATAAGATTTTCCATTGATTCGGGCTGACTTGGGGGTGTCGTTGCTAAACGCTCTACATCCGTGTTCAATTTCGTATAATACTTCTTCTTGGTCTCATACTTAAAGGATCTACATTGAATTCCAAGCTTACGAAAACGTATATTTCGGTAATTGTCTGGCGCATTTGTGTTAATCTAAGAAAAAAAATACATTAGTTAGAAATACTAATAATTTGAAATATTTGATTTTACTAATACGAGATTAATTTAATATTACCTTCACTTGTTTCCAAACAAAGTAGAACTTTCGTTGATTCGCTTTTTTCCAAGAAGGCAAAGTCCAAGGAAACAAAATCCCCTTGATGTGCATAATATCCGAGTTGACTCGCCAACTTCGTCGCATATGGTCTAACTGGTTGGCAATCTTCGTCCCAACCAAGTATCTTTTTCTCACCATTACCCCATTCATTCCATTATTTGACGCTCCCTCTAACTTTCCTCTTATGAGAGGACGTGCTATTAGTATCACCTATTCAAAAGTAATGAGCAAGCATATATAAAAATTTCAAAATTCTGATGTATAGATATTTTTTAATATATACCATCATGTGAGATGCTCTGCAAGTTATTTGTCATTCCACAGGAGGGTGTACCATCGATAGTTCCTGTTTAAAAAAAATATGCTTCTTGTAAATGATAGTTCCATAAGTAAAGAAGTAGGAACAAATCAAGGCCAACTCTTGGAATTACAATATTTTTAGTTCAAAATGTTCATAATTTCAAAACGTTCAAAATGTTCATATTTGGCTAAGGGCTTAGACTTGAGTTTTAGGATGTTCATACTTAGCTAAGAACACTAAATCACTTAATATATCCATTATTTTGATCGATAGTTCTGGAACCTCCCTATGATATTAGAAATAGAATATTTTCATTCCATTCTGGTTCACATCCCTTTCCTGCAGTAAATATTTGCCAACAGTGATCACTTGTATGTAGCACAAGCTTAATGATGATATAGAATGAAACATAGAAAAAATGGAAGGGGTTTTGTATGACAAATTCAATTTATAACACGCAATACTACCCATTTATTACACTATAAAACAGGACAAATGACTATATTTTTATTTTCACTTGGATTAAGTGTTTATAAAGACCAACTCAAACTGAGTTGAAACTTTACCTAATGCAACACTGCTTTTTCCTTCCTTAGTGATGATGACATAGGGATACATGTTACGTGCTCGTAACATTTAAATCTCATTTCATGGAAGCATCAATGTACATTATCATGAGAAATGTAATTTCCAACATTGATCATCATACAGGAGAGAGCTTCGATCAAGATATTAAAACTTTTGATATTTGACCAATAAAACACTTTATTTCATTGAATTATGAACGTAACTACTTGACAACGGTCCTTAAAATATAAACTTGGCAAGTGATCAAAGAATATCATCCCAATAAATATATGTGAAATATAAAAGGAATTGAAATATCCACATATAAGTAGTATCAATCACATCAAGTTAGGTTGACTTGTGACTACAATGGTGAGATGTCCAAAACATTTTCTTAATATTCATCTTCATTCTGCATATCCTATTAAAAATTATTTCAGAAAAAAACATTAGCCCATAAGTAAAGAAGTGTACCTCCGTATTGCTATCGAGACATGGACAAATTATATAGATTAGTTGATGCGATTATTGCATAAGATAGTAATCTTTAATATGGTTTTTTTGTTTAAATTTTCAGTATGTATGTCATTCATTCATTATCTATACGATTTTCAATTTTATTTATTATTGAAATGTTTACACATGACTCCTAAGGTTTCGTGCTTCACCTCATATGAATTTTCTACCCTATTAATTTTTTGTGGATTTATCATTCCAATTAGGCAAAATAGGCCCCTGGATTTATAAATAGATTTGAGGTTTGCTCTAATTCTCTAGTATTTTATTATTGTACGTAGTTTTGTTGCATAGTTTGTTTTGAAGAATGGTTGTCAGTGAGCCACTGAACGCTGCTAATGTACAAAAGGAATCTTTGACTGGGAGCCGTAAAATAAAATTCATTCCAAACTTGCTTATATTTAACCGTGAAAAATGAGGCTGGGAATGTGTTCATGAACTGCCCATTTCAACCATGATTTTTGGCGCCAATAATCCTCCTCCAATTTCAAATCTTGTAGATATACTACCCTTCCTTGATGGAACTCCACCCTCGACTCTTGGGTTCGATGAGCATCAAGGGCTAGTCCTTTAAGAAGCAAATCATATTATGGTTTTTGAACCTTGTGAAAAATGTTATCGAATGACTCCTTACTCCAAACTCTAAGAACTTATTTGAGATTTTTGACTTTGAAAACAAATCTAACCATGGGCTTTACCTCAACTACAGAGTTCCATCAAGAATTAACCACCTCCAGAAACTTTAATGATTGACCCAAAAATTAAGAAATCTAAAAGGTTTAGGATACCTATCAACCTCAGTTTTAATATGCAGCACAATAGGACAATGATCTGAAGTTTTCTTGTGCGGGTGGAAAGAAGATGCAAGAATACCCTCTGTGAACCAATTACTAGAACCAAGAACACGATTAAGTCTGGCCCAAATATGAGAGGAGCCATCCTATTGTTACACCAAGTGAATCGGGAGCCAGAAAAAGGAAATTCCAACAGACCTATTTAATTAATTGTCGTGGTAAAGTCTGATACCACATCAAGATCAATTAGATTACCCCTGACTTTCTCTTCTTAACATGCAATAATGTTGAAGTCACCACCAACAATCTAATCAAATCTGCCCAGAGAAGACACTCTACGCAATTCAGACCATAACTCCATATTGTCCATCTTATCATATTTGGCATAAGCACAAGAAAAAATTATAGGAGCATCAAGCACATAAAAACTAACTTTGAGAGACAAAAGTTATTATGTATTACCCAATGATTCAACCAACCAATTATGCCTCCATAAAACCCAAATCTTGTTGTTGATGCTAGCTATGCCCCCTTCGAAGTTAATACTTGAACAAAGATCAACCATATTTCTGTCGCCAATTTTCAGTTCTTGAAGCACCACAACACCAGTTAATAAACCGAGCTCGAAATTAGGAGGAATTGGTACAAGAGGTATAGATTTGGAATAACCATTATTCTAGAACATGTAGAGGATTTAGACAGGACTAGAGATTGACGAAAGGGATTAACATTCTTCTTCTTGAAGGTGTTATGGGTCCCTTTAAATTCAGGTATGGTTATAGGCTTATTTTGATTTGATTTCTGGATCCATATATGCTTACTTGATTGATCTCACTCAATAGCCTTACCTTTGTCAATTCGCGCAGGAGACTTATTACTAATTGATTCCACCAAAATTGGTCCAACATCTTGTATCACTCTACCATCCATGGCATTGGGGCACCCATTGACAAAATGCCCAAGATTATTACATTTGAGGCGGAACTGAGGTAGCTTCTCATAACAAACATCCTGTCAAAATCCCTTACCACCATATCCAATCCATACCCTAGAAGGCAAGCTCTCTCATGATGAAAATATTTCCTCCAAGTCCGCCTGGCAAATCATCAAGTCATCTAATCCCTCTTCTTCTCTAAGAATGTCCAATTATAACTCTATGTTTCCTCATAAAATATCTATATTCCTTTGGAAATGATATCATAATAGTGTCCTTATTGATAAGAATGTTAAAAAGATGGGGATATTATTGGGTTTTAAATGTAGGTATTATGATCAAGTTGAAGAGGATCTAAACCATATATTCATCCATGGTTCTATTACTAGTGAAGTTTGGAATTTTGTTACTAACCTGCTTATTGTTAAGATCTCCTTAATCTCCATCAATTCTATGCTAATGTCTTAGTGGTTGAGAAATCCAAGAGAAGACTTTCTTACTTACTTATTTGCCATCATCCCTGTAGTGGTTTTATGGAAAATTTGCTTATCAGGAACCAGTATTGTCATGAAGGTGTCAAAATGGATATAAGCTCATCGCCAACAAGGTGATTTATATCATTATATATTCTAGTTCCAATAATACCCTCAGATCAAAATGATCTCTCAATGAAATATCTCATATGTTCAATCTAAAATTTGTTAAAAAGGGTCATGAGGTCTTACACTTGACTAAGTGGCTTAGACCAACTCAAGCTTTTTTTAAATTAATTACTAGTGGGGATATTAAGGGTAATCCAGGTTTGGCGAGGTCTGTTAGAATTATTAGATATTATAGAGGTTGTTTTATTAAATCCTTTTAAGCTTTTGAAGGGTTGGATTCTAATAATAAGGCTGAGTGTATGGCAATCTTAAGGGGTTTGAGACTTTGTTCCTCTCTAAACCTCTCAAACGTGGTTGTGGAATCAGACTCTAAATTTGTTGTTTATGTGATTAAAGGAAATCTTAAGAAACCTCCTCGGTCACATATTGAAAATTTTCAACTTATTAAGGAGAATGGTGAACAAGTTACTACTTCATATATCCATTGTTAGAAGGAATCAAACTTTAAAGTAGGTTTTGTTCATTTATTGTTTGATGTAAACAACCTGGAATCATATATATTTATTTTCATTTCATCCAGAAAATGAAAGCGAATTCACCTTTATGAAAATATTAGCTTCATAAAAGCTTATTAACTCAATGAAAATATTAGTCTTATTTTCAAGTGCAATATTTGAACTTCTCGAGAAGTAAAAATTTATATACCTGAATCTGAGATGGGGGGTGATGCATGTGCCGCTCCGCTAGTAGACGGGGATCTAATGATACTGAATTTGTTATAACAAAACAATATATATGATTAGTTATCGTATTAATAAAAAATATGATAAAACATAACAAATCGTATGATAAAAATAAGAGAAACATACGTCATAATGCTTACATATAAATTTACATCTTATCAACTCTCATTCTTCGTCCATATCATCCTCACAATCATCAACATCAGGCATAGATGTATCAATTACAGATCCATCTACATCTTTTCACACACAAGATACATTTTGATCATGTTCTAACTCTTGCACACTAAACGGATCGAATGGATGCACTTCTAATTCTTCTTCTATGGTTGAATAACTATCAAACCTATCTCTAGGCATCATTTGAACAACTACATGCCAATCTGGTTCCAAAGGGTCTTGCATATACCATACTTGTTCTGCTTCGGATGCAAAGATAAAAGGCTCATCGCTCGATCGATTATCTTTGTACAACAAGTGGTTGAAATTTACTAATGTAAAGTTTAACTCATCTACTCGTTTCCCCAAACTATTTTCTATCCAATTGCATTTTAATAGTACAAACTTGTTTCATTAAAATATTGAATTTCAATAATGTCAGTTAGTTTTCCATAGAAAGTAGCATCCCCAGATAAAGGATTAGAGTTTTTTCGACTAGCATAGCGCTTTTGTTCTGCTTTTAAAATAACTCCACTATTCTGAGTTTTCCGACGACTATCAACTTACTTTGTCCGAAATCTAAACCCACGAATAATATATGACTTGAAGCTTAATGCATCCTCCAGAGTACCCAATGCCAAACTAAATATTTCGCTAGATAATTCGATATCTTTTGGCAATCCATCCACCTAATATTTCAATAAATAAGAAAACTACGATATGGAAATATAATTAGAATACTGAAAATGAATAAACATACTTACATAATACTTAAACCATGTGTGGAAATGTTCATTGTGAAGGCGTTGCACAAAATGTTTTTGTGAAACGTGATGATATTATTTTGTAAGTTCAACAATGTGTATTCTGAAAATATCATACGTGTGTCAAGTTAGAAAGGGAATTCAATAATGCATTTTATATAAAAATTACTTATGGCTAATATATAACTTACTCAATAAATGGCGCAACTGCATCACTGTTAGCAAGCACATATCGATGTGCTTGTATACGAGTTACTGAATCAAGATGGAATTTTCGACCTTGCCTCACACCACGCCCAAGGTCATTACCTCCATCATCATTTATGGAAGGCCGATTAGACTTAGTTTCCACATCTTTAGCCATATATCTCGAGCAAATAGTGGTGCATTCTTCCATAATAACAGATTTAGCAATTGAGGCCTCAGGATGAGCATGATTGCTCACAAAGAGTTTTAGAGTATGCAAATACCTTTCAATTGGATACATCCAACGGTAGATTATTGCACCGACAATTACTAACTCATCAACCAAATGTATTGGCAAGTGCTCCATCACATCAAAGAATCCCAAGGGGAATATTTTCTCAAGAGTGAAAAGTGTAAGAGTCATACGATCTTCTAATTTTTCTACATCAACCAAAGTATTTGTACTGGACCACAACACTGAAAAATAGTTTCTTAGTTCAATTAATGCGTTGACAACATGTTTCGACAATACCCTCCGTAGTGCCATTGGAAGTAATTGTTGCATTAAAATGTGATTGTCATGGCTCTTTAGTCCCCATATACTTCGCTCTTAAGGGTGAACACATCTCAAAATATTCGATGAACATCCATCTGGTACTTTAACATCCTGCAACACTTTTAGAAAAACAACCTTCTCTTTGTTGCTCATTGTAAACTCTGTTGGAGCTATCTACTCCAAATTTTTCCCACGTGTTCGGGGATGTAGTGGTCGTCTGATGCGCATCTCTTGCAGGTCTTTTCTGGCCTTTAAATTGTCCTTGGTTTTATCTTTAATGCCCAGCAATGTAAATAAGATATTATCACACACATTTTTTTCAATATGCATAACATCAAGATTGTGTCGAATCAAATTATGCTCCCAATATGGAAATTCAAAAAAGATACTTTTCTTTTTCCAATTTAATCTCGTCTTCGGCACCACATCTTTTCTTGTCTTCACAAGCTCTTTTTCTAATTGTTCTATTTTCCTCTTTCTAAAAACATCTTCCTTCTTGTATTCAGTTTCAATGCCGAGCTCATTTAACTGTTGCAAAACTTGTGATCCTGATAATTTCAATTGAGGTGGTCTGAAATCAACATTGCCATTAAAAGTTGTTTTCTCTTTTCGAAACCTATGGCGCAGACGTAAGAATCGATGATGACCCCAATAACAATACTTTTTACCACAAGTTAATCGAGTCGCTTGATGATCTTTGTTACAACAAGGAAAAGCAAATTCACCTTTCGTGCTCCATCCCGATAGCATGGCATATGCCGAAAAATCATTAATTCTCCACAACAACGCTGCACGCTACTGGAAAAATTATTTACTCGATACATCATAAGTAGTCACTCCATCACTCCATAACTCTTTTAGCTCATCAATCAATGGTTGTAAAAATACATCAATTTTATCTCCAGGACCTTTTGGCCCATCAATAAGAATTAATAAAATTAGGTTTTGTTGCTTTATACATAACCATGGGATCACATTCAAGGGCATGAGTACAACTGGCCAAGTACTGTGAGCAACGCTCATATTACCAAAAGGATTGAATCCGTTACTTGCTAGCCCAAGTATAACATTACGACTATCACTCGCAAAAGATGGATTACACACATCAAATGCTTTTCAAGCACAAGAATCAGTCGGATGCCTTTGCACACCATCATTAATACGATCCTCGGTGTGCCATTTCATTAACGAAGCAGTATGTGATGACCAAGACAATATTTGCAATCTTGGTTTTAAAGGAAAATACCTTACCTTTTTAGCAGCTACTTTTGTACTTTGATTACACTGTTGCCCTTGATCAACATCACTGCCCCCATTTGATTTATATCTGGAAGCCCCACAACTGACACACTTCTCTAAAGTCGCATTTTTATCTCGAAATAACATACAATTGTTAGGGCATGCATCCCACGTTTCATACTTCAATCCCAAATCAGAAGTGAGATTGTTAGCCTGATAAAAGGATTTTGGAATTCTGGCATTAGGGAATGTCTTCTCCAATAGTTTTAGCAACATTGTGAAAGAACTATTCGTCCATCCATTTTTCTTTAAGTGCAAGAGTTCAACTACAAATGAGATTTCAGTAATACCCTCCGGCCAATTTTCATATAACTTCTTTCTGCATCTTTTAGGAGTTTGAAATATTTTGGCATGTCATCATCAGGCACCACATCTTCTACTCCATGTCCATCACTACATGAATTTGCATGCGTCTGTGGAACTCCCCTTCCTTCTTGAACCATTGCAATCATATTTCCCCCCAAGATCTATTCATATGATATATCATCAAGTGACACATCATTACCAAAATTACATGTATTGTCCTCCAATGCATCGACCAACTCCCCATGATAAATCCAATCCTTATAACTCCTGTCAAAACTATGCATCTCTATGTGACCCTTCACAGTGTGTACGTTGTGGTAGACTCGATTTACACATTTACAATATGGGCATTTGAGGCATGACGATTGCATATTTTTCTTCCTATATGCAAAGCTAATAAACCTTTCAACCCCATCTATGTATTCTTTTGAATTCCAATCATGTGATTCGATCCAAATTTTATCCATATCAACTCCTAAGACATAATTCGATAAACAACAAAAATATATTAGCATACATATACAAGATATACACTTTAAACATAACAAGATATAGAGAGTTAGTGTGGCATAATATTAAAGGAAACATCGTTTGAGCAATTCCACACACACACACACACACACACAAACATACATGCGATTACTTCTAAATCTAAATCATTACACAAGCCTATATTTTCTCATTTTAAAAAATCTTATCTAAAAAATCTTATCTTCATCATCACATTTTCAGACATACATAAATCTAAATCTAAAACTACATCATAAAAAAGAAACTTGCAAACTCCTTTATTTCATTTCTACCCTTCCAGCTACAATTCCACACACACACACACAAACATACATACGATTACTTCTAAATCTAAATCATTCCACAAGCCTATATATTCTCATTCTATAAAATCTTATCTTCATCATCACATTTTCAGACATACATAAATATAAATCTAAAACTACATCGTAAAAAAGAAACCTGCAAACTCCCAAGGCTCAGACTTAAAAATATCGATTTTCGAAACAACTTGAAAGCGAAAGGGCTTGGCACACAAAATTTGCAATGTATGATTCATAACTGATTTGTAATGTAGTTCATAAGTTATAATTTGTTCCCCAAAAAATTAACGAAAATCCCATTGTGAGTTCACCCCAACTTTCGCACCTTAAACCCATAAATTTAAAGTATCCCATTGTGGATGGCCTAACATTCATGTTGAATTTCTATGCGCCGGATAATATTAAAATTTCACATTATTTTATATATTATTTTTTAAAAAAATTATTAATTTCAAGACAATACAGAAAGTAAACATTATTGTTAATTTTGACCGAGAGCTTCAACTAGAGACAACATTTAGTACCCAAAAGCTAATCCTTTTATCTGACTTACTTAGTTGTCAATATTTTAGTGATTAATATCTTTTGGACACCACACATCAATTGATGCATTTTTAATACCTTAGCTATGTCAAATAACAACCTAAAGTACTAATTCTGACTTCACTTTCACTATCAAATTTGGACTTCAAAAATGTAAGGGACTTGCCAAATTCTTGTCTTGGACAAGAAACTTTCAAAAATCAAACATGGCATAGTTCGTATATTATACATTTCAAATAAATTGTTATCAGTAAACCCTTAAATAGTATATACTCTACATTTCTGAACAAGTTATTGCATTCTCTTGCATCAAGAACACCCCGATTTTAAAAGCACTACTCAGCCAAAATTAGCATTATAGAACCCACCAGCAATGAAAATGTTTCCCTTTTCAACAAAATTCACAAAATGCCTTAGTCTTGTATACAGAATCCAATCTTTGCACACAAAATCAGTCTATAATCAAACACAAAATCTTTGCACACAAAATCAGTTCTATAATCAAAAACAAAATCAGTTCTATAATCAAACACAAAATCAAATAAAAAATCAGTTCTATATGAGTAAGCCCGCATACCTTTATTCTTCAATAGTTTATTCTTCGGGAGAGAACCCGACAAGTTTTATGAGAGAGAGAGACCGCGTAGAGAAGCGGGTTTCACAAAAGCTTCAAAGTATTGATAAAACCGTCTGAAGGTATCTGTTTTAGATTACAAAATACAACATAAAACCAACGTTGTCTCAATTGAGTCATCAATGGTCGGAGCTCCGAAAGTATTCATAAAACAAATACAGATACCTGTTTCATGAGAGAGAGAGAGAGCGATTGAGAAGAGAGAGCACGATTGAGAGAGCTAAGTGGGTGAGTCCGAAGGTATCTGGTTTAAGATATCGTGAAGATATCTACTTCATGATATCGTTAGTCCGAAGGTATTTGCTCGGGTGAGGAGAGAGATAAGCGGGTGAGTTAGTTATTTGATAGTAGAGGGAATTAAAAAATAAATAAAAAATAATTTGGGGAATAGAGCGAAAAAATAGGGAAACAAAAATTTTAAAGGACAGGTATTTGCTGTCTTATTAGAGCACTTATAAAGGACAGTAAATATTTGATGTCCTTAAAACTATTATAAAGGACACTTAAAAAATTAGCTGTCCTTTATAATAGATCTAAAAGGACAGCCATAATTTATTGTCCCTTATTTATTTTTTTAAAGGATAGTTTTAAAGTTGTCCCTAATATCGGTGTCCTTAATTGTCATCTACTTAAGGTCGTCATAATTGACCTCGAACCTCAGAATTGGTTGCTCTTACTTAAGTTCCTCAGAATTGACCTTGACCTTCGGAATTAGTCCCTCCCGCTTAAGGTTCTCAGAACTGACCTCGACCCTCATAATTGGTCACTCCTACTTAGGTCCTCAGAATTGACATCTACCCTCACAATTGTTTGCTCTCTACTTAAGGTCCTCAGATTTGACCTCGACTCTCAAAATTAGTTACTCTCACTTAAAGTCCTCAGAATTGACCTCGACTCGAATAATTGGTCGCTCACACTTAAGGTCCTTAGAATTGACCTGGACGCGCAGAATCAACCCCGACCCTCAGAATGGATCGCTCTTCACTTAAGGTCCTCAGAATTGACCTTGACCCTCAGAATTGGTCTCTCTCTACTTAAGGTCCTCATAATTAACCTCGACCCTCATAATTGGTCTCTCCTAACTTAAGATTCTCATAATTGACCTTGACCCTCAAAATTGGTAGCTCCAAATTTAAGGTCCTCAGAATTGACCACGATCCTCAGAATTTATCGCCACAAACTTAGGTCCTCAAAATTGATCTTAACCCTCTGAAACAGTCATCCTTGTCCCCTAGGTCCGCATAATTGACCTTTTTTCCCAAAACATCATGTGGTGTCTATTTGATGGCTTTCATTTGTGCCAAGCTCACTCGTTGAGGGGATTTATAGACACCACATTCTAGGACCATCAAGTCTCTCCTTAGGTCCCTAAAACTTCTCCAATTCACTACAAACCTAGGTCATACTTCGAGTATCGATTTAGAGGCCACCAGGTGCTCTTAGGCCCCGTTTACCTCCAAAACTTCAACATCAGAGCGAAAGCTCAATGAATATTTAAAGGGATAGGAATTCCATTCCAACGATCCACCCTGTGCATGAATCGGCATACCGGTTTTGATGAACGGGCCATTATACTACCAAAAACTAATCTAGAGGACAACGGGTGCTCCCAGGCCTCGATTTGACCCCAATAAACTTCATCGTCAGAGTTAAAGCTCAATAGATCTTATAAGGTCACTAAAACCCCTTTTCAACGGTTTGTCCCGTGTGCAAAATGGCATAACCGTTCAGACAAATGATTCCATTTGATTCTAAAGCCACTGGGCACTCTCGAACTCCATTTGACCAAATTCAACTCTTCAGCTCAAATGCGATTGAATGAATAATCTAAGGGAACTGAATACCCGTTCCAACGGTCCATCTCGTGCACTAATCATCCTTACGGTATGGACAAACTATCCGTTTTACTCCAAAGGGTCACCGAGCATTTTTTGGCCCTATTTGACCAAAGTCAACTCGCCAACCTGAGCAAAGCTCTTTGGAACGTCAAAGTACATTGCTCAAACTTTCCAATGGTCTGACCCATACGTGAATTAGACTTACAGTTTGGACAAATGATTCATCATTGTCATATGATATTCCGTCCAAAGAATCGACGATCTCTTATGATCCCCGTTTGTCCCAAAGTCAACTTCGGGACCCGGGAGCGATCCAAAGGACTCTTAAAGGTCTTCGAATAACATTTCTAATGATATGCCCCATGAACTATTTGGAATTATAGATTGTGTTTTATGAATATTTTTTCGAAAAATATGCATGAGACTGCTAATTGGCAGGTCCATTTCCCTACCTATCGATAGTGTGTCTTAGGCTACTTGCCAATTAGAAGGGAAAGGACTATGTCGATCAGTAGTCCCCTACCCTATATAAGGAGAGCATGATATCACTTCAAAATTCACCCAATATCCATCAATAGCAGTGATCTCAATGACATTCTTCTACAATGAGCGAAGTTTCCTTGTGTTAAATTCCTTTGCACATTTCATTCCCATCACCCTCACACCAAATTTAGAAAAAATCTCCTTTTCTCTCATCCAAAATTCATCCAAACTTGAAAGGAATCTAATGAAGGATCAAGGTCAAACTTCAAGACTACAAAGAAGGTCCAAACATCCTTCTCTCTTTAAATTTCTTTATTTTGGCATTAGTTATATAAATTCTTAATTTAGTTTTTACTTTATATCATACACATTGATATCCCATCCTTTATTAGTTATATTGCACATAATTTATTTTCTATAAAAGACCCAAAACAAAGAAAAAAGGGCTAGATCTATAAATTCCGACGGGATTATTCACCACATTTTCTCAAAACTAAAAATAGCTTTTCTATACACATACATATAATAAACTCATGTTTGAATCTATCGGATAAACTCCACCCTTGTGCCGCATACGAACTACATGGACTTTGATGCCCTTATAGGATACAAAGGCGTCTAAGGATGAAACTCGAGACTTGAGTCCTATTTTCACATTTTCATCTTGTTCCTATTTTATCCATATATTTCTCGTATATATCATACTTGTGATTCATACTCGCACCTTATCTAACATATATTATCATTTCATCGTGGCGATCAATATCTCGATAAGTGCACATATCATATTTTGTAATTATTATTTTGGGAACATTCTTATAGATGACCTCACTCCATCCTTTTCATAATGTGAGTTGAGCGATTCTGATCTCCACTTATATATGCAAGAACACACACTTCACAGAGAAATTAAGGAAAATAGTAACATATGCCCATAAGAGACCGAAAGGGAGGGATGGGTGCCTAACATCTTCCCATTTCGTAACTTAGCCCCTAACCTTTGATGTAATTTATTTCACAAGTATCAGTTTGTCTTTGTGCAAAATATTCTGGCGACACTATCTATATACATCACCCCCAAAACTGACGATGATCGAAGCACCTCATGATGTAGCAAGGGGCGTGGGACCTTTATCTCCCCCTCTTTTCCCTCCGAAAGCGCCCCTGGAAGAGGGAGGAAGATTCTCGGGAAGGCCACAATTATAAAAGTTCAATGTATATCTATAATAAGTGCATAATTCCAATGTTCAATATGAACTTATAACTAACAAAATAATTTTTTTACCATATATTATAATCTACCTTTTCATGGTAAGACTTTAATAGAAGTTCAATCTGTTTAATCTCCATCCAGTCGGGGTTTGCTTTTAAAAACCTATGGATATTTGCACGTGGCTAATTTGGAGGAAGCGTATCTATAATATATGCATATATATCAGTGACATGAACTCGGAATCACATCCTCTTTAGCCTATTGGCGAGATTGAGTTTGATGTGTATATGTTGTGAGACGTCACAGTCTTCGTCCATTCTCTTTGTACATAATTGTAATTACAATAGGTAAATTTTTTTCTGCTTCTCTAACAATGTAAGCAAGGTCAGTGCTCTATCGGCATTATGTATGCGAAATATATATTGTGCAGCTTCATCCGAACATTCTGGTAGGGAAAATAGAATACAATTGAACAAGTACTCTTGTTGGAGATGAACTCCACGGTTTACAAGGTAGTTAAATTATTCAATCTTCCTATTCTCATACAAATAAATAAGAGTACCCTCTAAATGAGGCTCATTAATGAAAGAGGAATGAGTGTAGTCTAATTGCAACCTTCCATACTCTTGTTGTCATTGATTTTCACTGTGACTCACTTTTCTTGAGAAAAATGAAGGAGGGTGTGAATATGATTCCTATAAATTATGGCTCTAATGAATCATTAACTAGTTAGGTTAGTCTGATTTAGGTTTTGAATAATCACTACCCTTCTCTTCACCTAGTGCAATTTTAATTTATTAGTTATTATGCACGACGGCGTGAATCCCATGCATGTTGTATCTCACCAATGTGAAATCCAAACTACTCATCGTATAAGACACAAAATTAAACCGTATGATTTGTTCCATGCTTATGTGGATATATTGAAGATGATTATGGTTACTTTATTTCCATGCTAAGATTCTAAAATAACAACACTCGAAAACTAATTAAGGTTACAAATATTATGTTAAAAATTATCCCCAAAAGGCAATAGCATATCAAACCACACACATATAAAATTCTAATAAACCAAATAGTTATATATACCTACTTTTATATTTTTTTTAAAGAATTGTCCCACACACACAATACACACACATACGCAATATACACAATGTGTGTGTATAATTACTTTTGTATTTATTTTAATTTTTACCCAATTAATTATACATACCTACTTTTCTATTTTTAAAAAAAAATGTCTCTTACACACACATAAAGTACACACATAGTACACAATACACACACATACATATACAATACACACACACATATAGTATACACATATACATACATAATACACATACATATACACATATACACACATACACATGTATACACACATACATACAGATGTTTACACATATACATAGAAATACATGCATACACAATGAAATACACACATATATACAAATGCGTAAATACTGGAATACAAAATATTAGGGTTTAAGTGTTACCTTTCATATTAAGAGAGAGATTGAGTGAAAAACTTAAGATTGAGAGATAAAGGTAGTCGAAATCACCTAAGAGAGGGAAAAGGGTTTCAATTTTTTTGAGTGAAAATTAAAAATGGTTTGGTTTTTTAGTATAAAGACACTGGTCACGGCCCTGAGCCATGACCACATGTCATTACCCTTTTAAAATTTAACACGTCTGTCTGGAAACAAGAAGATGGTCACGGCCTAAAGTTGTGACTCCTAAATTGGGATAGTCACAGCCGCAAACCGTGACTAGTTCAGTGTGTGTTTTGGTTGGTGGCTACGGACTTGCACCATGACCCCATTCGTGACCATACTTAGAGGGAATTTTGGCAAAAATTTGGTGCCATAATGGTCACGTACATCTCACGACTATGGTCTGTAACACATAGTGGTCAAAAACTTGGGCCGTGACCAGCTTCAAGAGGATCCATGACCACACTGGGTCATAGACTTGGTCACGACAACACGTGACCAGCTGGTCATGGATCTGGGCCATAACCCACAGGCCGTGACCATATGCAGGATTTGGTGTAGTGACTTCGAGTATAATACCTTCTTTATGTTCTGAAAGGCACAATTAAAAGTCTCGACGACAATGCAATCTTTACTCTTCAATTTTTTGATAAATCTACCATAATAAGTTTGGAGTCAAGATCAACTTTGCAATCATTCGTTATATCCTTCACCTTTACCCAATCACAATAGAATATGGTTTCTATGAAATCTAAGTAATCAAGTTCTAGGATTTATTGGATAATCCCATAATAAGTTAGCCCCATATTATTTGAATTTTTATTGCTTTTGCTGGCAATACTGGTGGTCAAGGCAGAAATTGAAATTCTATTGGTTTGTATCAAAAGATTTTCCTCATATGGATATGAAATCAGAACCGTTGGTGCAGAATTTCTTAAACTCTTTCGCATGCAAACTAGGACCTTTTGCTAGGAGAGCAAGTCTGGAAGAGAGATCACCTCTTTTTAGAAACTTCATTTATTAATGAATTTGTATTAGGGCATGTTTTTACCACACATGAATAAATAACCACACACATAAGATGTGAAAATTACCTCTTTTGATAGCCATGCCCTAAAATCAGTTGTCATGCAATTTCTCCTTTGATTTTGGCCAATTTCTTTCTCTTAGTTCCTACCGATAAACTGTAGTGTTTAAATCTCATAAAATATAAAATACATATAATCAAAGAAGAAGAATTCACATGATACTCACTCTCTTCAGTCTTCATCTTCATCTTACGATTTGAAGACATAACGAGCTATTTGCTCGTATTATAGATTTGTGAGTTTCACCTCTTTAGGGTTCTTAAATAATAATCCTCAAACTCGTTAGGTTCCTCGATCATTTGGTCTCCACGAGGATTGAACCTCCTCACCTCTTGTTCTGGCATATGTGCTTTAGCGTATAGAGATGATTCCCTTCAGCAATTGAACCTCTAATATACCATGTATTCTTTACGTAATCTTTGAAGGTTTTCATCAAGTGCTAAAAATGATACATCCAAAGATACCTAACGGGACCATATAATAAAGCTTCATCGCATAATTGCACAAGCAGGTGGATGATGATATCAAAGAATGACAGAAGAAAATATTTCTCTAATACACAAACTGCCTCGGCTAAAGTTGATTTCGCAGCTTTAATGTGCCTTTTGTTTACCACTTTTTCACAAAGTAGGGTAAAACACAAACTTATTGAATAATTTCCCAACGGAGATCTTTGTTTTCAGAAAAGAAATGCTGACATAATAGAGGGATTAACTAAATGATTACGTCCCAGTCATGAGACTTGCATTGTTTCAAATCATTTCCTTATTAGCTTATTACCCTTCGTAAATTACTAGAAAAATCGATTGGAGTTTTCAAGTTGAACAACATGTATAAGAGAACCTTCTTCTCACTAATAGTCAAAGTGAAAGAAGTCCGGGGGTAGAAATTCTTCCTGTTGTAGAATCTTTTTTACCCAAAGTTTCTTCTTTATTTTCATATCCTATAGATCTTAGCGGGCTCGCTCTCCATATTTATAATGAGATCCACCCAAACATGTTCCTATCAGATCTTATCTACAACATTCTTCTTTGTCTGCATCACATCAATTACATGCCTTACATGATGATCTTTCCAATACGAAAAATAAAAAAACATTGATCGCTTGGACCACAACTTCTCTTTACTAGGGTCATTCGGATTCCCACTAGCTTTACGCTTCAGATTTAAAAATAGAGGGTGTTTGCATACATACATATTCCCTCCAGTTACAGCCACCGACTTTTCCTCGATCTGCTGATTAAAAAGCTGAGCAAGTGGTGTTCTGCGCTCATGACCGTCAGGAAAAAAGTTATACTTGTCGTTTCTAAAAGGGTGATTGGTCGGCATAAATATACGATGACCTGTGTAACGCATATTCCTACTATGTTGTAGGCAACAAGCTTCAGTTTCCTCCCCATAAATGGGACATCCATAATAACCACGAACATTACAACCTGATAAGGTCCCATAAGCAGGAGGGTCGTGGATCGCCCATATCACCATTTCTTTAAGTGTGAACTCTTCACCCTTATGAGAGTTGAACGCCGACCCACCTTTATCCCATAACTCTTTAAGTTTTTAGATTAATGGGGATAAGAATAATCAATATCATCACTGGGAACCTTCGACCCGGGTATTAACAAAGATAACAATGTGAACTCCTTTTTCATGCATTTTGTCGAATGGAGATTTAAAGGCACCATGAGAACTAGCCAATAACTCTGACTCGTACTTAAATTACCAAAATTGTTAAACCCATTAGTTGAGATTATAAGGCAAACATTGTTCGGTTCCTTTGCAAATTCCTAGTGTTGTGCATTTGAAATTTGCCATATGGGTGAATTAATTGGATGACTCATCAGATTACCACTCACCTCGTATTGAGTGTGCTATGTCATGACCTCCGCTATCCACGGTATAGTAAAAACCATTTTAACCGTGCCCGAGTGGATAATACTTTAAAACCTTTTGTGGGACTTGTGAGCACTTGCAATTTTTTGCTAGTTTGTCATTTCCATACTCACAAACCACATATCTAGGCTCATTGCGTATAGGACATTCATCCTTTTCTTCTTTCTCATTGGGGTACAATATGTAATCATACTTGCATGCGTGAATAGATTTGTATTTAAAACCCAAACCCTTCAAGCTCTTCTTCATGATATGATAATTGTTTGGTAACGTGTACTCTTTTGGGAGAATTTCTTTAACCCAAGAATTTCGGCAACGCTGTTTCCAAACAAACCAAATTGACTCTTTAAATTATGCAAACCAATCATTGCATATAATATCGAGTGATCTTCATCACAATTTTTATACAGTGGTATAGCCGCATCAACTTTCAACCGTATATATTCCCGATCTCCTGGTAGTTCAGCATCAAATTGTTCTTTTTTGTATCCATAGGTTGGTGATTTTGATGGTCGTGGAGTCCGTAAGAATCATCAATTAATTCGATAAATGGATGTTGTGTTGGTGAATCATGTACCACTTCCACTTGATGGGGTTCCGTTATTCGATCAGGTACCGAATATTCTTTTGGAACATAAGGTATATTTTTTTCACCATGGTATGTCCATATTTTATAGTCTCGAGAAATTATCCACTTTATTAAATGAAACTCAATGTCTTCCAATGACTTATATTTTTTGTTCATACAATGGGTGCATGGACACGAAATCCTATCTTTTTTAAGATTCTTGAAAGCGTATTTAATAATTTTTTGAACGCCCTTTACATGATTACTTTTTATTTGGTTAGTCTCTCACATCCACTATTTGAATTGTGGGAAATCCATATGTAACAATCTTTAAATTTCAGTCTTGTGGTAATAGGTTAAAAAAATATTATTACAACTGAAACAAAAACAATATTCTTACAACTACAATAATAATAAAAAATTATTACAACTGAAATAAAAAAAATTATTACAACTGAAACAAAAAAATGTTATCACACATGAAACGAAAGAAAATATTGTTAGAACTTAGTCAACAAATAAACTGTCCAAACAATAAAAGAGTTTCCATAATTCCTCAGTTCCCTCCCTTCCCCGTTGTCAACGACCATATGTACATCTCCGCAGCCGGTGTATATTTCATCGACCATTATTTGAGCCTCACCCCTACCTAATGGTCGACTGTGTACTAGAGTTTTGATATCCATGGACACGAGTGTGCACACCCGAACAATCCTCTTGTTTCTCAGGTCCTTAAAATAGTACTATTCGCCATAGTCACTGTGAGTTTTTGACAATAATTCAAGTCTCGTGATAGGCAGAGGCACAGGGAAGGGGAATGTTGAAAAAGTTGTCATTTGGGAGGGAAATATTGAAGGGTGATGCATTTGGGAGGGAGATGTTGAAGGAGGTGGCGTTTGGGAAGGGAAAATTGAAGGGGAATAATAGGAGAAACCTTGAGGAGGAGGGTAAGGGTAACCTTGAGGAGGCATTGGGGGCCTATAACCTTTAAAAAGGCTCACAAGTTGCCCAATTTGATCCACAATATTCCAAGGTTATTTTTAATCTCTTGGACATCCCCAATGGTCTTGAACTGTTTTTCTTTAGTGGTAGAGACACGACCCTTGACCGATGAAAGATCGTCCATGAGAGGTGCGGTGTGTTGAAATTTTGTTTTTGGCATATGTGAGCCAATACCCCTCGTCCTCCCCCTTTTATCCATTCTAAAGGTCTAGTTTAGGGCATCATTTTCAAGGTCAAAATCATTAGTAGGGCTCAAACCAGACTGATTGCTGATGGCCTCTATTGATTTCAACGTCTTACCTAAGTGCGACAAGAATTTATAATCTTTGTCCCATCGACCATGAACAAATACGTTGGCCCGATTTGGTTGTTTACCGACTTCCGAACCATCCTTTGTCCTAATCTCCCCTTCATTCTTCAAATCCTCATATGATTTGGATCCCAGCCTGTGGATAACAGTTTTTTTTGCCCTATTTTTTTTTATTTTTCTCCCTCTACACCAACTTTTTCTCCTTTGCCTCATTCTCCAAAAAATTATTCCACGGCTCCACCGGTATTTCAACATTAGGAGGAACTCCCTCTTTCCAAGCCAGAATATCGAAGCTCGTTGCCTCCTTCGGGAAACGTTTCTTCCAAAGGTTTCTCCTGTAGGTCCTCAATTCTTATGCAACCCAAGATAGAACCTTACTCTTGGAGCGGTCGGGAAATGAAAAATGCTTGCAAAGTTGATCATAAATGTCCCCAAATTTATTATTCCTAGCGACAAACACTGGGCGTTAAATTTCAGCACGTTACTCCTATCACCCATCGGGTATTCCTGAGAAGGGAGAACCCAATGGGATTCTTTTGGATTGAGAGGGAGGCTTCGAGAGCGTTGGAGGAACGACAGTACTGTATGAGGGAAGTGGAGAACTTGGAGTTAGACTTGGTGAGGAGTAAACCATTGGTGGAGTTGTGAATTCCTCAGCCATTTGTATTGAGAATTCAGGTTGTGCACTAGATGGTTATCCTCGTTGCGGTGTCACCTTGACACTTGGTACCCTTGGGTTATTTCCTCTCGACATTATCTAAATGAAAAACCATAAGTGACTAAATATTTATAATAATATGAAATTATAATTAATTAATCAAGCTTATGACTATATATATATATATATATATATATATATATATATATATATATATATATATATATATATATATATATATATATATATGATTTGATTTTTTTAATATGATATTTAAACATTTCAACGGACCTATATAAAAAAAATCAACTGAATTTTTTTTTATATTTTAACAAAATCGGTCAAACTTTCGTAGCTTTTAAAGTGCTTAATAGCAGCGAAAGTTTGACCGAATTTTTTAAAATAGCAAAAAAAGCTTTTTTAGCTGATTTTTTTACATGGGTTCCTTGAAATGTTTAAATATTATACAAAAAAATTAGCTCAAAAATATTTTTTTTACTATTTTAAAAAATAATGTGCAAACTTAATGGGAACGGGAGCATGCGGGCTTATGTGCACACTAAGTTTGCACATGTACTGGCGCATACCAATTTTTTTAAAATATTAAAACAATATTTTTTAGTTGATTTTTTTGTGATATTTAAACATTTCAAGGGATCCGTATTAAAAAAATATCTCAAAAAAATTTTTTTGCGATATTTTAAAAATCAGTCAAAACTTTCGTTGCTTTTAAAGTGCTTAAAATCAACGAAAGTTTGACCGTTTTTTAAAAATAATAAAAAAAGTTTTTTTGAGTTTATTTTTTTTATATGGGTCCCTTGAAATGTTTAAATATCACACAAAAATAAACACAAAAATATTTTTTTTACTATTTTAAAAAAAAGATATGCAAACTTAGTATGCACAGGAGCCTTTGTGTGTGTGTGTGTGTGTGTGTATATATATATATATATATTCCGAGTAAGACATTAGAATATGTTCAATGTGTCTGATCCATCCATTCGGTATTAGTTTTTAAGAACCTATAAATTTTTGCACGGGGCCAACTAGGAGGAAAGGTATCTAGGATTGATGTGTATATATCCGTGACATGAACTCAGAATCCCATATTTTTTAACTTTTTGGCAAGATTCAATTTTACATGCATATGCACGAGACATCACAGTCTATGTCAATGCTCTTTGTACGCAGTTGTATCCATAATGGGTGAATTTTTTTTTCTGCCTTCTCCAACAACGTAAACAAGGTCAGGCCTACGTCGGGATTATGTTTGTGAAATACATTTTCTATAACGTCATCCCATTTTTCTGGTAGGGAAAATAGAATACGATCGAATAAGTTACCTTGCTAGAGATTAATTCCACGATTTACAAGGTAGTTATATTGTTCGATCTTTCAATTTCCATACCAATAAATAGGAGTACCCTTTATATGGCGGGCACTAATAAAAGAGTTAAGTACGCGGTCCAATTGCAACCTCTCCCACTCTTGTTGCTAGTGATTGTCACCGTGCCTCATTTTTCTTGAGAAAAGTATACGAAGGCGTGAATATGTGTGCTATAATTAACGGCTCTAATTAATTAATAACTATTAATTCAAACATATGAGGTATAAGGGTATATTAGTTTAATTAAGATTTTTATTCATGACTACCCTTCTCATAACCCCTTGTATTTTGGATCTCATCGATGTGAAATCCCATTAGCAACACGAGAAGTGGGTGAAATGCCAAGTTGACAAGTATGTACATTACGAGTCATTAAAATATTGGGACATTTACACTTTTGAGGTCGACTAGTTCTTCATATTTACCTATTGGGGTATACTAGTTCTCCTATTTACTCATTGGGGGTGCACTACTTCTTTTCTTTTAATATTTTTAATAGTTAATATTTTTTTCCATTTAGTTAAGATTCGTTTTAAATTCTCCCTCATATGTATACTAGAATTACTAAAATTGAAAAGTCAAACACTAAAACCCACATATGGATAACCCTTCAATACCATACCCCTATACCCCGAGTATATATATCCCCCAATATAATATGATGACACGCATATAACCCACAACACAGTAGACATGATTTTTTTTACTTATTAAAAATCTATTTAATTATTATTTGTCAAAAAACTATAATGTTTCGGGTTTTGAATAATATTTTGTCAAAAAATAACCTCCAATACAACGTATATGGTTTATTGATTTATATATCCCCTTTTCTTGAAAAATAACTATACACACGTACCATGCCCCTACACCCCAAGTATATACCCCCCCAATATAATATGATGACGAGCATGTAACCCACAACACGATAAACATATTTTTTGTTACTTATTAAAAATTCATTTAATTATTTTTTGTCAAAAAAAATATAATGTCTAGGGTTTTGAACAATATTATGTCAAAAATATTAACCCCCAATATAATGCCTAGGGTTTATTGATTTATACATCCTCTTTCTTGAAAATTAACTATATACACACATATACTCATAAATACATAGACATATGCACATATAACACATAAATACACACACAAATACACACATACATATACACATAAATACACACATATATACAAAACATTATGGTTTAATACACATATACACACATACACACATTATACAGAGAAATACATAGAAATACACACACATATATGCAAAACATTAGGGTTTAATACAAATTATATACAAAACATTAGGGTTACCTTTGAGATTGAGAGAGAGTGCCGAAATCGCCATGCTTGAGAGAGAGAGAGAGAGAGAGAGAGAGAGAGAGAGAGAATAGAGTTAGAGGAACTAAGTGAAATGAGAGAGTTGGTGTTTTATTACAAGAACACTGGTTATGGCCTAGGGTCGTGACCAACCACCATGACCCTTTTAAAATTCATGTAAGCAACAAGATGGTCACGGCCTATACTCTTGACCCATGCATTGAGATGGTCACAGACCAAAGAAGTGACCCATTGGTTGGGTATTCTGGACTTGGTCACAATGTTTGTCTGTGATCCTACCATGGCCAAACATGAAGGGAATTTTTACGCGACTTTGGCACCAAGATGGTCATGCCTTGGTCACGGCCAAAATACCTAACCCACGGTGGTTACAGATTTGGTCTGTGACCACTTCCAAGAGCATCCATGACAATATTGGGTCATGGATATGGTCACGCTATATTTGATATGGTCACGAATTTGGGTCGTGACCAGCATCACGGCTTTAGGCCGTGACTCCCTGGGCATGACCATTTGCAGGATTTGGTGTAGTTTATGTGGGGATTGTTAGACGTAGGAGATTTTGATTCTTATCCACATTAATATTGCTATATTATATTTGCATTTGAAAGTGTGTTCAAGTATGCAGGTTTATAACGTATGGCAAGGTTTATAAGCGTGCAAAGCTACTTAAATTTATGAGTCGACTAACTTGTAATATTTATTTTTGGGTTGGGGATTGAGTTTTAGATGATATTGACGTCCCATTTGAGTTTTTATTTTTGATTTTATCCCGAAATAGACAAATGGATAGATTTGCAAGGACAAATTTCCAATAGAGTCAATTTTATGTATTTTAACTTTATTTTGTTTTTGGAAAAATCTCTTTGAGTCACGGGTTAGGACCTGTGTATATTGACTTTTGAAGCCTATGATGTGATTTTTTAAAGACGTAGAGTCCAAGTTAGAAGATCTACATCATCATGATGTGTTTTGTGCTCATTTTCATCTTTATATTATGAAGATCTCTAATGTATGGATTCATACATATTTTGATCCTTAAATATTTTATATTTTTATGTTAGGATTTTATAAAAAAATTTAAAAATATTTTAAATGATTTTATCTCTTTTAATATTTTTAGACGAAAATATTTTTTTCGAGAGGTCGTTTTAAGACACTGGGTATGGCGTTCAAACTAGATATGGCACCTCGTTAGAATAGGTTTCAATTAATCTCGAACGAACTAACTCCAGCCCTCATTGGAATCTTATTGGTTATCTCGTTGGATACGTGTTCGAACGAGATGTTATACTTCATTCGAACGAGGTCCAAAGTCGTTAAAACAAGCCTATGGATTTTTATAGAATATGATATTTTATAAATTTCTTTTCATCCTTATATCATTTTTGGAAAACATCCTATTAATAGGAGTGCAGAGAAACATTTTGTTGAGAGATAAAATATTATATTCTTAATCTCAATCAAAAAGCTCTCCAAAACCCTAGTTTACATCCAAGTTATTTAGGATCCAAATTTCAATTCATATATTCTTTGAATACCCTATTTTGGGCACCAAGGTTTATTCTCCACATCTTTATGAGAATTATTTCGTTAGGTGGACTCCGTATATGATGATGAATTTACATACGATGGACTTTGTGTGTGACGGTAGCTGAGTTGTTCGATGGATACCAAGGCATGTGTAGACTCACATGTTGTGGAAATTGCGTGGGTAGACTCCTACGTTATCGCTGTGGAGGAGGGGTTGAAGACCGAAGATATGTAAATCCCTGCGAAGGCGTTGAGTTGTTGTATAAGTCATCTGTAGACTTTTATAATTCCTTATCATAGTGAATTTATGACTGGGTCGTCCAAGGTTTTTCCCGTTATGGTTTTCCATGTATATTAGGTGTTGTGGTTGATTTACTCATGTGATTCTGCATTAACATAGATGTATATTTCGGTTAAAATAAAATTTGTTAATTTATTCATTCACAAGTTGTTTAAAATTGGTGATAAGTTTGATTTGGGAAACTTATTTAATTGAACTTAAAATTTGAAAATTTTAGAAATAGTTGGTTAGATTGTTTTGCACCCTCTGCCATAATTAGAACCCTTTGGGCCTATAGCAAATATTTTTCTCAAATTTTGAAAATATAATCAAATACTAAAAATCTGATTTAAGTAATTATTTTAATTAATTAAATTCCTTTAGAATTACAAGGTATTACATTAAGCTGTCGACACCTGCTTAGTTAAATCAATTTTTTGTTAATCTAATTTAATCAAGATCTAATCACTTACCTCGATTCTAATACTTAACTTATTTTCTACTCCTACTCAATTATAAATAATCCATTCATCCGTTTTTTCAATGGAAACAAAATATTGTAAGTCTATCAAGGGTGTATCACAATTCTTGGTATTTCCAAAAGTGGATTCCTCTAAGTCATGATATCTGACCTACTTATATAATTATCTCCCAATATGTGGATATCATTTAATTCAATCTAAAATTTAATTTCACCCACAACGATCAAAGTGACAACTCTATAAGCATTCCAAACTTCATAACTCTTGGGATTAAGAATGTATGCATCCTTTGCAAGTGCCGTGAGATTTCTCGAGTCTAATCTAGACATCGCTCAGAATCAAAATCCCAGAGTTGGTCCCATTAAACACATTCTTAGGATGTACCGATCACAATCTTCTTTTGAACTATCACACAAGTTCATTAATTAAAATACTTGTTATTAGTAGTTTGAGATCAAGTACTAGGATTGCATCGCAACCATTTCGATAGGATGTCAATCTCCCTGTGATCAACACGAAGTCGCATCACTACAATTTCTACTAAGCGCTACTGGCCAACATTAGTATAAAATAAAGTATTTAAAAAAATATAAAGCATTATCACAAACATGATTCTCATTTTGAAATGAATAAAGAAATCTTTATTAAAAAATAATAAAATGTTTTACACGTGGTTTTAGGAATATATCCCAACAATCTCCCACTTACACTTAAGGTCATGTGGCCATGCACTTGACTCCCATTACTTCTATGTGAGTATCAAAAGTTCTTTTTGGTAAGAACTTTGTTAAAGGATCCACGAGGTTATGTTCAGATGAAATCTTGGTCACATTGATGTCACCTCTCTACGCGATCTCTCCAATCAGGTGATACTTGTGCTTAATGTGCTTTGCCCACTTATGAGTCATTGGTTCTTTAGAGTTTGTAACTACACAAATATTGTCACAATAAAGTGTAATTGTCTATTTCACTAAAGGAACCACATCCAAGTTACTTAGGAATTTACAGAGACAAATAACCTCCTTTACTTCCTTCGAAATGATAATATACTCGGCTTTCATGGTGAAATCAGCAATACATGACTGCTTGATACTCCTCCAGCTTACGGATCCACCTCTTAGGGTACACACATATCCCAAGGTCAATTTATTGGAGTCCCCATCTAACTAAAATCCAAATTAGTGTACCCCATGGGTACTAGACTCTCCATTGAGTAGACCAACACATAGTCCTCAGTCTTCTTCAGGTGCTTGATAATGTACTTCTCAATAGTCCAATTCTCCTCATTTGTATTAGATTTGAGTCTTCTAATCTTACAAGTGGAATAAAGGACTTTTTGGTCTAGTACATTACATATCATATAAGAGGCTTCCCACCATCGAAGCATGAGGTATATTCCTCATCCTCTCTATCTGATCAGGAATTATAAGAAATTTATCCTTAGATAAATAAATTCCATGTCTAAAAGGGAGAAGCCTTTTCTTGTAATCTTCCATGATAAACCTTGGGAGCAATGTGTCGATATAAGTATCTTGAGATAAGCCTAATATCCAAATTTTTCAATCATGCAAAAGCTTGATCCCTAAGATGTGACTAACTTTTTCTATGTCCTTTATGTCAAACTGTCTAGACAACCACAATTTTATACTAGACAATATACCCATATCATTCCCGATGAGGACAATATCATATACATATTATAATATAAATACTACAGTGTTTCCCTCATTCTTCTTATACACACGAGCTTCCTCCAAACATTGATAAAAAATAAAAAATTTAATTTCCCAATCAAATTGGTTATTACAAGTCCTTGATGCTTGCTTAGGTCTATAAATGGAACTGTTAAGCTTCCACACCCTTATTTCTTAGCCTTTTGTTATAAATCCCATGAATTGCATCATATAAAGCCACTACTTAAGATTATCTCTCAAGAATGCAGTCTTGATAACCATTTTCCAAATCTCTTAATCGAGATATATAGAAATGGATAAGAGAATCCGAATAGACTTAATCGTGGCTATTCGTAAAAAGGTCTCCTCATAGTCGATCTCCACTTTCTGAGTGAACCCTTTTTTAATAATTCTTGCATTCAAGGTTTCCCCTTTCCAATCTACTCCCTTTTCCTCTTATAGATCCACTTCTACCGATGGGTTTTATACCATCTGTCAAGTCTACAAGTTCCCACACTTGGTTCCAATACATAGAATCCATATTGATATCTATAGCTTTTAGAAAAAAATCAATATCCTTGCCTTGGAGTGACTCATTGTAGGTGTCAGGATTCGGTTCATGTTTTCTTATCGAAGTTCTCTCCCAAATACACTTACCTGTCAAGTTGACGCTTAACCCTCCTAGTATAATGTGGCTCCACTTCTGGTCTAGTATAAATGACATGTGAAACCTGATCATTGACAAATACTCACACTACCATTAGGTAGTGCATCATCATTATCTTTTTTCAAATGAGAATAACTATAGCATTCAAATAACCTTATTTTTGGTTCGAATGAGATTACTATTATCTTTTGAACGAACCTATGTTTCGCATTCGAACGATCTTCCTCAAAAACATGTTGCCTTGAAATTTTTATTTTCTATAAATACTCAGGTTTGGCATCAGTTTTCATGGAGAATTTTGGAAAAAATAGCTTTCCTATCAAAACCCAAAAGCCTCGAACCCCTTGTTTACACTTGAGTTTGAGATCTAACAATCTGACATCTATATGTCTGCTTGAGATCTAACAATCTGACATCTATATGTCTGCTTCATAATGTGAGGGTTTCGAGCAGTGGAGACTGTGTTTTGTATTGTGCGATGGTTAGACCAGTACCTTGACAAGTAATATCGGTGTTATGCCGAGGCGTGGGAATCGACTACATTGTGTGGACATGGGAAGGCATCCAACAGTGGATGCAAAGAAGGTTACAAGGAATAAAGAAGTGCATTAAGGCTTGAATGCGTCGAGTCTATGAGTAAATATAAATTTCACTTGTAAATGTACCTATATCAAAGTGGAGTTGTGTGGCTGGGCCATCCAAGGTTTTTTTTTATCATGGATTTACCTTTTACATCGTCGTGTTATGATTTACAGTTTTATTCTTATTTATTCTCACCTAGATGCATGCTTATGTCAAGAAAAAAATTGTTAAATTATTTTAAACAACACATGGTTTAATTGATGCATGTATAATATTTGGTGGTGTTTCATATAACCCTAGGGCGATAGACTTTCTCAAATATGTATCAGAGAAGGTTACCACAGTTTGCTATGTTTGATCCCTATCTTAGCGTACATTTAAGGCTTTAATGCATTTTAACAGGGATGGGAGTTCCATTACCAAACCTCCATTAGTTAATGGGACAAACTATCCCTATTGGACATCGGTCTTTAATTCTAAGGGTGTAAATGCTATCTTTTACGCCGTGACTGTCGAATAGTTTAAAAAGAATTATGACTTGCGAGAGAGCGAATAATGCTTAGGATATTTTATAGTCGAGACATTAGGCTACATCTACTTTTGGGGTTTCCAGGTTACACTATCTGGCGATTAAGTTTGAGATGATTGTGATGTTAAGGAATGAGTATTTTGAGTAGTTCTATACTAGGTTGTCAGATATTTTTAATTCCTTATTTAACTTAGGTGAGCCTATCCCCGAGCCTAGAGTTCTGCAAAAAATCTTAAGGTATTTGCGTGAAAGATTTAATGCCAAAGTCATGATCCTAGATTGCCTAGGTGGTGTTGACACTATAAGAGTCCAAGAACTTGTAGGTGATATTAAAACCCATGGGATGAATATGTGTCCTCCAGTGAAAAAGGATGAAAAAAAAGATAAGGGTGTCACTTTGGAATCCAAAAAGGAGGATGTGTCGAATTTCGGTAGTGATAGTGAGCTTGATGCTGAAAAATAGCTAGGTTTGAAAAGAAACCTAATAACTTTAATGAACATGATAAGAAGAAAATGGATGGTCCTAAGAAGATGGATGACCGGGATAATTTCTTTGAATGCCAAGGTTTGGGGCATTATTCTCGTGACTGTCCCACTAGTCTAAGGAAGGAGGAAAATAAGTCGAATGTATACAATGAAACTGTTAGTGATAGTGAATCAAAAGAGTAATATGATTTCCCAATTGAGCATAAGTACACCGTGTTAATGGCTAGTCATGTTGGCTTAGATGAAAAGTCTTCCATTATTGAAGATGATCATTTTCATAACGGTTATAAGGTCTGATCTTGTGATTCCCAAGTGAGGAGAGAAGAAGAAGAAGAAGAAGAAGAAGAAGAAGAAGAAGAAGAAGAAGAAGAAGAAGAAGAAGAAGAAGAGGGGAGTGAGTTTTAATTGGCCTTTCGAGAGTTGTATACCGAGTCATCGAAGTTGAAGAAGGCCAACTAGCATTTACAAGCTGAGATGAAGGAGCATGTCATAGGTAATAATAATGATAAATTCGTAAGCTTAAATATTTTATCTTAGGATTTTTATTTGTATTTATTTACACTTTGGCCTATTTGGCGTATCCCGTTACAATTCCACACACACCGACACGTCGAACCGAACTCCAACATCTCCAAGTTCAAGGCTCCTCTACATCTCATGGAGCTATAATTCTTTTATGAGTTCTTAATGATTTATATTTATATTTGGGATGATTTTTTTAGGGAAAAATGAGGATGGATTTTTATGTTTTAAAAAAAAAATTGGACCTCATTCCAATGAGAATGGAATTTCATTCAAACGAAAATGTCTTTTCATTAGTAGCTCGTTAGATCTTTACTTCAAAGAAACATTGAACAAGAATTCTCTGAATAATATGTCTTACTTGGTTAGAAGCTCTTTAAAGTTTAGTTCAAATGAGATTGCAGTCTCGTTCGAACGAACCGAGGTTCTCATTCAAACGAGATGTTATTCTCATTCGAACGATTTCAATTTTTGTTCGAATGAGCCACTGCTTTGAAATTTGTGAATTGGTTGCAAAAGTTCTTAAATTTTATGTTTCTAAACATATTTTAATTTACAAATCATCATCCCGAAATTTAATGGATAATTCGTATAATCGAATGCCCATTTACTATGGTTCCAACTGTGCTTACTGGAAAGCGAGGATGAGGTCTGCTTTAAAAGCCATTGAGGAAATGTATTTGATTAGTTTGTTAAAGAGGGTGGACTCCACCCACAATACTATAGATAATTTCATTGTCCCTAAACTTTTCTCTCACTAGAAAGAGGACAACTTTAAGTGGAGCAATTTTAACTCTCGCGGATTAGGTGTTATTTATGGTGTCGTCACCCTGGAAGATTTTCGCCGCATTAAGATGTGAACCACGTCTAAAGAAGCTTGGGATACCCTCCAACTCACTCACGAGGGAACCAATGCAGTTAAAGTTTCTAAGCTGCAGACTCTCACCACACAATTTGAAACCATCACGATGCTTGAATTTGAATCATTTGGAGAATTTTATACACGGCTGTCCGATATAGTTAACTCGAGTTTCAATTTAGTTGAGAAAATACCTGAGATGCATGTCATTAAGAAAATTTTGAGATCTCTTCCTGTCCATTTTATTCCTAAGGTTATTATACTTAATTAATTAGGGATCCTAGACACTCTTAAATTAGAAGAACTTGTAGGATATCCTCAAACTTACGAGATAAATATGTTCCCTAGAGCTGTAAAACCTAAGGAATAGGGAATTTCACTTAAAGCCTAATTTAAAAAGAGAGAGGAAGGGTCATCCGATTCTGAGTAGGACTTTGATTTAAATTATTTAACCATTTTTGCTAAAAATTTTAAAAAATTTCTCAAACTTAAAAGGCAAAATACTTCTAGAGAAAAGAAAAGTTTTGAGAAAGATAAAAAATATAAATCGGGTAAGAAAAAATTTGAAAAAGAAAAAAAATATTTCCCAAAAAAAAAAGATGAGGAGCTATGCTGTGAGTGTGAGGAAAGGGTCGTAAAGCTCATGAGTATTCGATTAGGTTAAAATGTCACGGTAAGGCAAAGTTGTCTTAAATGTCACTCTTAGCCAAAGTGAAGTAGAGTCGGTAGTTCAGGGGATAAATCACTGCCTGGATGTAACTTCACCACATTCACAGCTAGTCATATTAGTACATCTAGTTCACCTAACGGCGATGAGTAAGCAAAAAAATATAAAGATGTTAATAGTAAGTCTAGTCGTTCTGAGGAGAGTGGGGGAGATAATGTTTTAAGTGAGAGAGAGAGTGACCTACAGTGTGCCTATGTCGATCTTTATGTTTCGTCCTTTATAACTGTAAGGACACAAATTTCCAATTGAGTCCATATATAGTTTTGGCTCAATTCCGGACAAAAACATTTATTCATAGGATAGTATTTATTGTAATATTCTCAAGCCTATGAAGTGTATGTTGAAGACGTAGCGGCAAAGAATTTAAAGCTTCATCAAAATGCCGGTTTGTGTGCCTCGTTTCTACGTCATCAACTAAGGTTCCATGCTCCCAAGGTATGAATGTAATTATATTTATATAGGAGCTTGGAACAAATTGTATTGGGTGTTAGGTGTAATAAAAACTGCACTTTATTTTCAGAAAGAATCAATTAGAAACTTTAAAAATAAGTATATATAAGTTTATAAAAGTTTCTGGGCTAAAATCGAATTTTTCAATCTTTCTGGTCGTTCGTTAGAAATGTCGTTCGAACGAGTTTTTTCGTTCGAACCAGATTTCGTTCGAACGAGTTTTGTCGTTCGAACCTGTTTCGTTCGAACGAGTTTTGTCGTTCGAACCAGGTTCGTTCGAACGAGTTTTGCCAAAAACCCTAACTGGACAGTCGTTCGATATGTCGTTCGAACAAATGTTCGTTCTAACGAGGTATCTAACAAACTTCTAACGAGCCCAGGCTGGTCACTCGTTAGAAGTCTCGTTCGAACGAGAATCACGTTCGTTCGAACGAACTTCCAGCGGGAACAGTTAGTTGGCAGTTTTTTGCAGTTTTTCCCCACTCCTCCACTTGGTTTTCAACCAACTTTTTTCATACATTATTATGTGCGGGAAACACATTTTCCAAGACAACTTTTCCAACAATGTTTATCTCCAAGAGAGAGTTTGAGAGCAAAATTAGTTTAGGAAAATGTTCAAGTTTTGAGTGTTCATTTTTAATGAAAAATTCATACACACTCTAGTTTACACCCAATAATTGTTTATCCAAGTTTCTATATTTATATCTATTGCTTGGAGTTTTTGGCACCGGTTTTCTCTACAGATTTCAAGAGACGTTTCGGGTTTGCTTCTACACCCCATCACAAAGAAGACCTTTGTTGAGATTCTACCCACACGGAGAAAGGCTCCATGCTTGGGTGACGGTGACCATATAAAGTCCCATCGGTGGATTCCGAGACCGCGGTGGTGTTCCGAGGTTGTTCGCTAGGAAGAGGTTTCTACGAGAAGGAGCGTCGAGGCTTGAGAGGGATCGAGTCAGTAGTTGTAAGTCTACCTGTCTATGTAATTGTAATTCCATATCTAGTGGACTTGTGGCTAGGGCCGTCTGAGGTTGTTTCCCGTCTTGGGTTTTTCCTCGTACATCTCGGCGTAGTGTGACATTGTTTATTTTATCTTGCACAATAATTTAGAACGCATGCTTTAGGTTTAATTCAAGATAAAATTTGGTTTTATTATCACACTCATTTAATTTGGGACTTAAATTAAATATTGGGTAAAATTGGTTTATTCAAGTCATTTGCTAAAATTGGTTTATTCAAGTCATTTGCTAAAATTGGTTTCGCCTAACTTTGAATAATTGTTAATTATGACTTAGGCAAATTCTAGGACTTGAATTATGTTTTAATTTGTTTTGAGAAATTAAAACTTGTTGCTGTTATGTTTGAAAGTTAAAACCATCTCAACGCTTCCGCATTTATTTAAAAGGAAATCATATTTTAAATCTGTGTTTATTTAAAATCCGGGCCTTTCAATAACTAAGAAACAAAACTAAGGGTTATCCATGAGGGTTTTAGCGCTAGAGAAAGAGTTGGGAGATGTAAGAGAGAGTGGGTCCTCAATGAGAGAAGATTTGGGAAAGACAATTTTTTTAATTGAGAGAGAGAACGGGAACTTGACCAACAAGGTGGCTAGTCTTACTAGATATCTCTAAGAATCCGTGAAGACTAGTTAAAGACTTGAAGACCTTATATACTAACTTAAGAAAGATCTCAAACATTCTCGGGAAGTTAAGGTAACTATCGAGGATAAATCGAAGAAGGTAGGTAAGATGGTCCTCGTCCCCGCTTTAGGTTTTGGTGAGAGGCATGAAATAGGTTAGGATGGTGAAACCACTTCCCATACCACATCGAAACCGGTTCCTGAATTTGTGGTTAATCCTTATAGACCTTAACCTAAAACACAAAGGAGAGTTCAACATAGAAAAGGTAACTGAGGTAGACCCACAAATCTCTATGCTTGCACTTTTTGCAAAAGAAGAGGTCCTTAAAGTGTTTTGCTATAAATTAGGTAGAACTAGGCGTACACATACTCTCGTGCACCACTTTAGCGAATTTTTTAGTCTTAGAGATCAAGTTGAGTTTCTAGTCACGGCTTCGCATAGTTTAATGGAAGAATTTCAATGGATGTCTTTCCCTTTTGATAACACTTCCAACATTCCAACTCGAGTCAAAAGCGATAAGGTCAAAATAAAAAGTTACCTCCATTTGGGTACCTAAGCGAGACGATAAAGCTCTTGGTGTTCACGTTACTCTCAAGGCTTAAAATACTTTCCAATGGTATTTTGATAGTTAGTGCTCTAGGCACATAACCGATGACAGCTCATTTTTTAGCCACCTTGAGGATCGCAAGGAAGGTAAATTCGCCTTTGGAGATGAGAGTAGGTCTAGCCTTTTAGGACGTGGTAGTGTTGAGATACCTAAATTTCTTAACCTAGATAATGTATTGTACGTGAAAGGTTTGAAAGTGAACTTAATTAACATAAGCCAACTACGCGATGCAAACTTTGCGGTAAATTTTGACTGGTCCGAATGCCATATTTATGATCAATCCAGTAAACTTTTACTACAAGGTGTGAGGAGGGAAGAAAATTATTATTGGATTGTTCCCAAGTCCTCCTTCATAGACAACAATGTCACGGTCTCCATTATGGACCTTTGGCATCAACTAATAGGTCAGGTGAACTTTAGAGATGTTTATAGATTAGTGAAAAGGACCTAGTTTGCGGCTTACCATCTTTTGGTAAACCAATTTCATCAATTTATGGACCTTTCCAGTAGGGAAAACAAATTCAAAGTCCCCATCAAAAGTTAAATACCATTACCACCTCCGATATTTTAAAGTTGATTCGTATGGATCTTTAGGTCCTACTCGTTCGGAAATCTTAGGTGGTAAGTGTTATATTCTCGTAATGGTCGGTGACTTTTCTAAAAATTTTATCATAGGATTCTGTAGAAGAAAAGTCAGATGCAGTTCAGTTCCTTCTAACCTAGGGCCGCATCCTACAAAACCAACATGGTGTCATTATTAATCAAATGTGTAGTGACAATGACACTAAATTTGAAGAAGCTAAAGTGGATAGATATTATGAAGGAGTGGGCATTAAACATGAGTGTTTGGACATTTATAATTCTCAACAAAATAGGATTGTTGAGAGGAAGAACCAGACGATAAGGGAAATGGCTAGATCCATGCTTCTTGGGAGAAAAATGCCTAGAAACTTTTGGGCAGAGGCGGTGAGTACTACATGCCATATGGTGAATAGGTTATATATTCGTCTACACAAAGTTCACACTCCTTATGAGTAGTGGATGAGGAAGAAGCCCAACCTATTATATTTTATGTCTTTGATAATACTTCTTACATATTGCGAGATGGAGATAATTTAGGTAACTTCAACTCTCAAAGTGATGAGGGGATATTTTTACGATATTCATCGATGATTATGATTTACCGAGTTTATAATTTGGATAGCTTTAAGATTATGGAATCAACAAACTTCATGATTAGAGATGACAATGATCCACTGAAATTTGTTTCTCCTAGATCCTAGTGTGAGGATTATGCACCCCTAGTGATTATCTCGTCCTTCCTAAAGCTACCATAGTGGACACCATTCTTATTTTAGGGGAGACGCCAACTTAGGTTCGAAAGAATCATTACTCTTCCACTATACTTGGTGATCTTACATTAGGTGAAAGACTTGTGCTCAACTAAAAAATGTTGTTATCTATCTGTGCTATACATCCTTAGTCGAACCCAAGAATATGAAAGAGGAACTCAAAGACGAGCATTGGATTTCTTCCGTATAAGAAGACTTACTTCAATTTCAAAAGAACGATGTTTGGGAGTTGGTCCCTCTACCTAGCAAGACTAATGTGATAGGTACCAAGTAGATTTGCAAGAATAAGGTGGATAAAAGGGTACCATAGTTCGCAATAAGTGTAGGTTATTCGCTTAAGGCTATAAACAGATCGAGGGTGTAGACTTTGAGGAGGCATTATTCCTGTTGCTAGGCTTGAGTTCGTTCTCTTACTACTTACCGTAGCATGTCATCTACGCTTCAAGCAATATCAGATGGATGTCAAGAGTGCCTTTATGAATGGCATTCTACATAAGAAGGTTTACGTGGAACAATCCAATAGGGTTTTAAGACCCTAAGCACTCAAGACATGTCTACTATGTTAGGAAAGCCCTGTATCATTTTAAGCAAGCACCTCATGGTTGGTACAAGAGGCTTACTTTCTCTCTCTTAGCTCGCAGCTTCAAGAGAGGGGGAATATATAAGACGTTATTTATGAGGAGAAAGAGAGTTGCTATTTTGGTTGCCCGAGTCTATGTGGACGATATAGTCTTTGGACCCACCTGCTCCCAGCATGCTAACAACTTCGAAAAGGAGATAAATAGTGATTTTAAGATGAGAATTGTAGTTGAGCTTACGTTCTTCATAGGTTTACAGGTTCATCAACTTGAGGATGGGATATTCATATCTTAATCCAAATATTTAAGAGACCTTGTGAAGAAATTTAGTCTAGACTCCGCTCAGAACTCATGCACCCTATGAGTACATCGACAAAGCTTAGCAATGATATTTTAGGAAAGGATGTAGAGTAAACCTTATATAGGAGTATGATAGGTAGTCTTTTCTACTTGACTTTTAGTCATCTCAATATTGCCTTTAGTGTTAGAGTTTGTGCGCGATACCAGGAATCCCCGAAATAGTCACACTTACACGAAACGTAATATCAAATATGTGAGTGGAATTCTTCCATACTGTATTATTTGGTATCTCTTTGATACCGATGACTGTTTGTCCGCCTATTCAGATGCCGTTTGGTCCGGGGATGTAGATGGTTGTAGGAGCACTTCAGGTGGGTGTTTTTATTTTAGGAGTGCTCGTCTCTTGGTTAAGAAAGACTAAAAACTCCATATCTTTGTCCATGGTGGAGGTTGAGTATATTGTCATCGGGAGTTATTGCAGGTAACTCTTATGGATGAAGCAAATATTGGAGGGTTACAACATTTCATAAGGCACGATGACTATTTCATGTGATAATACGAGTGCTACACACATTTCTCATAATTCAATCCAACATTCGTGCATGGAGCATTTTAGGATATGCGGGCACTTTATTCGAGACCTAGTTGAGGACAAGGTCATATTCCAGAGCTTTATAAGTACCGATCATCAGTTAGCCGACATATTCATGAAACCTTTATAAGCACTTCGATTTGAGAATCTTAGGAAATCTTCAGGTATTTGTACTATTGATTGAGTTCGGATATTTTATCAAGTATAAGATGATTATCATCATTATATCCATTTATTCCTGTTGCTAGTATGTATTACCGTTTTGATATCACTGCATTTATCTTTTTTATTTCTTTATTTTTAGAAGAATCCAAAAATAGTTTTGTTGTTCAAAAATATTTTGAAACATGCAAAAAGATTTTCGGCTTTTAAGAAAAAGTTAAAAAAGGAAAAAAGATTTTATGTTGATAAAATTTTTGAAAAAGAAAAAAAGATTTTATATTTTTCTCTACACCTTATATGGTGAACATTTAAGATGTACGAATCACCCATTCATTCCATATCCACGTGATTGTTTTATAGTGTTTTCAGACATGACATCATTTCATTTATGTTCTTAATAACGTGTGGAGTCATTATGTTGTGATTTGATGATTAATTGTTACATGTTTGACTCGTTTTCTCCTTTAATGCACATGAGCACGAGATTATTTGAATATTTCACTTACCTGTCAATAAAAGTTGTGCATGTAAGAACCATTGCCCGGATTTAAATCATTTTTTCAAAAAATTTATTAATTATTAAGTAATGGATAGGGGCTGCGAAAGGTAAAAGTCTTTGCATTAAAAGTAACCATTTTCAATGAAAAGAGCCTAAAACGATTAGAAGCACATAAAAACAGAAGTGCCAGGTCACTTGTTTGAACATTGATTCTTTGCTACACATGAGCATTAATTTCTTCAAAAATAATTGAGAGTATTCTTCGTTATGTGAGATTTGGAGGGAGTTTAGTTGAGGATCAGTGGGTTTGCACAAATTATATAAATCTCGAAAAACATTACATATTTTTGGGCGTCATTGGTGTGAAAATCACTTATGTTCTTGATTTGTTGATTAGGTCAAGTCAATTTCACTTGAGTTCACCATTTTTTATACCTAGTGTAGACTTTGAGATCTTTCATTAATGGTATCTCAATCTTTCGTGCACATATGTCATTATTGTCTATGTTGATTAAATTATGGAATATGCTCACACCTATATATTCTGCTTTCATGATTTGGGTATTTTTGTGTTAATTCATGGTGTGTTGTATTTGTAAAAAACTTTTCTTAAAAAAAAAATAAAAAATTTCAAAAATAGTTGGTGAAGCCTTTGAGATTATCATTACATGTGCGTTATTTCTATCTCTTTGGGATGATATCTTATTGCTTATATGCTTCATATTTTATGACTAGATTCTAATCCTTTATCTATTTTGGACAAAAAGGGTGAAACAAATAAAAGACAAGTTTGATTTATGGGGGAGAAAAGCATTATGTGTTGTTATTTTCTATTTCAAACTCTATAAGTCACGGGTATTTTCTTTGCTTCATGCGTGTGGGAATTTCAAAGAAAGAACGTATTACACTTGATGAAAACAAAGTTCCCAAGGGAAGAACAATGTGAGATTGAAGACAAAGTTTCACAATATTGTTCTAGGTTTGGGAAAGGAGTTAGAATTTTTTGCTATAAAGGGGTTTTTATGTAATTTTGGTTTCGGTTAGTTTTGTACTGAAATAGCCAAAGGGGGGAATTTATAACTTCACAAATTTTATCTTAGGATTTTTATTTGTATTTATTTTGCACTTTAGCATATTTGGGGCATCCCATTACAAATAAACACGTCGAACCGAACTCCAACATATCCAAGATCAAGGCTCCTTTACATCTAATGAAGGTATAATTCTTTTAGGATTTCTTAATTATTCATATTTATATTTGGGACGAATTTTTTAGAAAAAAACGAGGCTGGATTTTTTTGTTTTAAAATAATTTTTTTTGGACCTCGTTCAAACTAGAATGGAATGTCATTCGAACGAAATTGCCTTCTCGTTAAAAGCTCGTTAAATATTTACTTCAAATGAAAATCAAAGTATAATTATCTGCATAGCATGTATTACTTCATTAGAAACTCTATAGAAGTTGGTTCAAATGATAGCGCAGTCCCGTTCGGACGAACTGAAGTTTTTGTTCAAACGAGATGCTATTCTCGTTCGAATGGCTCCAGTTTTCGTTCGAATGAGCCGCTGCCTCAAAATTTGTGTCAAACTTATAAATACCTATTTTAAAACCTTTTTCCATGAGACTTTTGAAAAAATAAAACTTGCATATCTATTGCAAAAGTTCTCAACCTTTTTGTTTCTAAACATCTTTTGATTCACAAATCATCATCCCCAAATATAATTGTGAATCCTTTTGAAACCTTATAAATTTCATATATGATATATACTTGCAGAGAGTGATCTCTGCTACTGAACTTGCGATCTAAAGGATCACCACTAAAGGAAGAACAAAGGCTGATTGATGGATACCGAGGGTAGATCGCCACTTATGGATGACTCTAAACTGAGCCGTATTCTTTAGGAGTTTTGTAAGTCGATTGTCTTGTAAAACTTACTGAAGTGATAAAAAAGAGGTTTTTCCCTAAAAATGGATTTTTCCTTATTTGTTGTATGTGATTGCATGCGTAGTTAATTTATGTGATTGGAACTATGATCATATGCAAATCTAATTTAATGAGAAATTAAAATTTGGTAAAATTGGACTTCTGTTTGGGGAATGAAATTAAATAAGTTTATCCATTAGTTCATGCACACTCTTAAAATTAAATTAGGATTTGAGAGAACGCAACAAGACTCTAAGGAAGAAACTCGAGTATGTTGAGGGCGAGAGAATAACCTTGGTGGTTTGATGGAAGTTTTGAAGAAGGAGTCCTTTGAGTTTGAAGACTATAAGAATTTACTTGAGTCTAGGATTATGGAGTTAAAAAATAAAGTGAGGAACTCGAGGCATATTAAATTTGATTTGGAATCTAGGCCGGAGAAACAAGATAAGATGTTAGGTGTTGTCCAAGTTCAATATGACAATTTTAGAATTAGCTAGGATGATACAAATACTTTCGCTGCTAACGCCAAAACCAATTTTTTGAGAGAGTCAACCATTGCTAGGGACGTTAGAAAAGGTAAATCCAAAGGTAACATTCCTCATGTTTACACTTGGACACATTGTGGTAGGAAATATAACCTTAGGCATTTCTATTAAGATCTTAAAAATGGTCCTAAGAAGTCTAAGATTGGTGTCACCAAGGTTCCTCAAACCCTAGATTATAACGTTACACCTATGTGGGTTAAGGGATCCAATTTGGAGGAACATATTGGTAGGGTTGTTGATTCCCGTATGCTATCAGTGATTGTGGTTGCATGTTTTTCATACACTAGATTTTGTGCTTCATGTTATTTTTTTGCTAGTTGTATGATGTTTATCTTTTATATTTTGATTTCCGTTTGGGGGTCTTATTAAGAAAAATACAAAAAAGATTTTGTTTGTATTTTGAGTTAATTTAAAAAATATTTTAAAACTCAAAAATATTTTTGTTTATGTATAGTTCAGTTTTACACATTTTGTCTGGCATATAGGTGTGTTTGAGTCCCATTACTTCCATGTATCCACATGTCTAGGACATTTGATTATGATTTAAAATTCTTTAATATTTCTTTATCATGCTTGCATAAAGGTGTTCGAAATTGATTTGTTTGACGGATTCGCTATGTAATGCCTCTGCACACACTTGCACTAGCTCTTTTGTATATAACTTGAAATTTTAAATGGGCTATGTGAGGTGTTCTCCTATCAATCTTGGCATATACACAAAACAATTTACTATAGGGGTGTTGGGCATGTAAGAACCATTGCGTGAGTTTGATCTTATTTGATAAAAATATGAGTGTAAAATGGTAAAAGTCTACCAAAGGAGAAATATCCTTTACGTGAAAGGCCACCATTGGATAGAACCTAAAAGAAAAGAGAGACAAAAGAAAAGAAAAATTATCAAGACCAATTTTTTAATTGATGCTTCAAAATTTAGTATCTTCAAAAGAAAAGGAGATGTGTGTGTGTGTGTGTGCGTGTATCAATGGATTTTCACAACGAGTCCTAGTTGAGCTTAAATGTTCGATGCAATTGATCCAAGAATAATAAAAATTTCTAGGCTAGTGTGAATTGTGTATGTTTGTCCTTTATGAGTTCTTTATTTGTTACCTTAAGGCTAAATCTAATATGATAAGTTTATGCGATCAAATTGAACTCATTGGACATTTTTAAGTGACTGGGTCATATTTCTTTTGTTACAAGTTCACGCCCCTTAAGTCCGTACCACTTTTGTTTAGACACATCGATACTATGTGTTTTGTGTCTTGATTGTGGTGTTTATATCTATATATATGATTGTATGTCATTGGTATATATTCGGTTATATATATATGGTACGCTTTGTTTTGAGTCTTTATGTTTGCATTTAATTTATATTTGTCATGTGCATAATCTTCAATTCATATTGGCATATGTTAATGATCACATCGATATCTTTCCTTGCTTACTATCATTGATATCTCATTTTTTCATCAAAATTAATATCTTATGTTCATTATGTGAATTATGTGTACTTGTGTTTTCAAGTTGTTTGTCATTGCATATTTCACTTCACGTCATCGTAATATATTACTTGCTTTCCTTTATACCTATATATGTTATATTTAGGGGTATTTGTATTATTGTTCACCCTATTCTTTGTCTATTCCTGAACAAAAAAGGGAATAAATGGTATCTAACTCTTTAATTCAGGGGAGATTTTTACCTTAGGGGAGACGTCCTATCTTAGGTGGAGATTATTAGACAAAAGGGGAGGATTTTTCATATGCAATTTATATTGATATATTCTCTTTGCATTTGAAGGTGTGTTTAAGTGTGTATGGTTAGCAATGATGAGACAAAGTTTTACTAGAGCAAAGCTACTCAAGTTTGAGTTAGTCAAGCATTTGTACTTTTTCTTTTTGGAGTTAGAATTGAGCCTTAGTGAGCTTGAAGGCCCAATAAAGTTTTTGTTTTCGAGTTTTATCATGGAATAACTAAAGGGGGAGACTTGTGAGAACAAATTTTCGATTCGAGTTAATTAGTATGTACTATCTTTATTCCTTGTTTGGATAAAACTTATTTGAGTCATAGGTTTTTAGGATATCAGTTTGTCCTTCAAGCCCGTGATGTGTTTTGAAGATCGTTTTATCCAAGATAAAGAGACATCGAGTACACATTGTGTTTCGTGATGAGTTTCATCTTCATCTTTCGAGGGATGTCAATGAGTTATGAATTCATATTTATGTTTCATCTCTAAATATGTCTGGGTGTTTGTTTATAAAATGTTTTGAGGAAATTTTTGTAAAATGGTTTTTAAAAGAAAAATATTTTTTGGGTTTAATTTTGTTCGAATGAACTTTCATTGTCATTCAAACGAAGTTGCTGGTTTCGTTCAAATGAGTTCTTCACTTCGTTCAATTGAGTTTAGGCATCTGATTCAAAGGAGATTCAAACGGAAATCAAATAAAATTGTAGGTCCCGAATTTAACTTAAGCAAAATATTTTGCTTGGCGGAATTGAGTTAATGATGAATACAAACCAACTTTTTCTTTTTGAAAAACTCTTTTCAATTTTCTAAACAACACCAAGATGTGACACAAATTAACTTAACCAAATTTTATCTTGTTTAACCCTAAGCATGCAACTAGTGATTAAAGCAAGTAAAATAAAGTAAAGCAATACTCACAACGCCGATGTACAAGGAAACCCAATCGGGAAAAAATCTCGAACAGCCCAGGCCAGACAATCACTATGACAATGGTTTTACAAAGTCAAAGTGTAGTCTTATACAATGACTCGATCCACCCACGAGACTTGACGGTCCCATGATCTTCTACCAATCTTCACAGTGTCCACACATAAAGTAACCTTCTTCTACGATGCTCGTCCACAAAAGTCGCCTCCACGAATGCCTTAATATCCACCGATACGGCCTTGTGTCGTCTACAATGTTAAACATGAAAGTAACCTTTTTCACTTCTCCATCGCAAAACCAAAAATGTTCAAGTGTTGAACAAACCCAACTTAGTGCAATAAAAATCTGTAATACCCCTTACTTTTGAGTAATTATTTTTATATAAGTTTCCATGTGGGTTAGTCATTTAAAATAAATGAAAATCAAATTAAATATTAATTTGTATGATTTAAGAGTTAATATTTACGAGTATTGCATATTTACTGTTATATGAAAATAAATAGTGTAATATTATGTTATGTTGCGTCCTTGCGCTTTAAGCGACGTTTATGGCTTATATCCTAATCGAACTATTTAAGAAAGGGAAGTTGGGATAGGAAATTATAAATGATATCTCAGATGTTAGTTTAGAGGGCACAGTTAGTCCGGGAACAGTTGAGATAGTCAAAATAAGTGTCGGGTGTGTTTTTGGGTTCCGGGGTACTTTTGGCTAGTTATGACGTAAATATGATGCTACGAGTTATTTAAATATGTAGTAGCATTTAATGTTTGACTTCAGTGTATTTGAGCTATTTTGGCTACTTAGTCTTGCAAGAGCAATTAAAGCTCATTTGTGATTAACCTAGAAAGAGAAAGAGAGGAGAAGAGCTTGAGAGAAAGAAGAGAAAAGGGGAGGAATTGGTGATTTGAGCTTGGAATCGTTTCAATGAGGAGAAATCCGAGACTTCAATATTGAGGAAAGTTTTCTAGCTTGCATAGATGTATGATTGTGTGGGAATAAATAATATAAATTGTGAGTGTTCTTGAGTTCAACCCATTTGGCAATTTTGGTGATTTTGATGTTTAAACCCTTATGTATATGATATAAACATGATTTGAGGGACTTATAATGGTGGGTTGTTGTGTAGGAATGATTTGTATATTATTTTGGGTTTAGATGAGAGAAGAAGAAGTTGGGGTATTTAGGGTTCATATAAACCCGTAGCTAAAACTGGGTTGTCCGACCCAGGTGAATCGATTCGGTAAAATAGCCGGCTACAGGTATGTGTTAGAGAATCGATTCGGGCAGTCCGAATCGATTCGTCAAGTTAGCATAAATTTTGGTTATCCCGACCGAATCGATTCGGCTAGGGCGAATCGATTCACTTCCAAGGGAGAATCGATTCGGCTAGGGAGAATCGATTCGAAAATAGTGTTGGTTTACAAAAAGTTTTCTAACTTTGTTTTAACTCCTTTTCTCTTGGGTTTGAAGATTGGTAACCTTATTATAGGATGTATTATAGACAAATGTGATCTTATATGAGGAGATTAATATCATAGGATGATAAGGGGGCATTCGGGCATATCTCGAGGATTATAAACGATAGCATAATACCTCAAGTGGTTAAGAAAACTATAGTAGGACTAGTTTATAGTAGGACTTTGTTGTTTTGGCTTTTAAGGGCTAGCATGGAAGTTTTTATACATTGTAGCCTTAATTCATTATACAAATATGCGTTCAGGTATAAGAATTTATCGTTTTAATTCATTATACATACATTTTATGATTTTGGCACATATGCACATACCTCTTTAAATGCTATCATAAGGGAAGTTATGTGAAAGAGGTGAATTCCCTGGATAATGAATGCAGGGAGAGTATAGTCCTCAGACCATAGCACTAGTTTTTATATTGTGTGATTGTTTATTCGAAGTGAAATAATTCCGGGTATGGTTACGCCTCACTGTCGAAGGTATACGACCGCTTCCCATTCGTTGTGATTTAGGGTACCCAGGTGGTCATGAAACTAAGCACTGGAAGATGATAGAAATTAGGGAACGCATCCAGTGGGGTAATTCCCATAAGGATGGTCTTAGAAATGTTATTGTATGAATATAACTATTCTCATTCAAATTGTGTTTTAACGCAAATGATTAAATGGAATTATAAATCAACTCTGATTATATGGCATCATTAATGATTAATTGACTTGTGAGGTTAAATGATAGAATGGTAAACCAGGCATATTGGTTAGAGTTAGGTTATTCCTATTAAGTAGTCGAGTAGCTTAACTTAACAATGAATTATACGCGTTAGGATGTGCACTTTAAAAGAGAGGTGAGTATAATTCTGTAAGCGAAGAACAAATCTAACCTGTTTAGGGAATCTGGCATTCATAACTGTTATGGATTTTATTCACTTGTAAATCATATCAAACCGGGCCCTGACCCGTTTATATTTTATCCCTTGGTGTGATTATTATTTATGTTCAGGTGTCCCACCGCAAGGGCGCCCATTCTGACCTTCCCTTCCAATGTTAAGGAGCTACGACACATTGCGAATGTTGTAGGATTTTTGTATTAGAAGCATCAAACTCCTTTTGATATTCTAGTTATGATCCGTTCAGTTATAATCGGGTGTGTTGCCCAAGTATATATCTCATAGCTACTATTATATTTGGTGTGATCTTTTTGTAT